>JASSZA010000040.1:1932500-2097500 GCA_031835075.1 Saguinus oedipus
TCCGATTGGTTATTTTAAAGGGAGCAGGGGTACCAGCCAGAGTGGAGGGGTGGGTAGTTGGCAGGAAGGACAGGGCAGATGAGAGCAGATAAGCAGGGATGAAAGCAGGTGAGTGGCGCAGGTGACCAGGATGAGTCAGGGTGGGGCAGGGGACTCGGGGAACAGATGTGAACGACTGATTAGAACTGGTGGGAGACGTTGTTTACTGAAACTACAAGGAAGTTAAACTTTAAAATAGAGTAAGAGAGATGAACATACTGACATACCGATATATTGTTTTGTTTTTTTTTTTGAGATGGATTCTCTCTCTCTCTTGGCCATGCTGCAGTGCAGTAGGGTGGTCTCTGCTCACTGCAACCTGCACCTCCCAGATCAAGCGATTCTCCTGCCTCAGCCGCCCTGGTAGCTGGGATTACGTGCCTGTGCCACCGCACCCGGCTAATTTTGTATCTTAAATAGCCGTGGGTGGGTTCTCCATGTTGGTCAGGCTGGTCTCGAGCTCCCAACCCCAGGTGGGAGTTCTCCTTACCCCTCCTTGGCCTTCCAAAGTGCTGGGATGACAGGTGTGAGCCACCGCGCCCGGCCATGGTGATTCTTTGAAGAGAAACTTGGAGTTTAGTGGACCTAACAGGAGGATGCTGGCTCTTTTTAATCTTCCATGACATGAGGAGGCTGAGGGCTTCCCCTTGTCTCTGACTGGCCGACTGGGGTCGGGGGGGATGTTTCATAAGTGATAGTGTATGATCCACTTTGCAAATGTGCCACTCCACATTGTTCAATGCCGCCCATCAGGGTTGTTTTACAAGTTAATTACCCGAAACATTGCCGAGTGGGTTTAGAGGTGCACATTCTATGTGCTATTGAACAGATAGGAAATAATGAGTGTTATTTAAATGGGGAAAAAAATGTCACTGTCAGCGGAGGGAGATATCTGTACCTTGCCTGGCTGTCTTATTATGCCTTTTTTTTTTCTTTTTTTGAGAACTGAGGTGGAGAAACAAGGTGTATGTTGTGAGAGCATTTCTGCCATTGGAGCTCAGGGAGCGTGTGTAAAAGTTAGTATTCACAGCTGGGGACGGTGGCTCACGCCTGTCATCTCAGCACTTTGGGAGGCTGAGGTGGGCGGATCATGAAGTTAGGAGTTCAAGACTGGCCTGGCCAAGATGTTGAAACCCTGTCTCAACTAAAAATATAAAAATTAGCTTGGCGCAGTTGCAGGTGTCTGTAATCCCAGCTACTCGGAAGGCTGAGGCAGGGGAATTGCTTAAACTTGAAGGGTGGAGGTGGAGATCGTGCCATTGCACTCCAGTCTGGGCGACAGACTGAGACTCTGTGTCAAAAAAAAAAAAAAATATTATTCGCAGCCACTTTTCCACTGTGTCTCAAGAGGTGAGTGCCAGGGATGGGCGCGGTGGCTCACGCTTGGAATCCCAGCATGTGGGGAGGCCGAGGCATGAAGATAGTTTGAGGCCAGGAGTTTGAGAACAGTCTGGGTGCCGTAGTGAGACTCGGTCTCTACAAAATATTAATAAATCTGCCTGGCCTGGGGATGTGCAGCTGTGGTCCCAGATACTCAGAATAACACCTCATCTGGAAATAGGGTCTTTCAGATGCAATCAACTGAAGTTTCTCAAGACGAAATTATCTTGGATTTAGGGTGGGTCCCCAATGCAGTGATGAGTGTCCTTATAGGAACAGGAGACTGCCATCCCAGCACTCTGTGAGGCCGAGGCAGGCAGGTCTCCTGAGGTTAGGAGTTCGAGACCAGGCTGACTAACATGGTGAAACCCCATCTCTACTAAAAATACAAAAAATGAGTCGGGTGTGGTGGCATGCACCTGTACTCCCAGCTACTCAGGGAGACTGAGGCAGGAGAATCACTTGATCCCGGGAGGCGGAGGTTGCAGTGAGCTGAGACTGCACCACTGCACTCCAGCCTGGGTGACGCAGCGAGACTCCATCTCAAAAAATAAAATAAAAATAAACAAACCAAAACTGCCCTCAAATTGGAAATGCTTAATCACACATCCCTTCCCATATCTGAAAAGGCCAGATCGGTGAGATACAGACAAGCATAAAATGAAACAGAAGGGAAGAGAGCACTTGTCCTTGAGCATCCTTGTACTACAGTGTGGGGGACTGAGTGGTGTGTGAGAACTGATAACACACTCATTCGTTGGTGGAAGGAGACATGTTTTAGGTCTGGGGGTGGCGTATATCCAGCATGCCAAGCGCTCAGCCCGCGGGGTATCATCCATCTGCAATGCCCTCCCTGTGTCCTGCTCCTAAGACCCTGGATGGAAATGGAGCTAGACCCTGGGCATACCTGTCCACCCCCTCCCAAGTGCTGCCATCACCTTCATCACAACACAGAGCCCACATTCAGCCGAGGGCAGGAGCTGATGCCATCTTCTTCTTTCAGAAGGGAGATTCCTGCTGCCTCTGGCCCAGCCCTGGGATGGTGGGGGGTGCAGGGGGGTCCTCTCCACACTCTTTCCCTCTCATTCCCCTCAGTGGGCTGCCACCAGAGCACCCACGGGGAGCCAGGTGAGAGAAGGGAGGAAGGAGACCAGGTGACCCCTACCTGGCTGGTTGCGCTGTGTCCCAGTAACCTGAAAGGTGGTTAGAGCTGATGCTCATGATGGAAGTGCGGCTGCTGGGGACCAGCTGAGTGGCTTCTCACGCTCTGGTCCCTGTACTCATCTTGTGGGGTTGCTGATCCTTACAGAGTTCCACAGACCAGGCGGCTTAAACAAGACACATTCATTGTCTCACAGTCGGAGAGGGTAGATGTCTGTGACAGAGGGGTCGGTGGGCTTGCTTTCTCCCTCCTGGGCTTGGAGACACCGTCTCCTCTCCGTGTCCTCACAGGGTCGTCCCTGAGTGTGTGTCTGTGTCCTCACCTCCTCTTATAAAAAGCCAGTCCCATTGGATTAGAGACCCCCCCCAGTGACCTCATTTTACCTTAATCCCCTCTTTAAAGACCCCATCTGCAAATACCGTCACATTCTGAAGTCCTAGGGATGAGGACCTCCATGTGTGAATTTGGGGGGCACAAAATTCAGCCCATAAACACCAATGCTTCTCTCCAAGCGCCCACCCACTGGCGTTCCTGCAACCCCCAGAAAGTTGTGTCACCTCAGCATCTACCCATGGGGTTCCCTCAGTGCCTCCCAATGGCTCCTTTGAGTAGGACAAAGGATAACCCCACAGCAGTGACTCCTGTTTTGTCTGCTCTCGCCCTCCCCACAAGCGCTGGGGCTGTTGGTCCCCACAGAACCTCAGCGATCCTGCAGCTGTGAGCAGTGGCTTCCTCAGCAGTGACCCAGGCACCTGCACTCCACGCCTCCCTTGCACAGAACATGATTTAGGTTCTGGGGATCCCTGGGGAATCTCGTTTTATGTAGGGGAGGGTGGAGGCTGAGAGCGGGGAATGCTTTTTCTTTTCAGGCTGCTGTGTAGAAACGCACCCCGGTAATCTATTCCAGGCACACTCCGGAGCTGGCTAAGGTCCCAGGTCGGGGGATACGCCCCTCACCCCACTGTTTCCTCTGTAAACCTCTGCCGTTGGAATGGGTTCTGTGATGGTTAACACTGAGCGTCAACTTGATTGGATTGAAGGATGCAAAGTATCGATCCTGGGTGTGTCTGTGAGGGTGTTCCCGAAGGAGATGAACGTTTGAGTCAGGGCCTGGGAAAGGCCGAGCCACTCTTCATCTGCGTAGGCACTGTCTCAGCAGCAGCAGCAGAGCTCTAGAATATAAGCAGGCAGAAAAATGCAAAAAGACTACACTGGGCTCACCTCCCAGCCTCGCCTCCCAGCCTCCATCTGTCTCTGCCTGGAGGCTCCCTGCCCTCAAACGTCACACTCGAAGTTCTTCAGTTTTGGGGCTCGGACCAGCTCTCCTTGCTCCTCAGCCTGCAGACGGCCTATTGTGGGGCCTTGTGATCATCTGAGTTCATACTTAATAAACTCCACGTTCTATCCATTTGTCTATCCTGTCCCTCTAGAGAACCCTGACCAACACAGGGTCCATCCCTCACTCCCAACATCTGTAACCCTGCTGCCTCAGGTGATAGTGAAGCTGGAAGAGCTTCTTTTTAATGTTTAATTTTATTAAGTATACAGTTTCCCAGGACCCAAACTCCTGTTGATTCAAAAACTGTCCTTCGCATGCAGACTGGGTTACAATTCATAGCAGGTAACAGAAATGTTTTATAAATAATATCCACAGAAATGGATGGTGTCACCATCTGCAGAATGTAGCCAAAATATTCTCAAGATTTCCATCACTCCAAGTTCTTGTGATAGTAAGAAATGGAAAACCAGGCCAGGCGCAGTGGCTCACACCTGTAATCCCAGCACTTTGGGAGGCTGAGGTGGGTGGATCACCTGAGGTCAGGAGTTTGAGACCAGCCAGGCCAACATGGTAAAACCCCATTTCTACTAAAAATACAAAAATGAGCTGGGAGTGATGGTGTGTGCCTGTAATCCCAGCTACTCAGGAAATGGAGGCAGGAGAATCCCTTGAACCTGGGAGGCAGAGGTTGCAGTGAGGTTTCATTGTTCCACACCCACCTATGAGTGAGAACATGCGGTGTTTGATTTTCTGTTTTTGTGTCAGTTTGCTGAGAATGGTTTCCAGATTCATCCATGTCCCCACAAAGGCCACGAACTCATCATTTTTGATGGGTGCATAATATTCCATGGTGTATATGTGCCATATTTTCCCTGTCCAGTCTATCATCGATGGGCATTTGGGTTGGTTCCAGGTCTTTGCTATTGTAAACAGTGCTGCAATGAACATTCATGTGCATGTGTCCTTATAGTAGAATGATTTGTAGTCCTTTGCATATATACCCAGTAATGGGATTGCTGGGTCAAATGGAATTTCTATTTCTAGGTCCTTGAGGAATCGCCAGACTGGGGTCAGTTGGGGGGAAACAGGAGAGGGACAGTGGGGGGTGGGAAGTTGGGGAGAGATAGCATGGGGAGAAATGCCAGATATAGGTGAAGGGGAGGAAGGCAGCAAATCACACTGCCACGTGTGTACCTATGCAACAATCTTCCATGTTCTTCACATGTACCCCCAAACCTAAAATGCAATAAAAAAAAAGAAAACAATAAAACAATAAATAAATGAAAAAGCAAATCATGACTGAGCCTCTAAGAAATAAAGTAAAATTAGGAACCAGGAATGTGAAAGTAATGACATTGTACAGAATAAAATACAGAAGGAAAGTAGCAGAGAAGAAAAAACAACCACCAGTCATGCTTTCCTCATAAGGAAATGAAAGCATCATATCCCACCAGTTATTCTTGCTTCTTTCCACACACACAAGAAGCAAGAACCGATTAGCTTGAATTGGAACAAGAAAGCAGAAATAACACATAATAAAAATATGGTTCCAACTTGTACAGGAAAAGTAATTTATTCTGAACTCTCAGCTAATATATCTGATCACCTCCTCCTGGCAAAGGATGTCTCATTGCAAAACAATTACAATTTTGCTGAATTAATGCGATGGAATCACAGATCCCCAAGAAAATAACATGCTGAAATTTCAATAATCAGAACCTTCCACCAAGCGTCTCTAATCAACTATTGATTATCTGGCCAGGCGCGGTGTAATTCCAGCACTTTATCTGGCCGGGCCTGTAATTCCAGCACTTTGGGAGGCTGAGGTTGGTGGATCACCTGAGGTCAGGAGTTTGAGACCAGCCTGGCCAACATGGTAAAACCCTATCTCTATTAAAATTACACAAATAGGCCGGGCACAGTGGCTCACGCCTGTAATCCCAGCACTTTGGGAGGCCAAGGCAGGCAGATCACGAGGTCAAGAGATCGAGACCATCCTGGCCAACATGGTGAAACTCCGTCTCTACTAAAATACAAAAATTAGCTGGCACGGTGGCGCGTGCCTATAGTCCCAGCTACTCAGGAGGCTAAGGCAGGAGAATTGCTTGGACCCCACGAAGCGGAGGTTGCAGTGAGCCGAGATTGCGCCACTGCACTCTAGCCTGGCGCCTGGTGACAGAATGAGACTCTGCTAAAAAAAAAAAAAAAAAAAAAAAAATCACAGAAATTAGCTGGGCATGGTAGCATGGGCACCTGTAATCCCCGCTACTTGGGAGGCTGAGACCAGATGATTGGTTGAACCTGGGAGGCAGGGGTTGCAGTGAGCTATTGAGCCACTGCACTCCAGCCTTGGTGACAGAGAGAGACTCTGTCTCTCTCTCTCTCTCTCTCTCTCTCTCTCTCTCTCTCTCTCTCTCTCTCTCTCTCTCTCTCTCTCTCTGTCTCTCTCTCTCTCTCACACACACACACACACACACACACAAATAAGTAGGTAATAAATAATGTTTTTTTTAAAAAATTATTTGTTATACTTTAAGTTCTGGGGTACATGTCCAGAACATGCAGGATTGTTTCATAGGTATACATGTGCCATGGTGGTTTGCTCCATCCATCACCCTGTCATCAACATTAGATATTTCTCCTAATGCTCTCCCTCCCCAATCCTCCCACCCACTGCTATCCCTCCCCTAGCCCCTCACCCACTGCTATCCCTCCCCAGCACCCCACCTCCTGCTATCCCTCCCCTAACGTCCCACCCCTTGCTATCCATCCCCTAGCCCCTCACCCCCTGCTATCCCTCCCCTAGCCCCCAACCCCTTACTATCCCTCCCCAGCCCCCCACCTCCTGCTATTCCTCCCCAGCCCCCCATCCCTTACTATCCCTCCCCAGCCCCCCACCCCTTGCTATCCCTCCCCAGCCCCCGACCCCCTGCTATCCCTCCCCAACCCCCCACCCCTTGCTATCCCTCCCCAACCCCCACCCTCCAACAGGTCCTGGTGTGTACTTTTTCCAAACCATGAAGCACAATCTAGACCAAGGGTCTGGAAATGTAACCCTGGGATACATCTGGCCCTGCATTTATTTTTGTAATTAAAGTTTTATTGAAACACAGGCATAGATATTCATTTACTTATTGCCTATGACTGTTTTTGCCCTAGGTACACAGGTTTGGAGAGTGACAGAGACCATATGGCCTACAAATTCTAAGATGTGTGGTATTTGGCCATTTATACAAAAACATACTCTTAAAGGTGACCAGATCCGCCAACCTATCTCTCAGTTAATTACTATTTTATTCCCAAGGGAATGCTTTTCAAAGCAATATCATCAGCTAGTTTTACTCATCACCCTAGATAATGAAAATCTAGATTAATCCTATCCATTGAAGAGCTTTGCAGGTTAAAAAAAAATTACCCGTGACTCAGTTACACCTTATCTGTGTGTAGATAAAGCAGTAACAGTGAAGCATTTGGGATAATTCAACATCCCTTAATTAGTAAACCTCTAGAGGAATTCCCCTCACAGCAGCAGCTGGAATGCTGCTATGAGGTGCTCGCTCTACACCCAAGTCACAAATTGAATGAATAGCAAATGGATTTTCCCTCCTACAGCTGATTGATTTGTTCTGGCTGCCAGCACCCTGAGATGAGAATGATCCTGTGGCAAGGGATGGTCATCAATTAGTGATGCCTGCTGTGGCTACAGAATGAGAATAACAGTCTGTGTGCTGGATTCTTTCCATTCTTGGTGGTTTTCTCCTAAACAACGAGAAGGCATGCACCTTTCAAAGCAGCCACGATCATCACCAGGCACCATCACAGCTCTCTGGCTGATTCGTGGATGAACTTCCACATTCAGATGTGAATTTCCAGTGCCATATTTGTGTTTATTTCCCTAAATGATGATGATGGTGATGGTGGTGATGGTAGTTGGTTGGTGGGTACTTAGCAAATGTATATTTTTTAAGTAAAACCCAGTAAGCTTGCTTCTTGCCTGTGTGGAATTTATATTTCAGCTAGAGTGACGAATTAATCAAATAACCATCCACTTATCTGAGCGAGCACAATTATGATAAATGCTCTTCAGAAATGTCCTTCGAGCAGCTGTCTTGAAAGATTCAGTTCAGTCATCTCCATGAGGATTAACCCTCTGGGTTTGCTTCTCCTGAGACTCACACTCCCGCATGGGTGCCTCTTTCTTGACTGCTCCTTTTATGCTGTTTTTTTCCCCGTGTTTTCCTCCTCACATCTCACACTATGTACCTTTCCTTGGGTCTTGCATCCACGTCTGTGTTCTCCAAAACTGCACCCTGCTAGTCCTCACTGATGTATTTGTCTCCAAACCCCTGGCTCCTAGACCTCTCCACTTCCACAGCAAATCCAGGAATGTACTTGATGGTTTCCTCCTCTCTTTAGGTCAGTGGTGCTACCATCCTCTCAGCTGTTTAGACTCGATCCTAGAACGTCTGAGATGATTTTTATTCACCTTGCCATTCCTCTCCCTGTTGGTCACAGAGATCTCTGTAGAGCACTGACATACTTATCAAAAATGCTCATTCATTTTCTCTATCACATCTGGCCCTTCATTTGTTGTTGTAATTAAAGTTTTATTGAAACACAGACATAGACATTCATTTATTTGTTGCCTATGACTGTTTTTGCCCTAGGTACATAGGTTTGGAGAGTGACAGAGACCATATGGCCCACAAATTCTAACATGTGTAGTACTTGCTTAACATCTCAGACCTACAGCAGGTCACACCTGTCCCTTACCTGCCTCATAACACTGCTTCCTGGCTAGTCTCTCAGCTTCTAGGCTTCCCTCCCTGGACTGTCTACATTGTAGTCAGAGAGATCCTGCTGAGTCAGAGTATTGTCTTACCTGCTTAAACCCACATGGGCAGAATGCCTTTCATGCCTCCACCTCTCTGCTATAGCTTTCTGCACGTATTCCCTGCTTCTTGAACATTCTTCTCGTCCTGTGCCTCCTGCCTATCTAAGTCCCTTTCACGCTAGTGTTCCTGGGTTTTACAGCACCACCATCACTATCACCATGTGATAGTGATAATGTGATAATGATGATGTGTTTATGTTGGTGATGGTGATGGTGATGGTGGTGATGATGATGGTGGTGATGCTAATGATGGTAAAGCAGTGGTCCTGGAGCCAGGTGCCTCCCACTCCTTGCTCCCTTGGCTCTCTTAATCTCGTCAATCACCAACCTCACACATTTGTTTAACTGTGCACTGATTTCCCCAGCCCCAGCATGCTCCATGGCACATCACTGGGATATAAAAAGTACTGACCAAAAGAATCAAATACTGGAAAACATTTTGCAGTGTGGGATCTCAACGAATGACAGCTGCCATGATGATGATGTTGGTGGTAATGGTGATTCTGATGGGGATGATGGTTTGATGATGGCGGTGGTGATGATGATGATGGTGATGGTGATGTAAGAATGACTGCGATGATGGTGATGATGACTGATTATGATGGTGACGATTATGGTGATGGTTATGATGATGGTTATAATGTGATGATGATGGAGATGGTGATGGTGGTGATTGATGGTGATGATGATGATGGTGATGGTGGTGATGATGGTGATGGAATAATGTAATAATGATGGTGTTTATGATGATGATGGTGATGATGACAATGGTGATGGTGATGATAGTGAGGGTGATGATGGTGTTAATGTGATGATGATGGTGTTTATGATGGTGATGGTGATGATTGTGATGGTGGTGATAGTGATAGTGATGGTGATAGTGATGATGTGATAATGATGATGTGTTTATGATGGTGATGGTGATGGTGATGATTGTGATGGTGGTGATAGTGATGGTGATGGTAATGATGGTAAGAATGGTGATTATGGTGATAGTGATGATGGTGATGATGATGATAGTGAGAATGATGGTGATTATGGTGATAGCGATGAGGATGATGATGGTGTTGATGGTGAGGATGATGGTGATTGTGGTGATAGTGATGATGATGGTGATAATGGTGATGATGATGGCAGTCATGGTGAGAATGATGGTGATAGTGATGATGGTGATGGTGGTGATGATGATGGTGATGCTAATGATGATGGTGATAATGATGGTGATGGTGATGATGGTGATAATATGGTGATGGCAGTGATGATGGTGGTGATCATGGTGATAGTAATGATGATGAAAATGGTAATGATTACTACTCTGGTACCTGCCATAGTTGTGATCACATGGAATCACAGATTTTTGTAGTTGCCACACAGAGAAATGTATGGGCGCCCTAAGGATGCCAGCTGTCTGCTGACACTGACTGCTACATTTGTCTTCATTTCCCTAAAATATGCTTTTTTTCCACTGTGACATGGGGGAGACTCATTAAATCTGTGGCTTTTCTGAATCCTGTGTTGTTACTGTATTTCATTTAATATAATTGTCCAACTGAATGTTGGGATAACCTAATCACAGCTGTCTGACCTTGGACATGATATTTTTCTAACTTTTAAGACTTTTCTCTCGAGGTGAATTTTTTACAACTTTTGCACAAACTGAGAGCATGTACATTTTCTCAGACACTAACAAGAAATGAGCTAATTCATGTTCCTATTCATTTCATTGATATCTTTGTCACTTGGTAATAACACTTCTGGTAAGAAATATTATCTGAAATCACCTTTGTGACTTTGCGGACTTGCTTCTGCAAAGTGCATTCATCAGACAGTCACAGGCAATGTTG
This sequence comes from Saguinus oedipus, assembly GCA_031835075.1. NCBI lineage: Eukaryota > Metazoa > Chordata > Mammalia > Primates > Cebidae > Saguinus > Saguinus oedipus. Next base: position 1,943,099 of record JASSZA010000040.1, read on the forward strand.
TAGCTGGTGGTTTGTATCGATTAAAAGATTCCTCGGCTTGCGGTGAGCCGAGATCACGCCATTGCACTCCAGCCTGGGTAACAAGAGCGAAACTCCGTCTAAAAAAAAAAAAAAAAAAAAGATTCCTCGGCAGCGTAAAACATGAAGTTCCTCAGTCAGTTTACAACTTTATCACATAAGCTGCAGTAGTAATCCGACCCCTCGATGCTTCTTGTAGCTGGATTTGCACATTTAAAATGCTGGTTTTTAATGTCTTTTCTCAGTGAAACCAGTTGCATCACAGGTAACTTTTGCACGTGGACACATGGGCACAGACAGGACACCTCCCTTAAGGAAATGCAAGTCAGAGAGAATCAATTTTCTCTTCATTCTCTCTGAGGAACAAACAGTTCTGGCATTGTAAAGGAATTCCAGGGGAACACTTTGTTCCCCCTTTTCCTGAAATTGGTTTTGTTCAAATCTGAATTACGTGACTCCTAATAAGCAAATACCTTCTGTTATCCCTCCTCCTTTCACAACCTGAAGAAAATGTCCTGTAGGAAAGAAAACTTTGCTTACATTAATTAGCCTTATTTCAAATTCATGTACCTTGTCATCAATTTTTTTTTTTTTTAGTATGGCACATCTTGTTTAATTTTGCATGTAACTTTTTTTTTAAATTGTATCAGGTTTTGGGGTACACGTAAAGAAAATGCAAGATAGTTGCATAGGTACATACATGGCAGTGTGATTTGCTGCCTTCCTCCGCATCACCTATATCCGGCATTTCTCCCCATGCTATCTCTCCCCAACTTCCCACCCCCCACTGTCCCTCCCCTATTTCCCCCCAACACACCCCAGTGTATAGTGCTCCCCTCCCTATGTCATGTGTTCTCATTGTTCAACACCCACCTATGAGGGAGAACATGCGATGTTTGACTTTCTGTTCTTGTGTCAGTTTATTGAGAGGGATGGTTTCCAGGTTCATCCATGTCCCTACAAAGGACATGAACTCATCGTTTTTTATGGCTGCATAGTATTCGTCACCAATTCTTTTCCTTTGGGGATGTGACAGCTGTAATATCATGTAAAGGTAGCAACTAAGATATTCTTCTGGGATGGTGATGCTGCTGCTGATAATTACGCTGGTAATGATGATAGTGGTGGTGATGATGATACTGATAATTATCCTGGTAATGATGATAGTGATGGTGATGATACTGATAATTATGGTGGTAATGATGATGGTGGTGGTCATGATACTGATAATTATGGTGGTAATGATGATAGTGATGATACTGATAATTATGCTGGTAATGATGATAGTGATGGTGATGATGATACTGATAATTAGGGTGGTAATGATGATATGATGGTGATGATGATACTGATAATTATGCTGGTAATGATGATAGTGATGGTGATGGTGATACTGATAATTATGCTGGTAATGATGATAGTGATGATACTGATAATTATGCTGGTAATGATGATAGTGATGGTGATGATGATACTGATAATTATGGTGGTAATGATGATAGATGATAGTGATGGTGATGATGATACTGATAATTATGGTGGTAATGATGATAGTGATGGTGATGATGATACTGATAATTATGCTGGTAATGAAGATAGTGATGGTGATGATGATACTGATAATTATGCTGGTAATGATGATAGTGATGGTGATGATGATACTGATAATTATGGTGGTAATGATGATGGTGGTGGTGGTGATGATGATGATGGTGGTGACGGTGATGGTGCTGACAGTGATGATGATGAAAATGGTAATATTGCTGCTCACAGATTCTGTGAAAGCACCAACTCCTTTCCCTGAAACAGTCTTGCTGTAGTTGACTGTGGACTGTTCTGTGTCTTTCCTTCCAAGTCTTTGTTGCTTGTGCCCCCGCCACTTCTAATGGGTAGGTTGGCCAGTCTGACACCCTCAACTCTGTTCCCCTTCCATAGCTAACAACAGCTGTAACATTTAAAGACTCAGAGATCCTGCTGTCAGCTGCCTTTGCTCAGCCAAAGACTGTGCTTGTGGCAGCCCAGAAACAGGGAATACTTCTCCAGAGAGTAGGCTGTACATTTCTGGATATTTTAATTAAGCCAGATGAGTCTAGGCAGGCCCACGGTACCTCTTCAGGCATCTTCCTGTCCCTGTTTTGCACTATGCAAAGCCATGGGTCACATGAAAATAATGCTCCCCACCCCAGCCCTCCCATAGGGCAGACTCCTGCAAAGCCACATAGGTTGCAAAAAATGCCACTCTTTAGTTTCATGTTACCCCCTACAGATTGGCACATCTAGGCTCTGCTTTTAAAATAATCTTGCACCTGTCAGCCTGGTGGTTTTCAGGAAAATCCCTGTCACCGCATGTGTCTTGCCGGCTTTTCTTTGGTTGTGGCTTCTTCCTGAGAACTGTGATGCCATGGCCTGCCACTCTTACAACAAAGGCGCCTTCTGTCACTCAACCTGTCGCTTTTAGAGAACTTTCAGTGCCCTCAGGGGAAATACGCTGATGTCCATTTTGCTTATGCCTCTTTTGCCTCTTCCTTTTTGTACTCATCCTTTATCCAATGCCCACATGAACTTTAGAAGCTCTAAACACAGTGTCTTTGTCTGTCTGGTCTGCTGTAGTACAGTATTTCACACAGGATAATTTATAAAGAGAAGGTATGTGTGGCTCAGAGTTCTGGAGGCTGGAAGTTCAAGATCGAGGCATGGCAGATTCAATGTCTGCTGGGATCCCACTTCCTGGTCACAGGCGGCGCCTTCTCCCTGTGTCCTCACATGGCAATAGGGTCGAGGGAGCTCTCTGGGGTCCCTTTTATAAGCAGACTCATCTCATGGCAATAGAGTCAAGGGAGCTCTCTGGGACACTCCTCTCATTCCTGAGTTTCCATCTTCATGACCTCATCGCCTCCCAAAGGCTCCACCTCTTAACACCATCACCATGCGGGTTATGTCTCAAGATAGGGATTTCAGGCTGGGCTCGGTGGCTCATGCCTGTAATCCCAGCACTTTGGGAGGCTGAGGCAGGCGAATCACCTGAGGTCAGGAGTTCAAGACCAGCCTGGGCAACATAGTGAAACCTCATCTCTACTAATCATACAAAAATTAGCCAGACGTGGTGGCACAGGCCAATAATCCCAGCTACTCGGGTGGCTGAGGCAGGAGAATTGCTTGAACCCAGGAGGTGAGTTTGCACCCTCCTGAGCCAAAATCACACCATTGTGCAGCAGCCTGGGTGACTAGGTGAGACTCCGTGTCAAAAAAACAATAACCAAAACGAAACAATAACAACAACAACAAAAAGAGTGATTTGGGGAGGAAATGGATATTGACATTATAGGAGATGGTGGCCTTGAGTCTTTGATTTGGGGAGGACATGGATATTGAGACCATAGCAGATGGTGGCCTTGAGTCTTTGAGTTACACGTGTGGAATGAATGCCTGGTGGTGATGCTCGAAGGCGGACCACGCTGCCCTCCTGGAGCCACACTGTGTCCTGGGGAGACTCTTGTGTGGATGTTTGTGCTGTTATATCATGAACTATCTTCCCACCAGCTGGGCCTGTCCATCAGTGCCTTATGCCTGCTTCCTGTCTCTGAAGGTCATCTCTCCTGTGGTCCTACCATCTGTCTGGGGTTAGCATGGAATCTTCTTTTCTTTTCTTTTTTTGAGGCAGAGTCTTTCCCTGTCACCAGACTGGACTGCAGTGTTCAGGCTGGTCTCGAACTCCTGACCTCAGCTCATCCACCTGCCGCTGCCTCCCAAAGTGCTGGAATTACAGGCATGAGTCACTGCACCTGCCCCAGCTGGATTTTTAGCGGTGCTTATGCTGCCCTCCTATGGCAGAGGATGATAACCAGCCTTAAAAGCTGTGGAGAAGTAGAAATTGCACCGACTGCATAATCTTGACCATGGTAACACACCTTCGTTGAGTGATGAAATGAGGCAGGAATTTGCCGGTTCCAGAGGCCACCCCTGTAGATGTGTGTGCCATAAACTTGGCCATGAAAGCCAGCTGTGGGCAGGAGTTGGTGTTGTGAGTCATACTGTGTGCTGGTGCCCAGTGAAGCTGTGGGTGTGAGGGTGACTGGGCAGGCTGGTTCTGTCTAGAAGACACTGGGTGGGGAGGTCCTCCTGGTCCATCCTGTTCTCCCTGTCACGTCAGGGGTGATGGGGTGAAGGCGACTAGTCTATAGGACACTGGGTGGGGAGGTCCTCCTGGGCTCAGGCAGTCCTCCTGTCTCAGCATCCTGAGTAGCTGGGACCACAGGCATAAGCCACCATGCTCAGATAGTTTTAAATTTTTTTTGTAGAGAAGGGGTCTTAGGTATGGCCCAAGCTGGTCTAAACTCCTGGGTTTTCAAGCTATCCTCCCGCCTTAGACATTGACATGTCACATAACAGTATCAGTTTCCATCCCTTCTGACATGTCATGTCAGCTCCTGACCACCAGACCTGTAAGGGAACCCACCTGTGCGGTTTTAAGCCACTACATATGTCACCATTTATCACAGCAGCTGTTTCAGGCCTTCTCACACTGCTATAAAGAACTACCTCGGGTCCGGCATGGTGGCTCATGCCTGTAATCCCAGCACTTTGGAAGGCTGAGGTGGGTGGATCACCTGAGATCAGCACTTAGAGGCAAGCCTAGCCAAAATGGTGAACCCCCATCTCTACTAAAAATACAAAAATTAGCCAGGCATGGTGGCACATGCTAGTGATTCCAGCTACTTTGGAGGCCGAGGCAGGAGAATCGCTTGAATCCAGGAGACAGAGGTTGTAGTGAGCTGAGATCACACCATTGCACGCCAGCCTGGGCAACAGAGTGAGACTCCATCTCGGAAAAAAAAAAAAAAGAGAAAGAGAGAGAAAATAACCAGAACTACCTCATGACTCATGGCTGTAATCCCAGCACATTGGGAGGTCATGTCAGGAGGATAAGTTGAACTCAGGAGCGTGAGACCAGCCTGGCAATCTAGCAAGACCCTGTCTCTACACACAAGAAAAGCCAGGCATGGTGATACATGCCTGTAGTCTGGTGAGACCGAATAAAATATGAAGAACTGAAGCTTAATTGGCTCACAATTCCACAGACTGTACAGGAAGCATGGCCAGGAGGCCTCAGGAAACTTACAATCATGGCAAAAGGCAAAGGGGAGGCCGGCACTTCTTTAAATGGCAGCAGGAGGGAGAGAGAGCAATTGGGGAATGTTGCCCACTTTTAAACCATCAGACCTCCTGAGAGATCTCTCGCTGTTACCGGGACAGCGAGGGGGAAATCTGCTCCCATGATCCAGTCACCTGCCACCAGATCCCTCCCGCAACATTGGGAATTACAGTTCAACCTGAGATTTGGGTGGGGACACAGAGCCAAACCGTATCAGGAGCAACAGTGAACTCACACATGATGTATAGACATCTCTCCTGAACCATGCCTGCTAGACTCAGCAGGACACGCAGAGACCATCTTTCCCCGTATGCCTTCAACATACTGTGCTGGGACAAGTCCTAACTTGTGTGATGGATTATATGACTGCAAGGAAAACTGAGCCACCCCCACGAGCGGAAAACTGCTCAGGGTGTTCTAAACTAGTAAACAGTGTATGTGTATCACATGCCAGCTAAACCAGTTCTTTAAACATGGGATATATAACCCTGCTCACATTGCTCCCTTGTGGAGAATGCTTTTTAGTTACCAGTGGTAAGCAAGCACCAGCTGCCTGCCTAGTTTAATCTTTGTTCTGAGAAAAAACACGGAAGCTCCTGAATGACCCTACTTGTTAATAATAATCACCTGTTCAGAGAGAATAAATACGTGGGTTAGCGTCTGCTCAAGGCTCTCAGCTTAGAATGCTGTTACCTCCCTGATCCTGCTTTGCATTCTACTTTTGTGTTTGTTTCTTAATTTCCACAGCACCTCCTGGGTTGGGGTCTCCACAACCGAGCTGATCTCGGCCATACTGCTTCCATATCACCTGTTTCTAAGCTCTTGTAGTTCCATGAGAGAATACAGCTACTTTTTTTTTTTCTAAGACATCCTGTTCTGCAATGCAGTCTTTTAGCAGGAAATCTAGGATTTCAGCATCAATGGAAAAGACAGACCTTGGGTGTTTGGGTGACAGATTCTGTCACTCCAGCTAGCTGTGATGATGAGTGTGTTCAGCCAGTTAATTACCCTCATACTTGTCTTAGTTGCTTTTATTCTGCAAATATCCCTCTGTGTTCATTAGCTTTGTAATTACGACTGAGCCCAGTCTAACTGAAGAAAGCCTGCGATTGCACCATACGTCATTTTTGTTTTGGCAAAAGAGCTTTTTCTGTGAATCTGGCCTTAACGCATGGTGAATGCCCCACACCTACAGGGTCATTCAGGAGCTCTCCTGGGTAGAATAACACACAAACATTCAAAGCCCATTTTAAGAAACAGCAGCATCGAGAAAACAAAAACGAAAACCTCCACTTCCAGCCCACACAGGTCACTAATTTTATTCATAGAAAGAAATTCCAGTTGAGCAGAAACGTCTTTTATGGCAGAATGTTCAGTCATTCCCCGATTATCTGTTGGCCTATTTAAGATGATTTTCAAGGCGCTGGGTTTTTCCATCCTCATTCATGGATAACTCAGGCAGGCTCAGATTAATTAACCCTTCGTTTGTTTGCCATGTAGGACTAATTAGCCGTCGTCAATCTACAGGGAATCAGATGTCACTGGCACAGTTATCAAGGACGGGGACGTGGCAGCCTTATCATGTAGAAGGAAGGATTTGTGGCCTTAGTGATAGATGGCGTGAGATGGATCTCGTTCTGGTTTTGATTCGCAGGTCTCCGGTGATAAGTGATGCTGGACGGTGTTCATATGCTCCTTGACTGCATGTGTGTCTCCTTTTGAGAAGTGTCTGTCGACGTCCTTTGCCTGAAGTGGCAAAGGGTGTGCTTTTAAGGTGGTGGTTTGTTTTCTTTTTCCTGTAAATTTGTTTCAATTCCTTATAAATGCTGGATACTAAACCTTAGTCGGATGCATGGTGTGCAGAAATGTCCTCCCATTCTGTAGGTCTGTTTACTCTGTTGATAGTTTCCTTTGCTGTACAGAAGATCTTTGAAACTTTCATAAATGGCTGGGCCGGGTGCCTCACGCCTCTAATCCCAGCACTTTGGGAGGCTGAGGCAGGTGGATCATTTGAGGTCAGGAGTTCAAGGCCAGTCTGGCCAACATGGTGAAACCATGTTTCTCACTGAAAATACAAAAATTAGCCAGGAATGGTGTCAAGTGCCTGTAATCCCAACTACTGGGGAGGCTGAGGCAGGAGAACTGCTTGAACCTGGGAAGCAGAGGTTGCAGTGAGCCGACATCGTGCCATTGCACTCCAGCTTGGCCACAGAGTGAGACTCCATCTGAAAAATAAATAAATATAAAATCAGCATGTTATAGATTTGATGCTTTTCTTGTGTTGCCCTGTTCTGACTTGCAGGTATCCTTACAGGGATGTACACCTGCTTCTCTTTTCCATTCATAACCACGGTCCTGCAAGCCAACCCTCCTTCCCACACACATGGCCGTCTCTCCCTGTGAATGGGGTATTGATTTGCCTGAAAATCTCAGCTTCCTGCAGTGTGTGTCCAGGCACATTTCTAGAGAAACAAGCAATGACTCTTTTATTAGTAGTATTTTTTAAATTTCCTGAGTCCTCAAGTGTTTGAGACAAATCTTGTTTTCCTACCTCAGGTCTAGAGTTTTTTGTTTAAATCCTCTGTAGTTCATGACTCTTTAGCTGTTTCTTTTATTTTTTTGAGACCGAGTTTCACTTTTGTTGCCCAGGCTGGAGTGCAACGGTGTGATCTCAACTCACTGCAACCTCCACCTGCCTCGGCCTCCCAAGTAGCTGGGATTACAGGTGTGCACCACCATGCCACGCTAATATATATATATATATATATATATATATATATATATATATATATATATAGTTTTTTGGTTTTTTTTAGAAGAGACGGGGTTTCTCCGTGTTGGTCAGGCTGGTTTCGAACTCCTGACCTCAGGTGAGCCACGTGCCTCGGTCCCCCAAAGTGCTGGGATTAGAGGCTTGCGCCACTGCACCCGGCCTATTTCTTTATTCCTTACTGAAATCTAACACTGTCAAAAAGCTCTTTCCACTTCATTTGTTTTCCATTGTTGGATGTCCTTTGTTTCTCCCCTCCTTTGATGCTTTTAAGATTTTCTCTTGACCTTTAAATCTCTACAGTTTTACCAGGATGAGGTTGGTGGACATATTATCGGGGCAGATCTGGGTGTTTATCTCAGCGATTTTTTCCTTTTCTTTGCACGAAATATTTCCATTTGCAATTGACCCTTGGAAAACACAGGGGTTCAGGATACCAACCCCCCACACAGTCAAAAATCCATTCGTGACATTTTTTTTGTTTTGAGATGAGTTTCACTCTTGACGCCCAGGCTGGAATGCAATGGAGTGATCTTGGCTCACTGCAACCTCCTCCTCGAGGGTTCCAGTGATTCTCCTGCCTCAGCCTCCCAGGTAGCTGGGACTACAGCCGCCCACCACAACACCCAGCTACATTTTGTATTTTTAGTAGAGATGGGGTTTCACTGTGCTAGCCAGGCTGTTCTCGATCTCTTGACCTTGTGATCCTCCCAAAGTGCTGACGTGACAGGTGCGAGCCACTGTGTCCAGCTTGGTTTTAGACTCTTCTTCTTGGGTCTGGCCAAAACTTTCGTGGCTCACATGTACTCTTAGAGTTTTCTTTTGTTTTTTGAGACAAAGTCTTACTCTGTCACCCAAGCTGGACTGCAGTGGTGCAATCTCAGCTCACTGCAACCTCCACCTCCCGGATTCAAGCAATTCTCCTGCCTCACCCTCCTGAGTAGCTGGGCTGACAGGTGCCTGCCACCACACCCAGCTAATTGTAATATTTTTAGTAGAGACGGGTTTCACTGTTAGCCAGGTGGGTCTCAATCTCCTGACCTCAAGCGATCTGCCCACCTTGGCTTCCCAAAGTGCTGGGATTACAGGCATGAGCCACCACGCCCAGCCTATCCGTTCAATTCCTTTTTTTTTTTTTTTTAATTGTACTTTAAGCCCTGGGGTACGTGTACACGTCCTGGAGGATTGTTACATAGGTACACACATGCAATGTGATTTGCAGTCTCGGTCCCCCCCCACCCCCCCCGTCGCCCACATCAGGCATTTCTCCCAGTGTTTTCTCTCCCCAGCCTGTTTTGTAACTCTTTAAAGTATTACCCAATAGATGAATGGTCTGTTAGCTCCTGAAGCTCCCTCCCCTCCCCTCCCTGCCCCTCTCCTCCCCTCTACCTCTCCCGTTCCATCTCCTCCCCTGCCCTCCCCTCTACCTCTCCCCTACCCCTCTCCTCCCATCCCCTCTCCCTCTCCCCTCCCCTCTCCTCTCCCCTCTTCCCCTCCCCTCCAATCTCCTCCCTTGCCCTGCCCTCCCCTCCCCTCTCCCCCTCCCCTTCCATCTCCTCCCCTTCCCTCCCCTCTACCTCTCCCCTACCCCTCACCTCCCCTCTCCCCCTCCCCTCCCCGCCTCCCCTCACCTCTCCTCCCCTGCCTTCCCCATCCTCCCCTGCCCTGCCCTGCCCTCCCCTTCCCATTCCCTTCCCCCTCCCCTGCCCTCCCCTGCTCTCCCCTGCTGTCTCCTGCCCTCCCTTCCCCTTTCTCCTGTACAACTTCATTCCAGGGTAAATGAGGCCGGCACCTGAGTTTCTCAGGTCCCTTTGCATTCTCTCTGGGGCTGAGACAGGGTCTGGCATATTGCCCAGGCTGAAGTATGGTAGTGCAGTCTTGACTCACTACAGCTTCTCCCTCCTGGGCTCAAGCAATCTTCCTACCTCAGCGTCTTGAGTGGCTAAGACTGTAGGCACATGCTACCTTGCCCTGCTAATATTTGGGTTTTTTTGTAGAGGTGGGGTCTTGCCATATTGTTCAGGCTGGTCTTAAACTCTGAAGCTCAAGTAGTCTGCCTGCTGTGGCTTCCCAAAGTTCTGGGACAGCAGGCACAAGCCGCCACATCCCGCCTGGTTTTGCACTCTTGTTCGTGGGTCTGGCCAACACTTTGGTGGTTCGGATGGACTCTTACAAATTTTTTTTTTTTTTTGAGACGGAGTCTCACTCTGTCACCCAGGCTGGAGTGCACTGGCGCGATCTTGGCTCACTGCAACCTCCACCTCCCAGGTTCCAGCGATTCTCCTGCCTCAGCCTCCTGAGTAGCTGGGACTACAGGCGCTCGCCACACGCCAGGCTAATTTTTGTATTTTTAGTAGACACGGGGTTTCAGCATGTTGGCCAGGCTGGTCTCGAACTCCTGACCTCGTGATCCACCCGCCTCGGCCTCCCAAAGTGCTGGGATGACATGCGTGAGCCCCCACGCCCGGTCGGACTCTTGTAGACCTTAAGGGGTGTCCGAGTTCTGTGGCTTTAGCTGAACTGCTGTTCCCAATTCCCAGGCTGCCCCCTAAAGCCCTTCATCCACCGCAGTGGCTCTTGTAGGTCCGTTTTTATGGCTACAGGAGCCTTTGCCTGTATGTGTAGCAATCACTGTGCCATTCAGCACACCTCCGCGGCATCTCGCCCCTAACAGTTTCCACCCTGATTAAGTTGCAGTGAAGGCCGCCCACAGCTATAACTGCAGAAACCTGTTGGTACAAAGGCGTGTCAGGGCATGTATGACATCGGGGTGGATCCTGCATGCCAGAAATCCGAATAACTTGATGGAATTGTCCCGTGGTGAGTTGTGACTGAACGCAGCGATACTAAGCAAAGCCAAGTCACCTACTAAGCTTGCAGGCCCTCAGCCCTGCAAGCAGGAAGGTGTTTTGACACCTCTGTTGATGAAGCTCCTCAGATGGCTCATCTCTTTAGAGACAGCCTCGTAGGAGTGTGACTTTAAACATAATCTGCTCTGGTGAGGGCTGTTTCTATGAGTCATTGCCTGAGGCTGTGGTGAAGAAAACAGATACAATCCAGTTTGCTTCTCTGCAGAGGCCCAACAAAACCATGCATTTTCATGCCAACGCTTTAGGATACGTTTTATTTTCCTCCAGAGCTGTATCACGGCTTAGGGTTCACTGTACCTCCGAGAGCCATCAGCTAATGCTCCTGCTTTGCTGGTAGAGAATATGGAAGGACAGCTGATTTCCCTGTCAATGCCGGCATCGGGCTGGGATTGTGGTAGCCCAAGGGTGATTGTAGGGTGCAAAAATGCAAAGCTATTTCTTGAAAAAACAAATGTCCCCTGTGACTCGAGAGAGCTCAACCACCAGCCAAGGAGCGGAGAAAGAAGGCTAGCGGGAATTGGTCTCATCTCGAAGAAGAAGCTGGGGTATCAGCGTCCTGCCCTGCTGACCACGTCCTCACTATCGAGGGTAGGGAGAACTCTCAGTGTGGCGGTCTCACCCAGGTGGTCCAGGATTCCAGCCTGAGAGAGCCAGGGAGCCAAATCCCACAGCATCCGTCTGTTCTTCAACTGGGCAAGAAGTCAGAGCTGGTCCAAAGCTTCATCCACACACCGTAGTGCATGGCATGGCCCTCCCCATCTTCAGCATGCTGGCCGTTCACTGGATGATGTTTTCTTGTATTTTTTTTTTTTTTGAGACAGAGTCTTGCTCTGTTGCCCAGGCTGGAGTGCAGTAGGTAGTCTCAGCTCACTGCAACTTCTGCCTCCTGGGTTCAAGCAACTCTCCTGCCTCAGCCTCGCAAGGGGACTACAGGTGTGTGCCACCACATCTCTGGCTAATTTGTTTTTGTATTCTCAGTAGAGACAGGGTTTCACTATGTTGGCCAGGCTGGTCTCAAACTCCTGACCTCATGATCCGCCCACCTCAGCCTTGCAAAGTGCTGGGATGACAGGCATCAGACACCGTGCCCGGCGATTTTTTTTTTTTTTTTTTGAGACTGAGTCTCCCTCAGTCACCCAGGCGGGAGTGCAGTACCATGGTCTCAGCTCACTGCAACCTCCACCTTTGGGTTTAAGAGATTCTCCTGCCTCAGTCTCCTGAGTAGCTGGGACCACAGGTACGTGCCACCATGCCTGGCTAATTTGTTTTTGTATTTTTAGTAGTGACGATGTTTCACTGTGTTGGCCAGGCCGGTCTCGAACTCCTGACCTCATGATCCGCCCACCTCGGCCTCCCAAAGTGCCGGGATGACAGGCGTGAGCCACTGCGCTCGGCCTAATGGTGTCTTCTTCTTCCCGTTGGGTGGCCTGTGCTGATTTCTCCATCCCAGAGTCCCGATGTCAGCAAGGAAATGCTCCATCCTTAACTGACTCGTGACCTCTCTGAGGCTGCAAGTGCCAGAGTGCATATTATTAAGGCATGTTTAGAAGCAGTGATTTTCACTGAAAAACTTAGTCCACATATTACATGCACTCTGATGTACTCATCGACGCAGATACAGAAAGTGGGCCAGTCTCATTTTGAACCACGTGATATAGCTGAACATTTGCACAACTGCCTTTGAGTTTCTTCTTCATTTTTTAATTATTATTTTACTTTAAGTTCTGGGGTACATGTGTAGAACGTGCAGGTTTGTTACATGGGTATACATGTGCCATGGTGATTTGCTGCACCCATCAACCCATCATCTAGGTTTTAAGCCCGGCATGCATTAGGCATTTCTCCTAATGCTCTCCCTTCCCTTGTCCCCCACCCCTCCTGACAGACCCCAGTGTGTGATGCTCCCCTCCCTCTGTCCATGTGTTCTCATTGTTAAACCCCTGCTTATGAGTGAGAACATGCGGTGTTTGGTTTTCTGTTCTTGTGTCAGTTGGCTGAGAATGATGGTTTCTAGCTTTATCGATGTCCCTGCAAAGGACACAAACACATCTTTTTTTTCATGGCTGCATAGTATTCCATTGTGCTTGTGTGCCTCATTTTCTTTACCAGTCTATTATGGATGGGCATTTGGGTTGGTTCCAAGTCTTTGCTATTGTACATAGAGCTACAGTAAACGTATGTGTTCGGATGTTTATTTTATACGGTCAGAGCACTTAGCGTGGGAGCTACCCTCTTGACAAAGTGTTATGTGTGTAATATGGTGGTGTTAACTCTAGGCACACCTGCTGTGCTGTGTACACTGTACACCAGGCCGCAAAACTGATTCATGTCATCTACAGAAACGTTATGCTCATGAAACAACACCTCCCAACCTCCCACAGCCCTGCCCCTCATTTCCTCAGAAGCATCATCCACTCTCAGCTTCTATGAATTTGACTGTTTTAGATTCTACATGTCAGGGAAATCATGCAGGATTTGTCAATTTGTGCCTGGTGTGTTTCACATAACATCCTCCAGGTTCATCCATGTTGTAGCAAATGACAGAATTCCCTTCTTTTTAAAGGCTGCATACTATTCCATTGTGTGTATGTACCGCATTTTCTTTGTTTGTTTGAGATGGAGTCTTGCTCTGTCACCCACACTGGAGTGCAATGGCGTGATGTCAGCTCACTGCAACCTCTGCCTCCCGGGTTCAAGTGATTTTCTTGCCTGAGCTCTCCCTTGTAGCTGAGATTACAGGTGCCCGCCAGCACGCCTGGCTCATTTTTGTACCTCTAAGAAGTGAGGGCATTTCACGATGTTGGCTAGGGTGGTCTTGAATTCCTGAGTGCAAGTGATCACCTGCCTCGGCCTCCCAAAGTGCTGGGATTACAGGCATGAGCCACAGTGCCCAGCCACACTGGATTTTCTTAGAAAACAACCAAGATATAGAATAAATGCTTGGTTAATTGCAGCACTATTTAGAATAACCTTGATTATCCAAGATATAAAATAATGTAGGTTGTTGTAAATAGTGCTATAGTTAACGTGGTGGGGTACATGCCTGTCATACACCAGTTTCTTTTGGATGAATACCTAGAAGTGTGCTTCCTGCTTCACAGAGTAGTTCTGCTTTTAATTTTTGGAGGAGCTGCCATACTATGTATGACGTTCACCCATTTCTGCAGGAAACAGTGGCAGAGGAACACGAGTTCCGCTTCCTCCACCTCCCACCCGTGCAAAAAAGAAACCCACAGGGGACTTGCACCTCCTTTCCCTGCAAGGGGAAAAAGTAATAATAGAACCGGCATCGGACTGCTTTTCATTCTGACTTTTCCCTTTTTTTGCTGCTTTCTGTGCACTGTCTGCTGGTGCCTCTTTCTTATCTCTGAGACGTAACCCCCTTTCCATCCTTTGGAGCCTTTCTCTCTATTTTCTTTTGAAAGCAAGTAAATAAAACCCCACACATGCAGAGAATAGGAACACAGGCATCAAAACCCTGGCTGCAAGGGATGACCCCACCCAGAGAATGAACAAACGCATCAAAACTCTGGCAGCAAGCACCTGACCCCAGCTTGATCCAGCGGAAGCAGAAGAGCCTGTGCTTTTATATTTAATCTGCCCCAAACTTACTGATCACTTTCTTATCAGAGGCCAGAACACAGAGCCCAAGCTTTCCAGGATGCGGGCTTCTTACCGCGGGGGACTCTTCATCCTGCAGAGAAGCGTGACTCTCCTACGCAACCTTCTTCTCTATTCCCTCTGCCTTGCTTTGCCTCTAATACTAAGAGACTCTCTTTTTTTCTTTTTGTGTGGACTATCCCTAGCCAGAGTTCTTATTGGTGTGGCTTGAGTTCCCTGCCTGACTCCGGGCTTGGCTTGGGCATGTGTGGGGATTTCCAGATGCCAACGCTCCCAGAACCCATGGGTATAGGGGTTTGTGGCAGTAGCCACTCTCTAATCAAGCAGATATGGAGGGTGGTTCATTAAGTGGGCAGAACTGTGGTTCTCCACGAGCAGGGTGGTCCCACCAGGGAGCCTACAGGCCACCTGCACAAGGGTGGTACCATTTTACATGTCCCATCTGTAACATCAATGGGTCCCTATGCTGCTGGATGCTGCATTACAGCCACTGAAGAGCAAAATGGCATGAAATGCCTGGGAAAATGTAAAGGTCTTTCCCTGTGTTAGAGTTTGGCTCTGTCCCCATCCAAATCTCTATCTTACGTTATTTTATTTTTGGAGACAGAGTCTCGTGCTGTCACCCAGGCTGGAGTGCAGTGGCGCAATCTCGGCTCACTGCAGCCTCCCTGGGTTCCAGCAATTCTCCTACCTCAGCCTCCCAGGTAGCTGGGATTACAGGTGCCCGCCACCATACCTGGCTAATTTTTCTATTTTTAGCAGAGTTGGTGTTTTGCCATATTGGCCAGGCTGGTCTTGAACTCCTGATCTCAGGTGATCTGCCAGCCCTGGTCTCCCAAAGTGTTGGGATTACAGGTGTGAGCCACTGTGCCAGGGTCCAAATCTCATTTGTATTCCCAAGTGTTGTGGGAGGGACCCCTGGGAGGTAATTGAATCATGCGGGCATGTCTCTCCTGTGCCTTTCTCATGATAATAAGTAAGTCTCACGAGGTCTGATGGTTACCGTCAAGGTGAGTTTTCCTGCAGACGCACTGTTCTCTTGCTTGCCACCATATGAGATGTGCCTTTCCCCTTCTGCCTTCCGCCATGATTGTGAGGCTTCCCCAAACACATCGAACTGTAAGTCCAATGAAAACTTTCTTTTATAAATTGCCCCATCTCAGGTATGTCTTTATCCGCAGCGTGAAAACAGACTCCTACAACATCCCTACAAACAGGAATGAAAAAAGGGAGGAAACCCTGGTAGTCAACTCATAGTTTACTTAGATTTACTGTGAGAAGAAGCTACAGGGAGGGTTTACAAAGGCAGTGAGAAGGAGTTGGGTTATTTTCAGGAGATTAAGCGTGATAGCAGCTTCAGGGCACCCTGTGGGAGGGGAGGATAGAAACAGGGAAATCAGGTGGGTGGAAAATACATTTATGTGCAGACACATGGTGCCAGCTTGCAATGTGGAAACAGAGAAGAGAAAAACCACCCTCAGCAATATTTGAGCACCTATTAAATCCTGGATGGCCTATTACATTTTTACAGATGCTGTTCCTAAGAGATTCACAGTCAGAGGAAGATGGTACAATTTTTTTTTTTTTTTTTTTTGAGACAGAGTCTTTGTCACCCAGGCTGGAGTGCACTGGTGTAATCTCAGCTCACTGCAACCTCCACCTCTCAGGTTGAAGCGATTCTTCTGCCTCAGCCACCATAGTAGCTGGGATTACAGTTGTGCCACTATGCCCAGCTAACTTTTGTAGTTTTAGTAGAGATAAGTTTCACGATGTTAGTCAAGCTGGTCTTGAACTCCTGAGCTCATGATCTGCCTGTCTCGGCCTCCCAAAGTGCTGGGATTACATGCATGAGCCACTGCACCTGGCTAAGATAGTACCTTAACAACAACTTAGAGGCATCTCAAATACACCTCTGCCGCTGTGTGCCCAGATGCCGTGGGGTGAAATGCCTGGTTTTGCCTTTAGAGGTAGAAACATTATCAGAAAATACATGTATTTGACTTGAATTTTAGAGAGTGAGTGGAAATTCATCAGATCTTCAAGGAGGCAAAGGCGTTTCCTGGATGAAATTCCTCCTTGGTGTTCACCTAAAACTTACTAGTTTCTTACAGAACAGGGATACCACGGGAGGTGGGAGCCACGGAACCAGGGAACTGTGTGTATGAGTCAGGATGCTGCAGAGAAAAAGCAGCAATAAGACGGGTGTATTGATACAAAACACATTTATTTTAAGGAATTTTGCTCACATGATAATGGAGGCTGGCAAGTCCCAAGATGCAGAGGGTAGACCAGCCAGCTGGGGACTGAGGGAGGAGCTGATGTTGTAGATGGAGTCCAAAGTCCATCTGTTGGCAGAATCCCTTCTTACTCAGGGAACATCAGTCTTCTGTCCTATTCAAACCATCAACTGATTAGACCAGGCCCACCCACCATATGAAGGACAAAGTACTCGAAGTCTACGGATTTAGATTTTTTTGGGGTGGGGGCAGACAAAGTTTCACTCTTGCTGCCCACACTGGAGTGCAATGGTGCAATCTCACCTCACTGCAACCTCCACCTCCCGGGTTTGAGCAATTCTCCTGCCTCAGCCTCCCAAGTGGCTGGGATTACAGGCACAAGCCACCACGCTTGGCTAATGTCTTGTATGTTTTTGGTAGAGACGGGGTTTTACCATGTTGGCCAGGCTGGTTCGAACTCCTGACCTCGGGTGATTTGCTGGCCTCGGCCTCCCAAAGTGCTGGGATAACAGGCGTGGGGGCCCTGTGCCCGGCCCCTTTACCTACTTGTTAAGCCTGCATTGGTTAAAGAACAGATGAAGGTGCAGCCTCCCTCTTCACGAACTCATTATACAGTCTCATGTCTGAGTAGCACAGTTCAGATTTGAGTGACACTTATTTTCCTATATCCAGCTAATTAGCTATCATCATCTCTGGCTTAAGACCCGTCTAGTCAGGGCACATTTCTAGCCGCTGAGGCTCAAGTGTCTAAACAGCAATTGTAGATTTTCCTAAATCAGAGTTTCTCTCCTGTGCAGCAATTAGTTTGTAGCCTTGAAGATGCGCATGCTCCTTCATTTCACAAAAAAAGAAAAACTTGCTTGAAGCGAGATTAAAAGTGAATTTTTTATTAGCAGTCATTTTATATCATTACTTGCCTTGCTTCTTAGACCTCGCTGAATTGAAGATAATGATATGAAATTTCCTGGAAAAAAAATGAGAGTGATTCTCAGAGCCGAACAGTAGTACTTGTGTGCGAGAATATATCATGGAACCTCGAAGCGTACATCAGTCCTGTATCTGCGATGACCTCGTCCTGACGTCCTTAACTCGAATACATCTTCCATGATCGTATGTTCACGTCACTTCACATTCACAGGTTTTTTTTTCCACAGAGTATTATGTGCCAAGCACTATCTTAGGTACAAAGGATACAAAGGCGACTAAAACACAGTCCCCGCCTATAAGAATAGAATCTGTGCCCTTGCAGAATGGGAAAACTGAAAGCAGATATACTGTAATTATGGTGTTGCAATGGAAATTAAAGTCGTTCTGGAAAGAAGGCTGTAGAGTATCATGAGTGACTGTGTGAAAAATAGGAGCCGAGGGTTACCCCCAGGCTGGAGATTATGTTTGAGTCATCCACTGAACATTTACACAGTTTCTGCCATGTCCAAGCATGCCGATGGATGCTGCAGAGGCTGCGTGGCAGCAAAGGGACAAGGTCTTTCTTCTTGCAGAGCTGATAATTGCGTGGACGAGGACAACAATATGCAACTATGTTTTGGAGAAACAAGGTAATATCGGCTACAGATAAACACAGTGAAGAAAATCAAACAGAGAGTAGCGGCTACCTTAGCTTGGTTGTTTGAGAAACTCTGTCTAAGTGGCTGACCCTTGTGTAGACGTGAACATGAAGAAGAAGCCAGCCAGGACAAGGTGTAGGCACAGGTCCTTCCATGCCAGGGAATAGTAATTGCAAGGAGTAGTCACAAGTGATGAGCTCGCATTGTACAAGGTGGACATGTAAGGTACTGTGGGTGCAGCCCATGGGCAGTGGGGAGAGCAGCAGAAGGTGACGGGAAGACAGGCAGGGGTCACGCCCCGAATGCCACGTGGGCTCTGATACCCTGAATCAAGTTTTTGGGAGTCAGGAAGTGAGCGTATCATCACGGTGAATATGTTTGCTTTTCTGGTTTTGCATAGAAAGAGCGGTAAAAAGTTACCTTAAGGAGGGTTTGCTTCTGCTGGTCACGGTTTGAAATACGTCTACTATTTGATAGTCACTCAACTGCAAATAAGATGTTACTGATTGTATTCACCATAGATTCGAAGATGTTAGAAACTCACTAGGTTTGATTGCACTCAGCTACACGCTGAAATGATGTTTGGTGTACTTTTGCATCGTGACGGTTCTCTGACGATACCACTCTTTAATAATATCTCGAAACAGAGGATACAGTCACTGACCTGAGAAACTGTGGCAGAATCTCCTCTATTTTGTAGGAACAAGATTTTCCCCAGCCAGACTCCACTGCTACAAGAGATCATTGCAAACTCAAGCAACATGGCAACTTGCCCCAAGCCTGTTTCAAAATATTGACATTATTATGTTTTTTCTTTTTCTTTATTATTATTATTTTAAATACAGGGTTTCACCATGTTGTTCAGGACTGGTCTTTAACTCCTGACCTCAAGTGATCCACCCACCTTGGCCTCCAAAGTGCTTGGATTACAGGCGTGAGCCACTGCGCCCGGCCAGTTTTCTTTTTTTTTTAAGATGGGATCTTGCTCTGTTGCCCAGGCTGGAGTGCAGTGGCTTGACCTTTGCTCACTGCAACTTGCTCCTCTCAGTTTCAAGCGATTCTCCTGCCTCAGCTTCCTGAGTAGCTGGGATTAAAGGTGTGTGCCACTTTGCCCGGCTACTTTTTGTATTTTTAGTAGAGTCGGGGTTTCGCTATGTTGGTAAGGCTGGACTCGAACTCCTGACCTTGTGATCCGCCCGCCTTGGCCTCCCAAAGTGCTGGGATTACAGGCTCAAGCCACCACACCCGGTGGATTTTTGTAGTTTTAGTAGAGACTGGGTTTCACCATGTTGGTCAGGCTGGTCTTGAACCCTGAGCTCGTGATCCACCCACCTCAGCTTCCAAAAGTGCTGGGATTACAGGCTCAAGCCACCACGCCCAGCTACTTTTTGTATTTTTAGTAGAAACGCATTTTTGCCCTGTTGGTCAGGCTGGACTTGAACTCCTGACTTTGTGATCCACCCCTCGGCAGTCTTTTCGGAAAATGGTGCTTACCTCAGAGTACATTCTGAATACGCAGTAGACAACAATGACAAGGAAAATTCCTGAGTTTTTGATAGATCACATTCCTGGCCAGATCAGATGGATATTTAAGTCCTCAGCACGCCATCTGCAGTTTTGCAACTCCTGCTTTGGTTATCTGGAAGAAATCTTATCAAACATTCTCACTAAAACTCAATGGGTGAAAATCCAAGGATCTTGCTTGTTGCATAAAATGAAGACTCTAGGTAAATACCTGGCAGGGTAGCTGGAGGCTGTATTAGGGTGGGGTACTGTTGGATGGTCGGTCATGCCCCAGAGAAAGGTAGCTGGGTGCAAAACGTAAATCCTGTTTGTAATGCACTCCCGTGTCTTCTCTGCCCACATGTGGATATCCACATGCTTGGCACAATCTGTTTTCCTGGAATCCCAGCTGACACACAGCAACTCATGCTCGTGTGCCATTACCCAGCCAGTGGTTCATTTCGACAATTAACAACCTCATTTCAAGAGCACTGTGAAAATATCACTGCACACACTATGTAGCTTGACAATCCCTTCCTGGCATAATTTTCCAGCGTAATGTCGGCTCATTGCCTTTTTTATGAGCCACCCCCACCATTGAGCATTATGGGGGTCATTGAGTCCGTCCGTGTTCTGTTCTTACCTACCTTTCAGCAATGTGACCATCACCTTTCCAAGAACCTTCTTTCCTTCTCCTGACAAATGCATCATCCTTCTGAGCAACAAAAGAGAGATGGGCAAAGTTAATAATGTAGTTACTGAGCAGCATTCAATGTAGTGAATGGTGACTGTTGGAAATAGACGCTAGGTGCGGCAAAGAAAAATCAGCCCTAAGACAAAGGGTCTTTCAGCAACACCAGTTTTACCTCCTGGGCTGCAGGATGGCTCACTAGCCATCGTGCCACAAGAGTACAATGAACAAAGGAAAACACACACATGTATCTCTGACTGTGGGTTCATCCTTCCTGCCGTGTCTGAGCTCTGTGGGCCGGAGCCAGACCTCACCATCTAAACTAAAACCTGACTGGCTGACAGCTTAAAACTTTTCTAAACAGGTGAAAGCCACGGAGAGCTGGGACCCACCTGTGAGCACGTCCAGCACTGATCTCTTGGTGAAAGTACAAGGACATAGAATGTCCTACGTGCCTGTGAGCTCGGCGTGTCTAACAGCTACGTAGGATGGGGCTTCACAGAGAGTTATTAGTACATTTGCCCTTTAACAAGAAAGGAAACTTTAAAAGGAACTTTTCTACTTCCTGCAGTGAGCACTAAGCTGAGAGCATTTCATGGTGTGTCCATAAAACATCCCAACCATAGACATTATTGTTTTTTAAAGCATACTTTGTTACTAAAAAATACTAACAATTATCTCAACGTTTCGCGTGTCAAAACCTTATTCCTGATGGAGAGTTTTGCCCCAGTGTTGCTGGCTGCAGACTAATCAGGCTGGTGGTTGCTGAGGGTGGAGGTGGCTTTGGCAATTTCTTGAAATAGAAAACAATGAAGTTGGTGACATCAATTGACTCTTTGTGTCTTGAAAGATTTTTCTGTATCAAGCGACGCTGTTTGGTAGGATTTTACCTAGAATAGAATTTTTTTTCAGATTTTGAGTCAGTCCTCTCAAATTCTGCTGCTTCTTTATCAACTATTTTATAGAATATTCTTAATCTCTTATTGTTGTTTCAGCAGCCTTTATCACCTTTCTCTGCTGAGTCTCAGCAGGGTCATTGAAAACCTTCTTGTTAGAGACAGAATGCTTGTTCCTAGGTTCCGCAAAGAAAAATATAGCATTCAGACAAAAAACTTTCTTAACAAGGCAATTTTACTTTCTTATACATGTAAATACAAATTTACTTTATATATATATAAATATGGCCAGGCATGGTGGCTCACGCCTGTAATCCCAGCACTTTGGGAGGCCAAGGTGGGCAGATCACCTGAGGTCAGGAGTTCGAGACCAGCCTGGCCAACATGGAGAAACCCCATCTCTATTTATAAAAATTAAAAATTAAAAAAAATTTAAAAATATATAAATACAACTCCCCCACCTGTGCTATCCAACAGGCATAAACATGAAGTTTCATAAATGTCTTTCATAAATAAATATATATATATTGCATTATTTGCATAATTATTTGTATAATGCAATATATATATTTATGAAAGGGATATATTGCATTATTTGTATAATGTAATATATACATGTATATTGTATAATGCAAATATTTTAATATAAATATATATAAATATATAATGCAATATGTGTATATTGATATATAATGCAATATTAATATAAATATATAATATATATTGTATTATATAGATATATGTTGCATTATATAAATAATATATTTTTTAATTTCTTCATTAAAGGGCAATTGAAGAGACAAAGAGAATGTGTCTCTCTCAGCAGGTATCATCCTCAAGTAGACCCTAGGCTCCCTGGTGCTGAGATTCCATTTATTCAGATAACCCTAATGCTTTTAGGAAAGCCACCCCAACACGTAAAACATAGATCACTCTTCTGGGAGCATGGCAGATGTTGGGGTCTGCTGTAATAGCACCTAACGGTGTTGGGGTACTTCACGACACCCCCCCGAGGAAAGGAGCTGTGATGGACCCCCTGTTCTATTACCTCATGCTGCCATAGCAAAATGCTACAGGCTGGGCAGCTGACACAGCAGACACTGACTCTGTCACAATCCTGGAGGCAGGAGGTCTGAGATCCAGGTGTGGTCAGGGCTGGCTCCTCCTGAGGCCTCTCTCCTGGGCTTGGAGATGCTGTCTTCTCCCCGTGTCCTCACTGGGTTGTCCCTCTGCGTGTGTCTGTGTCCTCACCTCCTCTTCTTTTGATATCTCTTAGTCCATTTTAGTCTGCTGTCACAGAACACGATAGACTGGGTGGCTTAAAAACAGCAGACATTGATTCTTACACAGTCCTGGAGGCTGGAGGTCTGAGATCCATGTGTGGGCAGGGCTGCCTCCTCCTGAGGCCTCTCTCCTGGGCTTGGAGATGCCGTCTTCTCCCCGTGTCCTCACAGGGTTGTCCCTCCATGTTTCTCTGTGTCCTCATCTCCTCCTCTTATAAGCACCCCAGTCCTCTTGGATTAGGACCAGCCTAGTGCCTTTCCTTTACCTTAATCACCTCTTTCAAACACGGTGACATACTGAGGTCCTGGGCGTTAGGACTTTAACACAGGGATTTGGAAGAAGGACAGAAATCAGCCTATCCCAGCTGTGGGTCCTAACACCCCAGTGACTTGTGCTAAGATAGCCTTTCCTTGCGTTTCTCCAATCAGATGCTCTGGCTGGTCTTTTATGTCCCCCCACCCCCAGCGGTATTTTATTTGCTTTTTGCATAACTCCTTTGTCAGAAAACATAGTTTTATCGTTCAACACCATGGTCAAGTTGTAGGGGATGGAGGTTCTCACAAAACAAAGATCTTTCTCTCTCTCCTCTGCATCCCTGTCCTCCCCTCCAATCTGTTCTCCTCTCCTTCCTTCTCTTCCCCTCTCCCTCATGCCTTTCCTAATAATTCAGATTTTCATTAAACTATGGCTGATGCCTGGTCCCTTCTGGCAGGCAAGGAAAGGAGCCATCCTGTGGACAGGCATAATTGGATGATGGGGGGATGGGTGCAGCAAACCGCCATGACACGTGTATACCTGTGTAACACACCTGCACTTTCTGCACATGCACCCAGAACTGAGAGTGTAATAATAGAATAAAATAACACATGTGCGGGGCGTTCCCTCAGTCACCTTTGGGATTTTCCCATAATGCTTTGTCGGACCGCTTTGTGCTTTCAATGCAAAGGCCGGTACAGAGAGGCATGAAGTTGTCCACATTCATTCCAGAATTCACTTTTATGGGGGGGGGGTGTCTTGAGTCTAGTGCTGTGATCATGAGGCCAACTGATCAGGGTGACCAGGAAGGCTTGTGGCCTTACAGTAAAGTGATGCTCACGTGTACCACGCAGGCTACCACTGCAGCTTTGCTGGCTTTGTTTATTCTTTTTTTTTTTTTTTTTTGAGACGGAGTTTCGCTATTGTTACCCAGGCTGGAATGCAATGGCACCATCTCGGCTCACTGCAACCTCCGCCTCCTGGGTTCAGGCAATTCTCCTGCCTCAGCTTCCTGAGTAACTGGGACTACAGGCACGCACCACCATGCCCAGCTAATTTTTGTATTTTTAGTAGGGACGGGTTTCACCTTGTTGACCAGGATGGTCTCGATCTCTTGACCTCGTGATCCACCCGCCTCAGCCTCCCAAAGTGCCGGGATTACAGGCTTGAGTCACTGCACCTCGCCTGTTTATTCTTAAGTTGATCGTGATGGCTTCTTTTCTTTTTTATTTTTTTTTTCAGATGCAGTTTTTGCTCTTGTTGCCCAGAGTGGAGTGTGGTGGCGTGATCTCGGCTCACTGCAACCTCTGCCTCTTAGGTTCAAGGGATTCTCTTACCTCAGCCTCCTGAGTAGCTGGGATTACAGGCACCCACCACCACTCCTGGCTAATGTATATTTTTAGTAGAGACTGAATTTCTCCATGTTGGTCAGGCTGGTCTTTAACTCCCGATCTTAGGTGATCTACCTGCCTTGGACTCCCAAAGTGCTGGGATTACAGGCGTGAGCCAGCGTGCCCGGCCAGTGATGGTTTCTTTCTGCGTCGGCCTCCCTTGTGGCTTCTCATTTCTGTGGTTGGAGTACCGTAAGCCTAACAGACAGAGAGCATATCTGTGGTCACTCTTTCCTCAGTTGCTTCAATGGAGTCCCATACAACTTTCAAATGCATTCAGAGAGGCGCTTCTCCAGTGAAGGAGTCGGTTACGTGTCGCAGCTTTCATACTTGGAAACTTGACGGAATGGCTGAGCACGTTGCTACAGCATCACTTGTGCATGCAAAGGGCCGTTGGGTAGCAAGAGTGAAACTTTGTCTCAGAAATAAAAAAGAAAGAGAGCTAAGAGAAACTGAAATTCGGCTAGGGTGCTGGCTCATGCCTGCAATCCCAGCACTTTGGGAGGCCAAGGGGAGGAGGGTGGATCACCTGAGGTCAGGTGTTCAAGACCAGCCTGGCCAATATGGCAAAACCCCGTCTCTACTAAAAATACAAAAAATTATCCAGATGTGGTGGCAGTTACCTGTAATGTCAGCTATTTGTGAGGCTGAGGCAGGAAAATTGCTTGAACCCAGGAGGTTGAGCTTGAGCCCCTGCACTCCAGCCTGGGCAAGAAGAGTGAAACTTCATCTCCAAAAAAAAAAAAAAGCAAGCAAGCAAGCTAAGAAACTGAAATGCAGCTAGGCATGGTGGCTTATGCTTGTCATCCCAGCACTTTGGGAGGCCAAGGGGGGCGGATCACCTTAGGTCAGGACTTCCGCAGCAGCCTGGCTAATATGGTGAAACCCCATCTCTACTAAAAATACAAAAAAAAAAAAAAAAAAAAAAAAAGCCAGATGTGGTGGCAGGTGCCTGTAATCCCAGCTACTGGGGAGTCTGAGGCAGGAGAATCACTTGAACCCGGGAGATGGAGGTTGCAGTGAGCCGAGATTGTGCCACTGCACTCCAGCCTGGGTGACAAGGTTGAAACTCTGCCTCAAAAAAAAATGAAAGAAAGGGAGAAGAGGAAAGGAGAGGAGAGGAAAGGGGAGGGGAGAGGAGGTGAGGAAACCAGAGAGGAGAGGGAGAAAAAGAAAAAGAAATGGGGAGGGAGAAAAGGGAGGAAGGAAGAGAAGAAAAGAAAGAGAAAGAAAGGCAGTGAAATCTGAGATTTTCCTTCCCCCAGGTTACTTTGACTGTGCTAAGTAGTTTACCTTGAGGGCCAATGAAACACAGATTGCTTCGGGCATATTCCAAAAGGCTACTTTCTCCCTAGGAGTTTACCTCAATAGCACACCACTGGATATTTCTTGGATGTCCACCCAGGGAGGCTGGTAGAGCTCCTAGATGTAAAATTTTCGAAAGGGCAGGGTCCCCTCTAAGATGGGCCCCAGGAGTGAGTTTCTTCCCTCCCTCCCTCCCTTCCTCCCTTCCTCCCTTCCTCCCTTCCTCCCTCCCTCCTTCCTTCCCTCCCTCCCTCCCTCCTTTCCTCCTTCCCTTCTTCCTTCCTTCCTTCCTTCCTTCCTTCCTTCCTTCCTTCCTTCCTTGTTCTGGGGCATGTGTGCAGATTGTGCAGGATTGTTACATGGGTATATACGTACCATGGTGGTTTGCTGCATCCATCTACATTAGGTTTTTCTCCTAATGCTCTCCCTCCCCAATCCCCGCACCCCCTGCTATCCCTTCCCAGGCCCCCACCCCCTGTTCTCCCTCCCCTAGTCCCCAACCCCTGCTCTCCCTCCCCTAGCACCCACCCACTGCTGTCCCCTCAAGTCCCTACCCCCTGTTCTCCCTCCCTGATCCCCCCACCTCCTGCTATCCCTCCCCTAGCTACCCACCCTCCAACAGACGGAAGTGTGTGATGCTCCCCTCCCTGTGTCCCTGTGTTCTCATTGTTCAATACCCACCTATCAGTGAGAATATGCAGTGTTTGGTTTTCTGTTCTTGTGTCAGTTTGCTGAGAATGATGTTTTCCAGTTTCATCCACTCCCTGCAAAGGACATGAACTCATCCTTTTTGATGGCTGCATAGTATTCCATAGTGTCTATGCGCCACATTTTCCTTGTCCAGTCTGTCATTGATGGGCATTTGGTTTGTTTCCAAGTCTTTGCTATCATGAGCAGCGCCACAATGAACATCTGATGGTTTCCAGCTTCATCCACGTCCCTGAGACTTGTCCATGATCAGACTGCAGCTGTTCAGTAATGAGCCTGCCCATGTATCCATCACTGCCGGCTCCAGCAGGAATTCCCAGTCCAGCAGAATGCCAGGCACCACCTGTCTGTCTGTCTGTCTAGTCTTCAGGCAGCATTTTGTCCTGTGGTTTCTATTTTCTGATGGATGAGAGAGTTGCTGATTTTCAGTGCATTCCACTTTGTGGCTGTTGTGAGGATGGGAGCTATAGTGTGTGAGCTCTGTACACATCAGTGAAGCGGCTGTGTTGTCTGGGGTGTATACACTGGTGTTCATCTGGTGCCAGGAAAATTTAGGACAAATGCACACAAGACACTGGACCTGCTGGCTCACGCCTGTCATCCCAGCACTTTGGGAGGCTGATGTAGGTGGATCTCCTGAGGTCGGGAGTTCGAGACCAACCTGACCAATGTGGAGAAATTCCATCTCTACTAAACCTACAAAATTAGCCAGATGTGGTGGTGCATGCCTGTAGTCCCAGCTACGTGGGAGGCTCAGGCAGGAGAATTGCTTGAACCCAGGAGGCGCAGAGGTCACGGTGAGCTGAGATCATGCCACTGCACTCCAGTGTGGACAACAAGAGCTAAACTCCGTGTCCAAAAAAGGACTTAACTCAAATAGCCAAATACCACGTGTACCCAATAACTTATGGAAAAATAAAATTAAAAGTCAAAAAGGACACCAAAGGAAAAATAAAATTAAAAACCAGAAGCACACCCAGAGCTGACAAATTTTGAAAAATCATAGAGAAAGTATATTTACTATTTATTAAGTGGAAGAGGGTTGTCATAAAGGTTTTCATCCTCATTGCCTTCACGTTGAGTACCATGAAGAGGAGGATGAAGAGGAGGGCTTGGTCTTGCTGTCTCAGGGGTGGCAGAGGTGGAAGAAAATTCCCATAGAATTGGACCCATGCGATTCAAACCTATGTTGGTCAAGCCTCAACTGCACCATAGATGGGGTGGTTTACAGAATGGAAATTTATCTCCCGATAGTACTGGAGGCAGAAATGCCTCCACCCAGGTGCCAGCATGGTGGGGTTCTGGAGAGTCTCCTCCTCTTGGTTTATGGATGGCTTCACATAGCAGAGAGAGAGAAAGAGGGAGCATGAGGGAGCGAGCATGTCCGCCCTGGTGTTTCCTCTTAAAAGGGCACTAATCCTATCATAAGGGCCCCACCCTCACGACGTGATCTAAACGTCATCATCTCCCAAAGGCTCCATCTCCAAATACCCTCCCATGTGGCCTTAGATTTTCAACCCACAAATCTAGAGGCGACACCATTCATTCCATAGCAGGGGTTCTCACACATAGACGGGGACACCCGTGCATCTCCCATCTTGGGCTGACGTGAGTTGTGAATGCCTGTGGGCATTTAAATATTGCATGAAAGCTTCCGTGTCCTGTCTGCAGTTGAGCAAGGTCCGTAAACATAAGCTGCCGGGCTAAATCGGGTTGCCATTGCCCATCGAGCTGTCTGGCGGAAGTGCCGTAATCTGTCCAAACGTTTATTTATATCAATGCTCCCATCCCCTCGGCGTGAAGACATACTTAGGCTATGTCAATGGATGGCCACACCATAAGCCCAGGGATGGTAGGTTGTCAGATATGGTGGCTGTTTCAGAGCTAATACTCTGCTGATGTAACGCAGAAGCTATCATTGTCTACACATCTCTGCTGCTGGTCAAGCCACAGAGTTAAAAAAAACTTGATGGGAGTGTAAGTTAGTTCAACCATTGTGAAGACAGTGTGGCGATTCATCAAGGACCTAGAAATAGAAACACCATTTGACTCAGCAATCCCATGACTAGGTATATATCCAAAGGATTGTAAATCGTTCTACTATAAGGACACATGCACACAAATGTTCATAGTGGCACTGTTTGCAATAGCAAAGACCTGGAACCAACCCAAATGCCCATCGATGATAGACTGGATGAGGAAAATGTGGCACATACACACCATGGAATACTACGCAGCCATAAAAACCAATGAGTTCATGTCCTTTGTAGGGACTTGGATGAATCTGGAAACTGTCATTCTCAGCAAACTGACAAGAACAGAAAATCAAAACACTGCATGTTGTCGCTCATAGGCGGCTGTTGAACTTTGAGAACACGTGGACACAGGGAGGGGATCATCACACACTGGGGTCAGTTGGGGGAGGCAAGGGAAGGGACAGTGGGGGCTGTGGAGGTTGGGGAGGGATAACATGGGGAGAAATGCCAGATATAGGTGATGGGGAGATGGAGGCAGCAAACCACCTTGCCATGTGTGTACCTATGCAGCAATCCTTCATGGTCTGCACATGTACCCCGGAACCTAAAGTATGATTTAAAAAAAGAAGTATTTGGCTAGACCATGTTTTTATTTTATTTTTTTAAACTATTGAATTTCAGATAGTCTATGAGGGGAGTATACTTGTAGTAGCATTTTGCTGGATAAAGTGCCTTTATTCAAAATCAGTAAATGAGTGCTCTGAGCGCGCACACACACACTCATATACTCACACACACTCAGACACACACGCTCACACACACGCACACACACTCAACAAACACGTGGAAAGATATTCTAGAACAGATGGCACTTTGTGCCTCACAGGAAGGAAATCTGGAACCTGTGAGGCCCCAGGGGGAGTTTGCTCCTGGCGGGATGAGGCGTCCTGCCTCTGCTCATTACACAGCCGCGCCCATGGCAGGCAGCCCATTTCTCAGGGAAGGGCCAGTTTACTGTTCATCTATCATGGAGCAGAGCTCTCCTCTTCACTCTGAACTTGACGAGAACTTTGCTTCCTGGCTGATGGGTTGGCATGAGGTCTTTGTGCTAGAGGTCAGACTCACTCGATGATACCATTGTATCTGGGAGAGCTTCAGGATAGAAAATTATTTTCTTTATGATTTTCTAAAAACCTAATTTTGGAAAATCATAAAGAAAACAGGATATATTCTTTATTTCTTGAGTGGAAGTGGATGGTCAGTGTTAGTCACGTCCAATAGCACCGACTATTAAACCCAATTAATAAAGAGATCTTCCAAACAGGCTTTGTGTGAGCAACATGGATGTTTATTCACCCGGAATCTTTACCCTAGAACAGAGTTCTGTGTCAGAAACCATATTTCTCCCGGTTTCAGCAAAGGTGGAGGGTCTGGGAGTGAAGGTCCCATTCACAAAATACAGTTGACATCTGAACCGTTGTATCCGAGGCAGGTGGAAGGAACACGCCACACACTGAATTCCAAATTAACAGTTCTTTGAGACGGCTAATGCTCAAAGGTCTCTTGGCCTCGAGGAAGGGGCTTGATTTCCCGCTATACTGTGGTACCCGAGTGAGTCAAGGAAGGCGCCACACTGAGAATGAATTATGAGTCCTTTATTAAGCGGGTGACCGAGAGTGTCTAATGCCCCAAATTCTCTCGGCCCCAAAGAACAAGTCAGGTGGTCTTTTATACACTAGTTTTAAGAGGAAGGGGGGAACCTAGCTGAAACAAAGTTCTCACAAAGGCAGAGTAAACAAAAAGTTAAAAAGGAAAACTGATACTAAGAAATAAAACAGTGCCTGGTGTTGGAAGCACAGCTGTCATGGAAGACACACAACTTAGAGATAAGGGGGCTCTGCGTGTTCACTGTAGCTGCATTCCCAGGCTCTGCTGATCCCACTTCACTCGGCAGCTGCATTCCCAGGCTCTGCTGATCCCACTTCACTCGGCCTCTTATCAACAAAGGCATTCCTGGGTGCCCAGAGTCAGGCCGACCTTGCTTTATCCTATGCTTACATGCTTAGGGGGGAGAAGGTTTCTAGAATGCAGAAGCCAAGATGGCGTCTGTCAGGCTCAAAAAGGCTAACAGAAAGCCCGAACAGCTTTTAGTCAGGGAAAAGGAGAGTTCCTTTCAGCTGACAAAAAGCAGGGTGTCACAGTACCTTGATTTAGGTCGGGGAGGGGAGCCTAGGTGAAGCAGAATTTTACAGAAGCAGAGCAGGCAAGAGGTTCCCAGGATGCTTGGTTGCTAAGGGTATTTCCAAACAGTCACCAAGGGGGAGTTATGCACAATAGCAGGTGCGCTGGCCGAGCAGGACGCGGTGACATTGGTTACATGGTGGGGTGAGCACAGAGCCAGGGTGACATGAGCACAGCGTCGGATGACAGGCAGTGCCCGGTCCCTCGGCTTTTGTTTTAACCTACTGTTACCTTCTTGTATATCAGGTTGCCCATTGACTTCTCCCAGCCTGGAATTTCCCTCCTGGAAAGAGCTCCAGATTTCCCTAATTTCCCTGCTGGGTGTGGGGTGGGTAGAGGTTCCTGGTAAGCCCCTAAGATAGGTCCCTGCCCCGCCTCAGTTCCTCAGGCTTTCTCTTCAGCAGCTTTAGCAGACAGATACGCTCACACCTTACAGGGCTTGGAGTGTGGGTGGCGGTGCTGGGGATTCTGTTGCAGTTGGGTTTTTCCATTTCAGGCTCAGTAGTGTTCCTCTTCAAGCATTTGAATTTGAACACAGGAGGAAACGGATTGTTAGAAATTAATTTTTTTTGACAGAGGTTGGCCCTTGTCACCCAGGCTGGAGTGCAGTGACACAATTGCAGCCCACTGCAACCTCCGCTTCCCAGATTCAAGCGATCCTCCTGCCTTGGCCTCTGGAGTAGCTAGGGTCACGGGTGCCGGCCACCACACCTAGCTAATATTTGTATTTTTAGAACACACAGGGTTCCTCCATGTTGGCCAGGCTGGTCTTGAACTCCTGACCTAAGGTGATCCACCTGCCTCAGCCTCTCAAAGTGCTGGGATTACAGGCGTGAGCCACTGCAAGCAGCTAGAAATTAAATTGTAACTGGTTTCCAGTGTATCCAGAGACCAGACACGCAGACTCTTCTTTCTGATGTTCCAAATGTCTAAACAACGAAGTGCATTAAATCTTAGCTAATTAGAGACCTGTGATGCTAGGCTGGGTTTGGTGGCTCACCCCTGTAATCCCAGCACTTTCGGAGGCCGAGGTGGGTGGCTCACGAGTTCAGGAGGTGGAGAACATACTGGCTAACAAGGTAAAACCCCATCTCTACTAAAAAAAAAAAAAGAAAAATTAGCTGGGTGTGGTGGTGGGCGCCTCTAATCCCATCTACTCAGGAGGCCGAAGCAGGAGAATCACCAGAACCCGGGCGGCAGATGTTGCCGTGAGCCAAGACTGTGCCACTGCCCTCCAGCCTGGGTGACTGAGCGAGACTGCATGTCAAAAACAAAAACAAAAACAAAAAAAAGAAGAACCAAACAGAAATGTCTGCTGCTTGTCCAAGCTAGGCTGGGGTTCGCTGCAGCGCAGTCCTGTGGGTGGATAACGGCAAGGCATTCCCGGGAGGACCATCTCCTTCCTTGGAAACACGTAATTGTTCTTTAAAGCTTGTTTCACAAGTGTCGTTTCCACAGCAACGCAAAGAGTGACTTCTCGCCAAGAGGCTCTCAGGCCGTCTCTGTTCTTTCCTCTTCACCTCTGCGAGTGTTTAGACGCACCTGCTTTTTGCCTCGGGGGTCGGTCAACGGGACTTTCATTTCCATTTTCCTTCCTAGAATAGACCTGGGGTTCAGAAAACAATTTTAATCATCTGAACGTTGCCCAGTTTTGACGACAGTATCTACAGGCTTTATCCTGAAGGTGGTTTCCGAGGGCAGCCGCGTATCCCGTGAGCTTCCTGATAACTTGAGATGTGTCCTAGTCACACATCCGAAGTGCTCGGGGGACAGGTGGCCACAGAGGAACAGGATGCAAAGACAGGCGTCCACTCCCTGAATGTCATTGCAGCTTGCCGGGATCTCTCTCTCTCTGTATGTCTGTCTGTGTCTCTTTGCCTCTGTCTCTCTCTGTCTCAGCCTCTCTCTCTCTGTCATTCTATTCTTCTCTTTCTCTATCAGTTTCTCTGTCTCCTGTTCGCTTTCTCTCCCTCTGTGTCTACCTGCCTCTCCCTTTCTCTCTCTCTCTCTCCCTCTCTCTCTCTCTCTCTCTCTCTCTCTCTCTCTCTCTCTCTCTCTCTCTCTCTCTCTCTCTCTCTCTCTCTCTCGTCTCACTCTTGCCCAGGCTGGAGTGCAAAGTGCGATCCTCGCTCACCGCAACCTCCAGCTCCGGGGTTCCAGCGATTCTCCCGCCTCAGCCTCCTGAGTAGCTGGGATTACAGGCGCCCACCACCACACCCAGCTAACGTTTGTAGTTTTAGTAGAGATGGGGTTTCACAGTGTTGGCCAGGCTGATCTTGAACTCCTGACCTCAAGCACTCCATCCACCTCAGCTTCCCAAAGTATTTTGATTGCAGGTGTGCGCCACTACCCCTGGCCTCTCTCTTACTCTTTCTCTATTTTCGTCTCTCTCTCTCTCTCTTTCTTTGCGTGTGTCTTATCTGTCTCTCTGGCACTCTGTCTCTTTAAATCTGTTTCTGTGCTTCTATTTCTGTGTCACAATCTCTGTCTCTGTGTCTCTCTCTCAATCTCCCCTCTGTATTTCTCTCTCTCCCATTCCTTCCCTCGCTTTCTCTGTCAGTTTCCCTATCTTTTGTCTTTCTTTGTCTCCTTTCTCTGTCTTGCTAATTTTTCTCTTTCATGCACACACACACACAGACACACGCAGATTCTCCCTCTCTCACACAACACACACACACATAAGCACACACACAGACACACATTCTCCCTCTCTCTCTCACACACAACACAAACATGCACACACACAGATTCTCTCCACCTCTCTCACACACACAGATACACACACAGATTCTCCCTCTCTCACACAACACACACACACATATACACACACGGACACACAGATTCTCCCTCTCTCACACACAACACACACACATGCACACACACAGATTCTCTCCACCTCTCACACACACAACACGCACACACAGATACAAACACAGATTCTCCCTCTCTCACACAACACACACATATGCACACACACAGACACAGATTCTCCCTCTCTCTCTCACACAACACACACACATATGCACACACACAGACACACAGATTCTCCCTCTCTCACACACATAATACACACACATGCACACACACAGATTCTCTCCACCTCTCTCACACACAACACGCACACACAGATACAAACACAGATTCTCCCTCTCACACAACACACACATGCACACACACAGACACACACAGATTCTCTCCCCCTCTCTCACACACAATACACACACATATGCACACACACACACACACACAGATTCTCCCTCTCTCTCACACAACACACACATATGCACATACACAGACACACACAGATTCTCCCTCTCTCTCACACACACAACACACAGACACATGCACACACACAGACACACAGAGATTCTCTCCCCTTCACACACACACAACACGGGCGCATGTGCGCACGCACACACACACACACACACACAGAATAATGTCACTCTATCTTCTTTCGCTGTAGGTCTTAGGGGCAGATGGATATCTGCCTCATACAAACAAAATAGGATTTCAGGTCTCCAGAGAGGAGCTCCATACCTGTGTAACAACGAGGAGATGCTGACATTTCACCTTCATTTTTAAATTGAGAAATAAATAGAAACGAGAGAGGCAGGGAGTGAAACCCATCTGCCCTACATCTTAATTCCGGCAGTTCCTGCAGCCCTGTTCCTTCCCTCTGGAATGCAGAGCGCACAGAGGCCATCATGAGCTTCCTCCCTGCCCAGGACTTTGCCTGGGGTGGCTGGATCAGCTCTCCGCTCCGAGAATGGGGCCTGCTGCCTACCAGGACAGAAAGTGTACTAGGGTGGTTCTTGCTACCCGTAAGAGGGGGCTTGCGACCACGGGTCACCTACTGAGTGTTTGTCCCCAGTCCTGTGTGGGGAGGGGGCTTGCAAAGTCACCTACTGAGTGTTTGTCCCCAGTCCTGTGTGGGGAGGGGCTTGTGACCACGAGTCACCTACTGAGTGTTTGTCCCTAGTCCTGTGTGGGGAGAGGTCTTGTGACCACGGGTCACCTACTGAGTGTTTGTCCCCAGTCCTGTGTGGGGAGGGGCCTTGTGACCACGGGTCACCTACTGAGTGTTTGTCCCTAGTTCTGTGTGGGGGGGGGCTTGTGACCACAAGTCACCTACTGAGTGTTTGTCTCAGTCCTGTGTGGGGAGGGGCTTGTGACCACGGGTTACCTACTGAGTGTTTGTCCCTAGTCCTGTGTGGGGAGGGGGCTTGTGACCACGGGTCACCTACTGAGTGTTTGCCCCTAGTCCTGTGTGGGGAGGAGGCTTGTGACCACGGGTCACCTACTGAGTGTTTGCCCCTAGTCCTGTGTGGGGAGGGGGCTTGTGACCACGGGTCACCTACTGAGTGTTTGTCTCAGTCCTGTGTGGGGAGGGGCTTGTGACCACGGGTCACCTACTGAGTGTTTGTCCCTAGTCCTGTGTGGGGAGGGGACTTGTGACCATGGGTCACCTACTGAGTGTTTGCCCCTAGTCCTGTGTGGGGAGGGGCCTTGTGACCATGGGTCACCTACTGAGTGTTTGTCCCTAGTCCTGTGTGGGGAGGGGACTTGTGACCACGAGTCACCTACTGAGTGTTTGTCCGTAGTCCTGTGTGGGGAGGGGCCTTGTGATCACGGGTCACCTACTGAGTGTTTGTCCCTAGTCCTGTGTGGGGAGCGGCCTTGTGACCACGGGCCACCTACAGATATTTTCTTTAAGTTTGCAATTTTATGATTTCTTTCTTCTGTATGGATTAATGTTACTCATCAAGCAATTCCTGCTTTCCTAGCAAATTTCTTCTGCTACCACGTTTTTCAGAATTCCTATCAGAACAACATTAATTTCCCAAAACAAATCACCTCGGACTCTGTCCAACCAGTCTGTATCAGGGCAGCTACCTGTTCGCTCAAAAAAATTGTCTACTTTTCTCAGCCCATATCTACTTCAGCCCATCCAATCGTTACTTTCTTTTATTTTTCTTATAACCATTGGTCTGATTAGAACTAATTTCCTTGGTTAAATTGTGATAATTAATATCTCTCAGAAAATTATTTCCTTGAGATTTTCACATTTTACTTACAAATGTAGCGTATTATTAGGATACTAAGAAACAGAAACCTCTCATTTTAAAGGCCTTTTCATACAGCGCAGGGTTTCCTATTTGTAATTTTGCATGTCCAGCCTCATTAAATATATTATTCTCAGTCTTTTCTGGGACCTTGTTTCTGCTCCCTCCCTCTTTTCCTTTTTCTTCTCCCTTTTTTCCTCCCTCCCTCCTTCCTTTCCTTCCTTCCTTCCTCCTCCCTTTCTCCCTCCCTCCCTTCCTCCTTCCCTCCCTCCCTCCCTCCCTTCTATTCTCCTTCCCTCCCTCCCTCCCTCTATTCCTTCCCTCCCTCGCTCCCTTCCCTCCTTCCCTCCCTCATTTCTTCCTTCCTCTACCATGTTCTGTTCATTTCTCCCTGCCTATCTAGGAGTTCTTGATAAAGGTATTTGGATATTGTGTAACCCTGAAGAAAACGCTTTGTAAAATGCCACATCACATCTTAACTTCATGCCAGTGCAGGATTGGGTTCACGATTTTCCAGTTAGCCCCACTGGGTTCCAGGGTTGGTCACACAGATGCAAACTGTGTCCTCACAGGCGATGACCTCGTCCCTCCAGCCATGTTTTACACTTGAACGTTTTAACAACTGTAATTCCTCCTGTTTAATGCTCTGTGTGATCACCATCGAGACACAGATGTCCCTTTTTTCACATGCTCTGAATGTGGTTTTCCCAGAGGAGGCAGCATTTCGGTTTTATATCTTTGCCAGTGACTGGGGTGCAGCCATCGGCTCAAGCTCTGCCCGCTGTTTCTTTCCTCCTCTTGGCACATGCATAATTGACACACACCTCCTGTTCCATGAGCGACTTGGCAGTCACTCCCAAACGCTGTCACTTCCATTTCTCTAAATTATCTAAATAGAATGAAAGTATCCTTTTTTAAATTGCATTTTAGGTTTTGGGGTACATGTGAAGAACATGCAAGATTGTTGCACAGGTACACACATGGCGGTGTGATTTGCTGCCTTCCTCCCCTTCACCTATATCTGGTACTTCTCCCCATGCTATCTCTATTTTTTTTTTTTTTTTTTTTTTAGATGGGAGTCTTGCTCTGTCACCCAAGCTGGAATGCAATGGCATGATCTTGGCTCACTGCAACCTCCATCTCCTGGGTTCAAGCAGTTCTCCTGCCTCAGCCTCCTGAGTAGCTGGGAATACAGGCATGTGCCACCATGCCAGGCTAATTTTTGTATTTTTAGTAGAGACGGGGCTTCACCGTGTTAGCCAGAATGGTCTCGAACTCCTGACCTCACCATCCGCCTGCCTTGGCCTCCCAAAGTGGTGGGATTACAGGCGTGAGCCATCGCACCCAGCCCTGAATGAAGGTGTCCTTGAAGGACCTCCAGGTGGAATGAAAAACATTCCCCAAGTCTCCCCGAGATCCTCCCATGTTATGTTCCCTGGTTCTCTCTCACGGTGCCCTGGGGAAGGGGCACAGCTTCTCCAGGGGTTGGGTTCCAGCTGAAGGCAGCCACAAAGCTCCTAGCAAGTATGATTTCCTGTCCATTGGGTACACCACCCTGGCATCTTGGTGCAATGGGCTCGAAGCCTCATACTCCTTTTATTATTTATTTTTCTTGTTTGTTTTCTTTTCTTACTCTAAGTTCTGGGGTACACCTGCAGAATGTATAGGTGTGTTACACAGGTATACACGTGCTGTGGTGGTTGCTGCACCCGTCAACCCATCATCTACATTAGGCATTTTTCCTAATGCTCTCCCTCCCCACCCCTTAGGAAAAATTAGGCATTTTTCCTAATGCTCTCCCTCCCCTCCCCCCGACACCCCTGACAGGCCCCGGTGTGTGATGTCCTTGCATTCTTGCTGTTCAACTCCCACTCATGAGTGAGGACATGTGGCGTTTGATTTTCTGTTCTTGTGTCAGTTTGCTGAGAATGATGGTTTCCAGCTTCATCCATGTTCCTGCAAAGGATGTGAACTCATCCTTTTTCATGGCTGCATAGTATTCCACAGTGTCTATAAGCCACGTTTTCTTTATCTAGTCTATCATTGATGGGCATTTGGGTTGGCTCCAAGTCTTTGCTATTGTGAACAGTGCCATAATATGGCCTTGGATTCTCCTGCCTCAGTCTCCTGAGTAGCTGGGATTAGAGGGGCCCACCACAACACCCAGCTAGTTTTTGTATTTTTAGTAGAGACGGGATTTTACCATCTTGCCAGTCTGGTCTTGAACTCCTGACCTCGTGATCTATCAGCCTCGAACTCTCTAACTGCTGGCATTACAGGCGTGAGCCACCATGCCCGATGGCTGAGGGTTTTCCTGCTTCTAACATCCCCACATGTATTTCTGGGGGAAATGACAGTGGCGTATCAGGAATTCCTATCCAGATGGCAGTGTGCTCAGAAGTAGTGCTTCCAAACTGTGGCAAAACTGCCTCTCTTCCAATCTGCGGGAGATTGATAACTGCCGTAGATACAATAAAAATGAATTAGTAAAAAAAAAAATGCTTTTAAAAAATTTAAGAGGCCAGGTGCGGTGGCTAAAGCCTGTAATCCCAGCACTTTGGGAGGCCGAGGCGGGTGGATCACGAGGTTAACAGATCGAGACCATTCTGGTCAACATGGTGAAACCCCGTCTCTACTAAAATTACAAAAAATTAGCTGGGCATGGTGGTGCGTGCCTGTAATCCCAGCCACTCAGGAGGCTGAGGCGGCAGAATTGCCTGAACACAGGGGGCGGAGGTTGCAGTGAGCCGAGGTCGCGCCATTGCACTCCAGCCTGGGTAACAAGAGCGAAACTCCGTATCAAAAAAAAAAAAAAAATTTTAAGAAACATGCAAACTAGAAGCTCCCGATGTGTCTTTTTTAAGCCATTGGACTGAGCACAGCTTACGTGACTGTCACTTTTTCTTCTTAAGTTTCTAAATGTTGACTTGCAATTTCTGAGCATGACTCATCATGGACAGTTTGCAGTAACAGTTCATGGGGCAGCAGCTGTCTGTATGCTCTACCGCGAGGGACTCTGACTCAGGAGCGTGCACACCATCATCCATCTGATGTTTTACTTTTTTACTTGTATTTTTGAGACAGAGTCTGGCTGTGTCACCCAGGCTGGAATTCAGTGGTGTGATCTCAGCTCACTGCAACCTCTGCCTCCCAGGTTCAAGCGATTCTCCTGCCTCAGCCTCCCAAGTAGCTGGGATTTCAGGTGGTTGCCACCGCGTCTGGCTAATTTTTGCATATTTAGCAGAGATAGGCTGTCACCATGTTGGGCAGACTGGTGTCAAGCTCCTGACCTCTTGATCTGCCTGCCTTGGCCTTCCAAAGTGCTGGGATGACAGGTGGAAGCCAGTACACCTGCATTCCCCAGACCCACAGCTGTATTTCTCTAAGGAAAATATTGAAAGTACCCATTTCCTTTTCCTTGATGGCCTGGTGAGTTGGCACAAACAGGCTTCATTCTCCATGAGAAAGATCACTCTTATATTATCTTAAAACACGCCTGCCAAGAGGAGGTGGAAGGATATGTTTCGAACTTTGGGACTTTGCCTGCCACCTTGGGCTGACTGGTGGGTGTTATGGTATTTCAGGCATGCTACATCAGCCAGACACAACAAAACCTAACTCTGTGTCTGAGCCCAAGGTCTGTGCTGCAGAAAGCATCATCTCTTATGCTCGAGGACCCATGCCCACCTCTGTCATCCCAGCACTTTGGGAGGCTGAGGCGGGCAGATCACGAGGTCAGGAGTTTGAGACCAGCCTGGCCAACATGCTGAAACCCCGTCTCTACTAAAAACACAAAAATCAGCTGGGTATGGTGGTGCACACCTGTAATCCGAGCTACTCAGGAGGCTGAGGCAGGAGAATCACTTGAGCCCACGTATTATACTTTAAGCTCTGAGATACATGTGCAGAAGGTGCAGGTTTGTTACATAGGTATACATGTGCCATGGTGGTGGTTTACTGCACCCATCCCCCTGTCACGAACAGTAGCTATTTATCCTAATGCTCTCCCTGCCCAATCTCCCCCACACCCTGCTATCCCTCCCCTAGCCTCCCCACCCCTCAGGCCCCGGTGTGTGATGTTCCCCTCCCTGTGTCCATGTGTTCTCATTGTTCAACAGTCACTTATAAGTGAGAACATGCGGTGTTTGGTTTTCTGTTCTTGTATCAGTTTGCTGAAAATGATGGTTTCCACTTTCATCCATGTCCCTGCAAAGGACATGAACTCATCCTTTTTTATGGCTGCATAGTATTCCATGGTGTATATGTGCCACATTTTCTTTATCCAGTCTATCCTTAATGGGCATTTGGGTTGGCTCCAAGTCTTTGCTATTGTGAATGATTCAACAGAGTCTCAATCTATCCCCAGGCTGGAGTGAAGTGGTGCGATCTCAGGTCACAGCAACTTCCACCTCCCAGGTTCAAGCAATTCTCCTGCCTCAGCCTCCCGAGTAGTGGATTACAGCCACCCGCCATTGTGCCCAGCTAATTTTTGTAATTTTAGTAGACACAGTGTTTCACCGTGTTGGCCAGGCTAGTCTTGAACTCCTGACCTCGTGATCCACCCACCTTGGCCTCCCAAAGTGCTGGGATTACAGGCATGAACCACCATGCTGGCCACAAAACACCCTTAACACAATTGAGCACATCGCTTCCAGAGACACACACTGAATGAGAATTGAGAGAGGAGCTAGAGTGGAATGGACATGCCGGATACAATACACATAAACCTACCTCTCTGACTGTGTGATGTCACAAAGGTGTCCCTGCATCTTTCAGTCTCTAAAAGAGTTATCTGTGGCCGGACACAGTAGCTCACGCCTGCAATTCACCTCTTTGGGAGGCTGACGTGGGAGGCTCACCTGAGCTCAGGCGTTCGACAGCAGCCAGGGTAACATAGCAAGACCCTGTCTCCAGAAACATAAATGTGATAAAATATAAAATGCCCTCTTTTGTTATTCTACTGCAGAAGAAGGAAGTCCTTGCTTCTGAGTCATTCTGTGCTTTTGTTACATATGCTGTGTAACAAAATAACAGACTCAGAAGCATGGGAAGGGCTCATACTTACTGTCCCACAGCTTCTGTGCATCCTGAATCTCAGCAAGAGTAACTGGCTTCTCTCTTCTGGGTCTCAGCAGGCTACAACCGAAGTGTTACCAGGCCTGGGGTCCTCTCTGGACCTCAGGATCTTCTTTGAAATTCACATAGTTATAGACAGAATCCAATTCCTTGGAGCTCCGAGATTCTGAGTATCGCTCTGGCTTTTGGACAGGGGCTGTTCTCAGCTCTTAGACAGGCCATGCCCAGGTTCTGGCCCCAACGCACTCTCACAAAACATCAGTTCACGTCAAGGTCAGGA
This sequence comes from Saguinus oedipus, assembly GCA_031835075.1. Lineage (NCBI taxonomy): Eukaryota > Metazoa > Chordata > Mammalia > Primates > Cebidae > Saguinus > Saguinus oedipus. Next base: position 1,984,004 of record JASSZA010000040.1, read on the forward strand.
GGAGAATGACATGTCCCACATGCACTCAAGGGAAGGGGATTATGCAAGAATGTGACTCATTGATGGTCTCCCTAGAGTATGATGTCCTCATTGTACCCTACTGACACGTCCAGTTAACTGTGACTTCCTGGCCAGGTGCAGTGGCTTATGCCTGTAATCCCAGCACTTTGGGAGGCCAAGTGGGGTGGATCACCTGAGGGCAGGAGTTTGAGATCATCCTGGCCAACACGATGGAACCCCATCTCTACTTAAAAAAGAAAATCAGCTGGGCTGGTAGCACGTGCCTGTAATTTCAGCTACCCAGGAGGCTGAGGCAGGAGAATCGCTGAAACCCAGGAGGCGGAGGCTGCAGTGAGCCGAGATTATGCCACTGCACTGCAGCCTGGGTGACAGAGCAAGAGTCTGTCTCAACAAGAAAAGAAAAAGAAAAGTGTCACTTCCTAGGTCAGATTGAAGTTGACCTGTTTAGGAATTTGGTTCGAAGATAACCAGATATTCTTTGTGTGTGTGTGTCTTTTTCCAGTGGAATTTTTATACTGTGACCTGACTTCGATGGCATCCATCTGGCAGTTTGTCCAGAAGTTTAAGATGAAGAAGATTCCTCTCCATGTGCTGGTTAACAACGGTGAGTCCTGGTGAAATTGCTGCATCCCAGAGGCTAATCTGGATGCAAGCAGGAACTGTAACTTGCACACGAGACACGTGTTTGAGCAGAACAGGATGACCGTGGTGGTGGCTGGACAGACCTGCTATTTGTAGTCACTACTTCATTTCACCCATCGCTCTGGAGGAGTGTCATGCAATTAGCATGTGACTTTCAGATAATGGTAAACATGATAGCCTGTTGTATGGAATTGACATGGTGACTGGTCCACTTTGACTAAAGTGTATTATGCACATGCCAAGGGTTGGTATTTTCCCAAATGTTGTCTTACAAACTCATCCTCACACTCACCTGAGAGTCCCTGTTTGGGCTCTAGAAGGTCATTAGTGTTTATCTCTTGATTTTACCTATCACTCTGATCCCCTGCTACAGTCTTTTTTTTTTTTTTTTAAATAAAAGTTACATAGACCCCTCCACACTGAACAGGTGCAGTTACTGACGTCTCCACACTAAGTAACATAGAACCAAAGCTCTCAGAAATGCACCAAAAACACGTATGCTGCTAGAATTTATCACATCACATTCAGAGCTGGAGACAAAATGGAAATTTAGAGAGGAAATGAATCGTGAAATTCATACGGTGGATAGAACAGACATAAACAGCTCATAGACAAAGCACATTCCTTTCAAATACATGAAACATTTATCAAATTATGGAACTTTACATGGCAGAGAAAAAAAGTCACCAAAATGGCCTTGTGATTATCCATGTAATTACTCAGTTACCCGCATAGACCGTTAAAGATTCCTAATCAATTCTGCACAGTCCCTTTTGGTACCTAAGGTACCACTGCCATCAGGACATGGACATGTGTCTAAGGAGGGAGAAAGTGGTATTCTTCCTATGCAAGTTGTAACACTTGTCTGTTTCCAGCTGCTAAGATGCGGCACCTTCCATTTAATTTTTCTCTCTTTTTGTCTTGACGTGTTTAGTCCTTTTCTGTAACATTAATGGGATTGGAGCACATGGGGAATAGCATATGAACAATTTTGGGTCTACAGTTGTGTCTCCCACATGGGGATCAGGACGTGGACATCTCTGGGCACTTATTCTGTCTCCCACATGGTGATTAGGATGTGGACATCTTTGGGTCCCTTATTCTGTCTCCCACGTGGGGATTAGGATGTGGGCATCTTTGGGGTCATGATTCTATCTCCCACATGGGGATTAGGATGTGGACATCTTTGGGTTATGATTCTGTCTCCTACATGGGATTAGGATGTGGACATCTTTGGGGGTCATGATTCTGTCTCCCACATGGGGATCAGGATGTGGACATCTTTGGGTTATGATTCTGTCTCCCACATGGGATCAGGATGTGGACATCTTTGGGGCCATTATTCTGTTTCCCACATGGGGATTAGGATGTGGACGTCTTTGGGGCCATTATTCTGTCTCCCACATGGGGATTAGGATGTGGACATTTTTGGGGCCATTATTGTGTCTCCCACATGGGGATCAGGATGTGGACATCTTTGGGGCCATTATTCTGTCTCCCATATGGGATTAGGATGTGGACGTCTTTGTTGGCCACAATTCTGTCTCCCATGTGGGGATTAGGATGTGGACATCTTTGGGTTATGATTCTGTCTCCTACATGGGATTAGGATGTGGACATCTTTGGGGGCCATGATTCTGTCTCCCACATGGGGATCAGGATGTGGACATCTCTGGGGCCATGATTCTGTCTCTCACATAGGATTAGGATGTGGACATCTCTGGGGCCATTATTCTGTCTCCCACATGGGGATCAGGATGTAGACATCTTTGGGGCCATTATTCTGTCTCCCACATGGGGATTAGGATGTGGACATCTTTGGGTTATGATTCTGTCTCTCACATGGGGATCAGGACGTGGACATCTCTGGGGCCATTATTCTGTCTCCCACATGGGGATGAGGACGTGGACATCTCTGGGGCCGTTATTCTGTCTCCCACATGGGGATTAGGATGTGGACATCTCTGAAGCCATTATTCTGTCTCCCACATGGGAATCAGGATGTGGACATCTTTGGGGCCATTATTTTGTCTCCCACATGGGGATTAGGATGTGCACATCTTTGGGGTCATTATTCTGTCTCCCATATGGAGATGAGGATGTGGACATCTTTGGGTTATGATTCTGTCTCACATGGGATTAGGACGTGGACATCTTTGGGGGCCATTATTCTGTCTCCCACATGGGGATGAGGACATGGACATTTTTGGGGCCATTTTTCTGTCTCCCACATGGGATTAAGATGCGGATGTCTTTGTTGGCCACGATTCTGTCTCCCATGTGGGGATTAGGATGTGGACATCTTTGAGGTCATGATTCTGTCTCCCATGTGGGGATTAGGATGTGGACATCTTTGAGGTCATGATTCTGTCTCCCATGTAGGGATCAGGATGTGGGCATCTTTGGGGCCATTAGTCCCTCTCCCACATGAATCATGTGAACCTGGACATTGTTGGGGAGGCAACAGTGTAGGCAGGGTTGTGGTGTTCCTGCATAAACTGGTTATAAGTAACGTATGAAAGAAATCAGGAACGACAGACTCTGGGAGGCCGCAGGAGGCCTCTGGGGAAGAAGGTCTCTTTATTCCCAGCATGTTCCCAGGAGCAGAGTGACCTAAGCTCGGGGCCTTCACTGCCTCCATTACAAGTGATGGTCCCCTGATCCCACTTTCATTCTGAATCTGTCTTCTTCTCATTCTTTTGTCGCCCCTGATCTCAGGGTCCCCATGGGTGGGGTGTACAGCTGGTTCCCTGCAGACACCTTGGGGTGCGCATTATTTAGCCTGCCATACCCACCTGCTCTGCACCTCACATACTTTAGTTGCAGGAAAAATACAATCATAAACCAGATTCTTGATCTCATGGAAATCACAGTCTCAAAGGAATCAGGCTCAATAATTATTCTGTGAAGTGTCCCACCTTAAAAAACACGCATCTTGCAGTGTGAGAACACAGTCACAGAAAATATGGGGAAGACTGCATCCAAGTCATACCGCTCCCTGGAATTTCCCAGCCTGTGCTACTCACAACCCCATTTCCAGGGGATGGTAATGGGCATCCGTTTGTCACAAGAGGGTAGCTTGAAATGACACGTCGCTTTCTTCCGTGTATCTTTTTTATCTACATCTTTCAGGAGGTTGGTCTGGCTGTGGCTTCCCTGGGCTCCCTGGAGGTTTCTGTGCCTAGCTAAGGACATCGACATTTATCATGTCCCGGGGGTCGTTGTTGAGATGAACTCAGTTGCAGAGAATCTGGATTTTTTTTTTTTTTTTTTTTTTAGATGGAGTCTTGCTCTGTCTCCAGGCAGGAGTGCAGTGGCACAATCTCGGCCCACTGCAACCTCCACCTCCCAGGTTCAAGCGACTCCCCTGTCTCAGCCCCCGAGTAGCTGCGACTACAGATGGCCACCACCATGCCCAGCTAATTTTTTCTATTTTAGTACAGCCAGGGTTTTACCATGTTGGCCAGCATGGTCTTGATCTCCTGACCTTGTGATCCACCTGTCTCAGCCTCCCAAAGGGCTGGGATTACAGGCATGAGCCACTGTGCCAAGCCCAGATTTTTTTTTTATTACCTCTCTGGGTTCACACAGAAGCTTCCAGAAGAGAGCTGGAGACTCCACTCCTGGAGGCTGTGTTGAATACCAATGGCACGCTCTCCACAGAAAGACAGAAGAGCAGAGAGGGGGTGTCTTATGGACAATTCCTCTCGATTCTCTTGGAAAGGCAGCAGAACCACGGGCTCCCTGAGGCCCATGGGCTTGGATGGGGGCCTCCCGAGATACCCAGGGTGGATGGAAAGCTGCAGGAGTAGGAGTTCCTGAAGCCAGGAGTAACCAGGATGGCACAGTCAATGCTGGGAACGGACGCATCACCAGCCCGTCTCCTGGAGGCTTGGGCCAGGTGAACCTTGATTTAGAGAAGAAGTGAAGGAGTTTTCTCACTTGTCGCCTGCTTGCTTTATGCATCAGAATTCATCCTCGTTGTGTGCAGATGAGGAGGCTGGATTCTACATCGTCCATGCTAGACATGGATTCATCACCAGCTCATGTGCTGGAGGCTTGGGCCAGGTGAACCTTGGTTTAGAGAAAAAAATAAATGATCTTTTTTTTTATTTGTTGCCTGCCTTGTTTTATGCATCAGAATTCATCCTCGTTTTGTGCAGATGAGATTGCTGCATTCTGTTTGCTATATTGCTAGTGTCAACATCTCGGAAGGACTCCAGCAGTGGTACTTTATTGTCTAAGAAGCTAGCAGGGAGTCTGCAGATTTCACCTGAAGTAGGGCTATCTGACCTCTAGGTCATCTTACATCTTAGGACCCCACCCGCACAGCAGGAGGTGAGTGGCAGGTGAGAAAGCGAAGCCTCCTCCACACTGACAGCTGCTCTGCATTGCTCTCATCAGCACTCAACTCCACCTCACGTCAGAGCAGCCGCAGCATTTGATTCTCACAGGAACACAAACGCTACTGTGAACTGCCCATGCGAGGGATCCAGGCTGTGTGCTTGTTATGAGAATCCAATGCCTGATGCTCTGTCACTGTCTCCCATCACCCCCATACGGGAGTGTCTAGTCACAGGAAAACAAGCTCAGGGCTCCCAGTGACTCTACGTAACGGTCAGTTGCAGAACTATTTTATTACGTAGTGCAATGTAATAATAAAAGACATAAAATGCATAATCAATGTCATGCCCTTGAATCATTCTGGAAACATCCACACCCCCACACCCCCATCTCCACCATCTCTCTTCACAAAATTGACTTTCACCACTGGGCACAGTGGCTCATGCCTGCAATCCCAGCACTTTGGGAGGCCAAGATGGGCGGATCACGAGGTCAGGAGTTCGAGACCAGCTTGGTCAACGTGGCAAAACTCCGTCTCTACTAAAAATATGAAAAGTAGCCGGGCATGGTGGTGGGTGCCTGTAATCCCAGCTACTCAGGAGGCTGAGACAGGAGAATCACTTGAATCTGGGAGGTGGAGGTTGCAGCCAGCCAAGATCGTGCCACTGCACTCCAGCCTGGGTAACAGAGCAAGAATCCATCTCAAAAAAAAATTTTTTTTTCTTTCAAAAAACTGGTGCCTAGTGCCAAAAAGTTTGGGAAGAACTGCCCTAAACTATTTCCCCAGAATCTTCCCTCCAGAACTCTTACTAATCAATGGCGTATCTCGAGCCTCACTGAAAACAGCCCCAGCTGAGCCCCGCAACAGTGACTTCGAAGGCAAGAAGGAGCCACACTTTGTGCTTTTCTTGTTTTATCCTTAGAGCAGTCAAGGTTTTGCAAACATTAAATGATTCAGACATAGAATAGTTTATTTATTCATTTGCTAGTGGGTTGAAATAGAACCCGAAAGCCTCTGTCTGGCTGCTGTGGGAGACTCAGAGGGAACGTAATGATTTATCATGTGCAAGAATAAATCAGTAAGAGACCTCCCGCACAGCCGCTATTTATGGTTTATTCACTTCAAAACTAGCTTCCCACCCCCATATCTGAAAATTGATAGATTTTTAATAACTGCAGAGGATTTATAGATTTATCCTTGTCAGACGCCTTCCCATAACCCGAATGGATGTATTTCTTTCCAAGATAAAGAATTAGCATTAGTTTCCCTACCACCAAAGAAATGCGTCCATGGTACAGAGTGACCCTGAAAACCAACAGTGATTGATTTTTGCTTGGCCAGAGACTTCAGACCCTGTTTTTGGTACAGTTCTTCATTCACTCATTGACTCATTCATTCATTCATTCATAAATTCATTCAAATGAATGAATTAATGAATTTCAATGAATGGTTTCAAATGCATGAATTCAAAGGAATGAATGAATGCAAATGATAAATGAATTCAAAGGAATGAACAAATGAATGAATGAATTCAAAGGAATGAATGAAGGAATTCAAAGGCAGAACAAAGGAATGAATGCAAATGAGTGAATTTGGAGGAATGAATTAAAATTAATTCAAAGGAATGAATTCAAAAGGAAATGAATGAATTCAAAAAGGAATGAATGAATTCAAAGGAACAATGAATTTGAAGGAATGAATGAATTCAAATTAGTGACTGAATAAATTCAAATGAATGAGTGAATTCAAATGAATGAATAAATTCAAATGAGTGAACAAATGAATTCAAAGGAAGAAATGAATTCAAAGGCATGAATTCAAAGTAGGGAATTAATTCAAATGATGCCAGTGAATGAATGAAATCAAATGAACGAATGAATCTGATGAGTTCATTCAGATGAGTAAATGGGCACAGAGCACCTCGAAGCCCCATGAGACTTCAGGAAGTCTCTTTCAGGGGAGGCCCAGGCATGCAGGTTGGCGTCCACAGAACTGAGGTGCAGTGGAGCCCGTGCTCACTGAGACCCACTTTCTGTGTGGCAGACAGCCTAGCAGGCGTCTCCTCTGTTATTAGGCGACTGGCATCTTCCATGTGAATGAGGCTGTGCTGTCTTCTCAGGAGGACAGCGTCACCTCACTGCCCGTGCGTTTGCCAGTGGGTCCTTGCGTCTGCACAGGTGTGGACCGCTTATTCTGAGCGCCTTCTGTTTGCTTATCCCAGAGCTGACCTGGTTTGGGTAGAGCAGGTCTCTTTGTGTAATGACTTCCTCTCCCTCTTCTGTCTCTTCTGAGCAGAAGGCATTTGGATGTTCTTTTAGTGCTGGTGGTGGTTATTGGTGGTGGCAGCACCAGTGGGTGTGGCCTGCTGTGGTTTCATGCATGGCTGTTCCCTGCCAGGGAAGGGTGGATGATCAGGACCCCGTCCTGTCGCCTCTGTCCCTGGACTGGCTGCAACCTTCCCATGGCCCGGGTGGACAAGCAGCGGTTTCTCAGTTACTCAAATGCTTTTCTCCTCTCTCTCTCCGTGTCTGTAAGTCTCTGCCTCTCTCTGTGACTCTGTCCTCCTCCTCTCTCTGTCACTCTGTCATTCTCTCATTCCACCTCTACCCTGTCTCAGTTTTCCTCTCCCTTTCGGTTTTTCTCTGTGTCGGTCTGTCTCTCCTCAAGCCCCCTCCCTCACCCCCTTCATCTGTCTGTTTTCCTCTCTTAGCCTCCCTTCTGCTCCCTCCCTCACTGCCTTCTCTCTTCTCCCTCTCCCTTTCTCCCTGTCCTTTTCCTCCCTCTTCCTTCTTCTCTCTCTCCTCTCTCTCCCTCCCTCCTCTCCCTTCCTCCCTCCTCTCCCTTCCTCCCTCCTCTCCCTCCTTCTCTCTCTCCTCTCCCCTCTCTCCCTTTCTGCCTGTCCTTTTCCTCCCTCCCTCTTCCTTCTTCTCTCTCTCCCTCTCCCTCCCTCCCTCTTCCTTCCTTCTTCTCTCCCTCCCCTCTTTCTCTCTCCGTTTGTTTCCCTCCTTCTCATTCTTCCTCTTCTCCTATCTCTCTTCCTGTGTCTCCCTCCCATGTCTCTTCTTCCCCGCTCTCCCCTCCTCTGTCCCTTGCCCTCCTTCTCTCTCTCCCCCTCTCTCTGCCTCTGTCCCTCTTTTTTTCCATCTCTTTCTTCCTATTTCCTCCCTCTCCTTCTGTCTCCCTCTCCTCTTTGAGCTCCATTTCCCCCCGCTCCCCATCCCTTTCTCTGTCTCCCTCTCTTCCCTGCCCTCCCTCTCTGTCCCTGCTCCCTCTCTGTCTGTTTGTCTCTGTTTCTCTCTCACTGTCCTTTCATCCCCACCACTCTCCTTTCTCCTCCCAGTGGAGAACTCTCCCTTACCCTCCCCTGTTGAAGACACGCCTCACCTGGGTTTACTGCTTGAGGCACAACATGTACTTCTCATCATGAGTGTCCAATCCCCCATAAAATGCCGTCAGGTACACAGATCACTGAATGACAATTCATTCTTCATCTCCCACCTTGCAATTGGCAGAGAGAGCTGTGGAGATTCCATGCTTGCTCCTAACAGGGATGCGTCCCATACGCAGACGGGGCCACAGTGTTTCTTCATTCAGACTTTGGAGTTGGACATGCTGACTAGAACGATCTCAATGACTCTGTGGTTTAAAGTATGTGTTCGTGGCTGGGCACGGTGGCTCACACCCGTAATCCCAGGTCTTTGGGAGGCTGAGGTGGACGGATCACTTGAGGTCAGGAGTTCAAGACCACACTGGCCAACATTGAGAAACCCTGTCCCTACTAAAAAGTAGCTGACTGTGGTGACGCATGCCTGTAATCCCATCTACTGGGAAGGCTGAGACAGGTTAATTTCTTGAACCTGGGAGAAGGAGGTTGCAGTGAGCTGAGATTGCGCCGTTGCACTCCAGCCTCGGCAACAAGAGCTAAATTCCATCTCAATGACAACAAAAAAGATGGAAAGAACAGACAAATTCATGACTGCATGTTCTCACTTATACCTGGAAAGTACACACCAGGCTCTCATGGACACAAAGACGGGAAGAACAGGCCGGGCACAGTGGCTCACGCCTGTCATCCCAGCACTTTCGGATGCCGAGGCGGGTGGATCACCTGAGGTCGGGAGTTGGAGACCAGCCTGGCCAACATGATGAAACCTGTCTCTACTGAAAATACAAAAAATTAGCTCTGTGTGCTGGCACACACCTGTAATCCCAGCTACTCAACAGGTTGAGGCAGGAGAATCACCTGAACCCTGGAGGAGGAGGAGGTTGCAGTGAGCCGAGATCATACCCTTGCACTCCAGCCTGGGTAACAAGAGCAAAATTCTGCCTCAAAATTAAATAATACATACATATATACATATAACATATGCAAATACACATGTCATGTATACACATGTGTATACATATGAATAGGTATATATGCAAAGTCATAGGTACATGTGCATACAATGTTTTCTTTTACATATATGTGAAAGACAAGTGCAAATTTATAGGCATTTGAAAATGCATCTGTGCATGCAAAGATGTGAACACGTATGTACATGCAAACGTCCATCTCTCTAAGTGTATACCTTTCAATGAATTGTGCATATATGCAGTTATACACCCAAGTGCATGGCAATGTAAACACGTTCACAAATACATATGCATATGTCTATGAATATGCATGCATGCATTTACATGTACAGTACGTGTGCAGATACAGAATCCCTGATACATGCATAACATGCATATGTATACATATCTACATTATGCATGTACATGTATATACATACGTATATATACACATTTGCATTAATATCCAAGCAAGCTGGTCTTCTCTCAGTACAAGACAATATGGTTCATGCGTGTTTCCAGAACAAGTCATCTTTGAGGTCATGTCCCCACAGCAAGGACGTCAGGGCAGGCACTCAGCCAGGCTTTGCCTGACAGGGGTGGGGCATTCTGAGTCTGGGATAGAATCTGTCAAGCACAGAACCTCCGGTGGTAATTATGTTTATAGAATCATGGCCAGCGGGGCTGCCCTGTGATCCATGGTGAGGACCGGTCATGTTTATACTGAGGTCAGCATTTCCCAGAGGATGTCTGAGCAGTTTGTTTGTGGGACATTCTGAAAATGGAGTGCCATAGCAGCGATTCTTCTTTTTTTTTTTTTAATCAAATGTGTGTTTTTTTTTATTATACTTTAAGTTCTGGAGTACACGTGCAGATCATGCAGGTCTGATACCTAGTTCTACATGTGCCATGGTGGTCTGCTGCCTCCATCCCACCGTCATGTACATTAGGTATTTCTCCTAATGTCATCCTTTCCCAATCCCCCTACCCTCTGTTATCCCTCTCTTAGCCCCCCCACCCACCCCCCCCAACAGGCACCAGTGTGTGATGTTCCCCTCCCCATGTCCCTGTGTTCTCACTGTTCAACTCCCACTTATGAGTGAGAACATGCGGTGTTTGGTTTTCTGTTGTTGTGTCAGTTTGCTGAGAATGATGGTTTCCAGCATCATCCATGTCCCTGCAAAGGACATGAACTCATCCCTTTTTATGGCTTCATAGTGTCCATTCCATGGTGTCCGTGTGCCACATTTTCTTTATCCAGTCTATCGCTGATGGGCATTTGGGTTGGTTCCAGGTCTTTGCTACTGTGAACGGTGCTGCAATATTCTTGTCCAGATTTTTATTTTTGGAGACAGGATCTCTGTCGCCCAGGCTGCAGTGCAATGGCTCAATCTCAGCTCACAGCAACCTCTGCCTCTTGGGCTCAAGCAATCCTCTCACCTCAGCCTCCTGAGTGATCTGTCCTCTTCACCTGCCCAAAGGCTGGGATTACATGTGTGAGCCACCGGACCCAGCCACCCAGAATTATTAATTGTCCAGGGGAACCCATTTGGTGACTTGGAAAATTCTCATTCTGTGTGTGTGTGTTACTGCATTGTCATTGTGGCTTTTTTTTTTCTTTTTTAAGACAGAGTTTTGCTCTTGTTGCCCAGGCTGGATTGCAATGGTGCAATCTCAGCTCGCCGCAACCTCCACCTCCTGGATTCAATTCTCCTGCCTCAGCCTCCCAAGTATCTGGGATTACAGGCATGTGCCACCATGCCCAGCTAATTTTTGTATTTTTAAAATAGAGACGGAGTTTGTCCATGTCAGTCAGGCTGGCCTTGAACTCCCAACCTCAGGTGATCTGCCCATCTCAGAAAGTGCTGGGTTACAGGCGTGAGCCCCTGCACCCTGCTGTGGCTATTGTTTTTAAAGTCAAGGCATAGAGATGCAGAGATGGAAAGCAGGGAGGGACTTCAGTGATCTTCTAGAATGTTCCCCACCACATGGAGAGCAGGTAACAGGCTCAGGAGGAAGTCACAGCAGCCAGCTCCAGACCCCGCCCTCCGACGTCCTGGGACATTTGTGTATCCTGGGAATCCGTCCGTCAGTGAGATTTCTCCACTGTCTCCCCAGTCTAACTCCCTCTGATATTCCCTCTTGTGTAGCTGGGGTGATGATGGTCCCTCAGAGGAAAACCAGAGATGGATTTGAGGAACATTTCGGCCTGAACTACCTGGGGCACTTCTTGCTGACCAATCTTCTCCTGGATACTCTGAGAGAGTCCGGTCCCCTGGCCACAGTGCGAGGGTGGTTACTGTCTCCTCTGCCACCCATTAAGTCGCTGAGCTGAACATGGACAACCTTCATTGCGGGTGGGTGCAATGTGTGAATATTCATAACAGTATCTGTCCAGGGGATGGGGGGGTTAAAGGGTTCTGGTTCCCTGTGTCTGTGGGGTGCACAGGTAGGTGCACGGTGTGAACACTCATAACAGCATCAGTCCCAAGGGGGTTAAAGGTTACTGGTCCCCTGTGTCTGTGGGGCGCGGTGCTGCCTGCATCGGCTGGACACGGTTGTTCTAGGGACAGGGCTCCCTGCATCTGCTGGACACCGGTGCTCTGGGGATAGTGCTCCGTGTGTCTGCTGGGCAGTGGTGCTTCCTGAATCTGCTGGACACCTGTGCTCTGGGGACGGTGCTCCCTGTGTCTGCAGGGCAGAGGTGCTGAGAGTGTGATGCTCCGTGCATCCTTGCCATCAGCTGTCCCTGCAGAACCGCATAGACCTCGTGCCTTGGCCTCCATGCTGAAGGATTTACCTGGGACCCCCTAGCAAGAACTGCCCTGCCATGCCCAGCTTCCCTAACCCCAGGCCTGAGGCAAGGCTGGGCGCGTGGGGGGCAAGCCTTCGGTGACGGCAGCTCGGGGCTCCAGGCATGTGTGTGGTGCCTGCTGTACAGGAGGGCCTGGCGGGAGGGAGGAGGCGGGGGAGGGCGGAGGGGGGACGGAGGAAGGGGGAGGGGGGAGGGAGGAGGGAGAAGGGAGGAGGGGTCTCGGCACAGCCAGCAGCACGTGCTGCAGACAGCAGTCACTGAGCAATGCACGGAGTGGGACGGGGAACCCGGGGCATGTGGGATGCCGAACCCGGGGAATGTGGGATAGGGAAGACCAGGAACATGTTGGGAATCCAAGGTATGTGGGATGCGGAACCTGGGGAATGTGGGATGGGAACACCGGAAATTTCAGACCTGGATCCCGGGGAATGTGATGTGGAACCCGCGGCATGTGAGACGGGGAACCCCAGATAATGTGGAACGGGGAACACCGGGAATGTGGGACGGGGAACCCAGGGAATGTGGGAAGGGAAACTCGGAGAATGTCGGAAGGGGAACCCGGGAAATTTCGGACGCGGAACCCACGGCATATGAGACCAGGACCCCAGGGAATGTGGGACTCGGAACCCGGGGCATGTGGGACTGGGAACCCCAGGAATGTGGTACTCGGAACCCGATGTATGTGGGACGGGGAACCCGGGGAATGTGGAATGCGGAACCCTGGGGAATGCAGGAAGGGGAACCCCGGAAATGTGGGACACGGAACCCCGGGAATGTGGGACGGAGAGCCAGGTGAACGTGGAAAGGGGAACCCCGGGAATGTGTGATGCGGGACCCCGGGAATGTGAGACAGAGAACCCGGGGAATGCGGGAAAGGGAACCCTGGAAATGTGGGACGCGGAACCCCGGGAATGTGAGACAGAGAACCCGGGGAATGTGGGAAGGGGAACTCTGGAAATGTGGGATGCGGAACCCGGGAAATGTGGGACGGGGAACCCCGGGAATCTGGGAAGCGGAACTCGGGGAATGTGGGATGCGGAACCCGGTGAACCTGGGAAGGGGAACCCCGGGAATCTGGGACAGGGAACCCGGCGAATGAGGAAAGGCGAACCCCCTGAATGTGCAACGCGGGACCCGAGCATGTGACCTGCTTGTCGGGTATTCCTGCTAGCCAAAGGCAACAGCAACAGCCCTTCCTCCTACTGTATTGGTGGAGGGCCGCCTGTCTGTCATTCCGGACCTCACTTTGGGGCTGATATTGGGACTCAGAACAGTCTCGGTGTCCGTTATTTATTTTTTGAGACAGAGTCTCGCACTGTCGTCCAGGCTGGAGTGCAGTGGGCCATCTCAGCTCACTGCAACCTCCACCTCCCGGGTTCAAGCTATTCTCCTGCCTCAGTCTCCTTAGTAGCTGGGATTACAGGCGCCCGCCACCATGCCCGTCTAATTTTTGTATTTTTAGTAGAGAAGGGGTTTCTCCGTGTTGGCCAGGCTGGTCTCGAACTCCTGACCTCAGGAGATTCTCTCCTTTCCGTCTCCCAAACTGCTGGGATGACAGGCATGAGTCACCACGCCCGACCACAATCTGTGTTTTAAATAATGAAGGGGAGCAGATCAGATCCAGAACAACACCACCCAATGGAAATGACAGCTACTTTCTAAAGAATTTAGATGTTACAAACCAAGTTCATGCACTTAATAAAAATTGAGCCTCATTATCACATAAGAAACCTCAGAAAGGTTATCTTACCAACTGCAATTGATAGGAGAGTTGTTATTCCTATAAAAGCACCTAGATATTAAAGAAAGGCTTTGAGGGCATCGCTCATATGCCATTGACTCTTCTCTCTCTCTCTCTCTCTCTCTCTCTCTCTCTCTCTCTCTCTCTCTCTCTCTCTCTCTCTCTCTCTCTCTCTGACGTGAAGTTTTGCTCTATTACCCAGGCTGGAGTGCAGTGATGCCATCTCGGCTCACTGCAGCCTCCCCCTCCGGGGTTCCAGGAATTCTCTCACCTCAGCTTCCCAAGTAGCTGGGATTATAGGCACCCACCACCATGCCTGGCTAATTTTTGTGTTTTTAGTAGAGATGGGGCTTCATCATGTGGACCACGCTGACCTCAAAGTCCTGACCTCAAATAATCTACCCACCTCGGCCTTCCAAAGTGCTGGGATTACAGGTTTGAGCCACTGCCCTCGGCCACCATTAACTCTTTATACACACACACACACACACACACACACACACACACACACACACACACGTTATATAGAATTATATATGATACCATTATTATATAATACATAATAGTATATACTAAAATTTTTTATTATATATACTTATATATATAATTTTATTGCATTTTAGGTTTGGGGTACATGTGAAGAACATGCAGTATTGTTGCATAGGTACACACGTGACAGTGTGATTTGCTGCCTTCCTCCCCTTCACCTATATCTGGCATTTCTCCCCATGCTATCTCTCCCCAACTCCCCACCCCCCCGTCCCTCCCCTATTTCCCCCCAACAGACCCCAGTGTGTGATGCTCCCCTCCCTGTGTCCATCTGTTCTTACTGTTCGACACCCACCTATGAGTGAGAACATGCGGTGTGTGATTTTCTGTTCTTGTGTCAGTTTGCTGAGAATTTCCAGATTCATCCATGTCCCTAAAAAGGACACGAACTCATCGTTTTTGATGGCTGCATAATATTCCATGATGTATATGTACCACATTTTCCCTGTCCAGTCTATCATCGATGGGCATTTGGGTTGGTTCCAGGTCTTTGCTATTTTAAACTGTGCTGCAGTGAACATTTGTATGCATGTGTCCTTATAGTAGAACAATTTATAGTCCTTTGGATCTATACCCAGTAATGGGATTTCTGGGTCAAATGGAATTTCTGTATCTAGCGTCCTAACTCCAAATGCCTCTGACTGGGACCTAATTTAGCAATAGGGTCTTTGCAGATGGAATTAAGTCAAGACGAGGTCATTATAGCAGACACTTGAGAAGGCCACGTGGGGACAGAGGCAGAGACTGGACTCCTGCGGCCACAAGCCCAGGGATGCTGGAGCCCCCAGAGCTCGGAGAGGCTGGATGGATCCGCCCTTCCACCCTTACAGTTACCCCAGAGTAACATTCAATTGAACACCTATGTACCCCATGCTCCAGTCAAGTGACCACATAATATGAACCCTTCCAACCTCGTTCTCGGTATAAGAAGGCCCCTACAGGCAATGACACGTGTCCTTTTTTTTTTTTTTTTTTTTGAGACAGAGTTTCACTCTTGTTACCCAGGCTGGAGTGCAATGGCCCGATCTCAGCTCACCGCAACCTCAACCTCCTGGGTTCAGGCAATTCTCCTACCTCAGCCTCCTGAGTATCTGGGATTACAGGCACATGCCACCATGCCCAGCTAATTTTTTGTATTTTTAGTAGAGACGGGGTTTCACCATGTTGACCAGGATGGTCTCTATCTGTTGACCTCGTGATCCACCCGCCTTGGCCTCCCAAAGCGCTGGGAGACACGTGCCATTTTAAGAGACAGAAAAGGAGACACAGACCTGAAGGAGAAATCAGTCCATCCCTAGAGGATCTGGGAGGCAGGAAGCATGTTTGGGTCTTAATCCCACTTCTGGTGCAGCAACAGTCATATCAGATTAGAGCCCATATTGATGACCTCATTTTACCCAAATTACCTCTTTAAACATCCTAACACTCTAAGGTCCTCGGGGTTCAGGCTTTAACCCATGAATTTCAGAGATGACTGTGTTGGAAATAGATACTGAGTGCTGCAAAGAAAATCAGCCCTGAGACAGAGGATCTTTCAGCCATGCAGTTTTTACTTCCCGACTGCAGGAAGGGGACCTTCACTAGCCATCTTGCCACGAGAATGTGGAAAACGGAACCCCGGGGATGTGGGACGGGAAACCCGGGGCATGTGGGAAGGGGAACCCAGGAAATGTGGGATGCGGAACCCCGGGAATGTGAAACGGAGAACGCGGGGAATGCGGGAAGGGGGATCCCGGGAATGTGGGACGCGGAACCCGGGGACTGTGGGATGGGGAAAACGGGGGACCCTGGGCATGTGGAACGGTAACCCGGGAAATGCGGGAAAGGGAACCCGGGGAATGCGGGAAGGGGAATCCGGGGAATGAGGGACCGGGAGCTCTGGGAATACGGGACGGGGAACCCGGGGAATGCGTGACGGGAACCCGGGTCATGTGGGAGGGGGAACCAAGGGAATGCGGGATCGGAGCCCGGGGAATGTGGGATGCGGAACCAGGGGCATGTGGGACGGAAATCCGGGGAATGTGGGACGGGGAACCCGGGGCAGGTGGGATGCGGAACCCCGGAAATGTGGGATGCGGAACCCGGGGAATGCGGGAGGGGAACCCGCGGAATGTGTGGTGGAAACTGGGGAATGCGGGAAGGGGAATCCAGGGAATTTGGAACATGGAATCCGGGGAATGCGGGACGAGGAACCCCGGAATGTGCAACGCGGGACGCGGCATGTGACCTGCTTGTCGGGTATTCCTGCTTGCCAAAGGCAGCAGCAACAGCCCTTCCTCCTACCGTATTCGTGGAGGGTCGCCTGCCCGTCATTCCGGAGCTCACTTTGAGGCTGATATTGGGGCTCAACAATCTCGATGTCATTTATTTATTTTCTGAGATGGAGTCTCACTCTGTCGCTGAGGCCGTAGTGCAATGACGCCATCTCGGCTCACTGCAGCCTCCGCCTCCCGGGTTCAAGCGATTCTCCTGCCTCAGTCTCCCGAGTATCTGGGATTAAAGGCACCCGCCACCACGTTCGGCTAATTTTTGTATTTTTAGTAGAGACGGGGTTTCTTAGTGTTGGCCATGCTGGTCTTGAACTCCTGAGCTCAGGCGATCTGCCCGCCTCAGCCTCCCAAAGTGCTGGGATTACAGGACTGGGCCACCGAGCTCGGCCACTTTCACCTTTTTTTTTTTTTTTTTTTTTTTTTTTTTTTTGAGAAGTGAAACCCACATTGCTTTTCTTTTACTGGTCTCTTCTTTTGCTTCTCCAGTCTGATTATGTAAAATGAATCCTGATGACAGGCACTTACCTTAGCTACTATTCATTGATTACTCTGTGGAGGATAATGAGTGTTACCAGATGTCTCCGAGCTTTCGGAGAAGTGTTTTTTTGTGACAGCACAGAGTCTTTGTAAATATGTTCCTTTCTCATCATTTGTAATTTTGGAATCACCTCTTTTTTTTTCTTTCTTTCAATTGTACTTTAAGTTCTAGGGAACATGTGCTGATCTTACAGGGCTGTTGCATAGGTTACACATGTGCCATGGTGGTTTGCTGCCTCCATGTCCCTGTCGCCTACATCAGGCATTTCTCCCCATGTTATCCCTCCCCAACCTCCCTGCCATCCGTCCCAGCCCCCCACGCCCCCAACCTACCCCAGTGTGTGATGCTCCCCTCCCTGTGTCCATATGATCTAAATGTTCAACACCCGCCTATGAGTGAGAACATGCAGTGTTTGGTTTTCTGTTCTTGTGTCAGTTTGCTGAGAATGCTGGTTTCCAGATTCATCCATGTCCCTACAAAGCACAAGAACTCATCATTTTTCATGGCTGCGTAGTATTCCATGGTGTCTATGTGCCACATTTTCTTCATCCAGTCTATCATGGATGGGCGTTTGGGTTGGTTCCAGGTCTTTGCTGTTGTAAATAGTGCCGCAGTGAACATACTTGTGCGTGTGTCTTTATAGTAGAATGATTTATGGTCCTTTGGATAGAATGATAGTAGAATGATCTATGGTCCTTTATAGTAGAATGATCTATGGTCCTTTGACTCAGTCCCTTCTGCTGAGTCATGGGATTGCTGGGTCACATGGAATCTCTAGGTACTTGAGGAATCGCCACACTGTCTTTCACAGTGGTTGAGCTAATTTATTGGAGTGACCTCTTAAAGGATGTTTAATGCTTAATGTTCTCTTAAAGGAGAGAACATTACTTTCCTGGGGCTGCCATAATAAATATCATGGACCCAGTGCTTAAACATCAGACATTGTCCTTCCACAGTCCTGGAGGCTGCAGGTCTGAGATCCAGGTGTGGGCTGGTCTGGCTCCTCCTGAGGCCTCTCTCCTGGACTTGGAGATGTCATCTTCCCCCCGTGTCCTCACAGGGTCGTCCCTCTGGGTGTGTCTGTGTCCTCACCTCCTCTTCTTATGAGATGTCTGAGTGTATTTCAGACTGCTGTCACAGAACACTATACAGAGGGAGTCTTGCTCCGTCACCCAGACTGGAGTGCAATGGCACGATCTCAGCTCACTGCAACCTCTGCCTCCTGGTTCAAGAGATTCTTCTGCCTCAACCTCTTGAGTAGGTGGGATTACAGGCATGCGCCACCAGGTGCTACTAATTTTTGTATTTTTAGTAGAGACAGCGTTTAACTTTGTTGGCCAAGCTGGTGTCGAACTCCTGACCTCAGCTGATCCACCTGCCTTGTTCAGTTGAACAGAGAGTATGCTGTTTCTTTACTGTATCCCCCCAAAAACAAACAAACAAACAAATAAAACAGCAAGCAAGCATGTGCCACGGCACGCAGCTAATTTTTTTTTTTTTTTTTTTTTTGTATTTTTAGTAGAGACAGGGTCTCACCATGTTGCCAGGCTGGTCTTGAACTCCAGACCTCAGCTGATCTGCCTGCCTTGGCCTCCCAAAGTGCTGAAGTTGTAGGTGTGAGCTACGGCGCCTGGCCAGCAGGCCTTTAATTCTATCATTCTGTTTAATGTTTACCCAAAGGGCTGACATAGTTGAAAATCAGGCTTTCACATGACTCTCTCCTAGACCAGCAAAATCAGTATCAAGAGGGAATGCGTTTGACTGGAGATGCTCAGCATTCTCAGGCCATACCCCACATCTGCTGAACCCAAATTTTGGAGAGCAGGGGTTGATGAAGAGATGGTCTTCAGGGAATTCTGATGCATGCTAAAATGTGAGAAACACTCTAATTTAAAATATGCCACTTATTTTTTGTATGAAAGATGTGGTTGTAGGCTTTCATCCAATAAAATCTCTGCCAGTAATTAGTGTTAATTGCCAAAATTGATTTCCTGGCTTGGAAAATTAGCGTTCCTGTGAACGAATAAATCACAGTATTGTCACGTATTCCAAAAACCCAAGAGAGTTTTCACGCATGAGAGAACCTGTGTCCTTCACTGGGCTCAACCCCGTGATGAAATAAATGTCAATGGGAAGAATTTGGGAAGGCCGAGGCGGGCAGATCACCTGAGGTCAGGAGTTCGAAACCAGCCTGGCCAACATGGTGAAACCCTGTCTCTACTGAAAATACAAAAATTAGCCAGGTGTGCTGGCTGGCATCTGTAATCCCAGCTACTGGGGAGGCTGAGACTGGAGAATCCCTTGAACCCAGGGGGCAGAGGTTGCAGCCAGCCAAAATCACACCATTGCACTCTGGCCTGCATGATAGAGCAAGACTCTGTCTAAAAAAAAAAAAAAAAAAAAAAAACGGAATGGAATAGGTGGACAGAATATAATGAGAAGTGTTTGTAACTAATGCAACTGACTCTTAAAGAAATGAGTAGCTTGGTTACAAAGTTAAGTTATGGCCAGCTCTGGTGGCTGACACCTATAATCCCAGCACTTTGGGAGGCTGAGGCAGGCAGATCACCTGAGGTCAGCAGTTGAGACCAGCCTGGCCAACATGGTGAAACCCTGTCTCTACTAAAATTAAAAAAAAAAAAAAAAACATTAGCCAGGCCTGATGGTGGGTGCCTGTAATCCCAGCTACTTGGGAGGCTGAGACGGGAGGACAACTCGAACCCGGGAGGTGGTGGTTTCAGTGAGCCAAGATCATGCCACTGCTCTGCAGCCTGGGCGTCTGAGCAAGACTCCATCTTGAAAAAAAAAAAGTTGTATTTGGTGGTAGGGGATAAAAATTCATGGATTATGTCCGTTAATGTTATTTCTAGTTTGTCCGCCACCCGATGCATGTTCCTTTTAAGAAATGACAGTTAATAGTATATCTGTACAAGGTCCATCAATTGCACGAGGTGCCGGGATGTCCTGTTGCTGTACTGATAGGAAAAACAAACACTCCTGTTTTTACAGTAGCTCCAATCACAAGCAGAAAAAAAGTCAACATAGCCACTATTCATTATTTAATTTGCTGATGAGTAGAGGAGGAATTGCTTTTTTTTTTTTTTTTTTTTATAAACGGTGTTGCTCCTTCACCCAAGTTGAAGTGCAGTGGCATCATTTGCTCACTGCAGCCTCGACCTCACCACCTCAAATGATCCTCCTACCTCAGTTTCCCATGTAGCTGGTGCTACAGGTGTGTGCCACCATGCCCACCTATTTTTTTAAAATAATTTTATTTGTAGAGACATGGTCTCACTATGTTGCCCAGGCTGGTCTTGAAATCCTGGCCTCAAGCGATCCTCCCACCTAGCTTCTCTAGTCACTGGGATACTATGCTTTACTTCAGCATCTAGATTGGGTTTCACACTCACAGTTTAGGAACTTCGGGTTCGTGTTTGATCTGTGTGCAGTGCACCTGCTGACATTTGACTCAGTCCCTTCTGCTACAGTCATTAAACCATGAATGAAGAATGTCTGTAGACAGTGTCTGTATTTCCTCCCAGGAATGAGCTATTGAAAACAAAGTTCTGTTATAATCCCAGCACTTTGGGAGGCTGAGGCGGGTGGATCATGAGGTCAAGAGATCTAAACCATCCTGGTCAACATGGTGAAAGCCCATCTCTACTAAAAATACAAAAAATTAGCTGGGCATGGTGGCACGTGCCCGTAATCCCAGCTACTCAGGAGGCTGAGGCAGGAGAATTGCCTGAACCCAGGAGGCGGAGGCTGCGGTGAACCATGATCATGCCATTGCACTACAGCCTGGGTAACTAGAGTGAAACTCCATCTAAAAAAAAAAAAAAAAAAAAAAAAAAAAAGGAACAAAGAAAGGAAGAAAGAAAACAAAGTTCCACAAGAGGAGAGAGATCACTTGAGGTCAGGAGTTTGAGAACAGCCTGGCCAACATTGTGAAACCCCATTTCTACAAAAAAAATCAGCCAGGCTTGGTGGCGGACGCCTGTAACTCCAGCTACTTGGGAGGCTCAGGCAGGAGAATCAATTGAACCAGGGAGGGGAGGTTGCAGTGAGCCAAGATCGAGCCACTCCACTTCAGCCCAGCCTGAGTGACAGTGCAAGACAACCTCTCAAAAAAAAAAAAGGAACACGTATCTCCCAACATATCTTCTAATCTTTAAGATTCCTTTCCTGTGAGATCCTTAAATTTGTTATATTTTATTTTATTTGAGATGAAGTTTTGCTCTTAGGATACCTCAGTCACCCAGGCTGGAGTGCAGTGTAGATGATAGTTGTCAAGAATGTTCCATGTAGTCGATAGTTGTCGAGAATGTTACATGTAGGTGATAGTTGTCAAGAATGTTAAATGTAGGTGATAGTTGTCAAGAATGTTAAATGTAGGTGATAGTTGTCGAGAATGTTCTATGGAGGTGATAGTTACTGAGAATGTTCCATGTAGGCGATAGTTGTCAAGAATGTTAAATGTAGGTGATAGTTGCTCTGGGGACGGTGCTCCCTGTGTCTGCCGGGCAGTGGTGCTCCCTGAATGTGCTGGGCACAGGTGCTCTACGGACAGCACTGCCTGCGTCTGCTGGTCACCGGTGCTCTGGGGACAGTGTTCCCTGTGTCTGCTGGACACTGGTGCTCTGGGGATGGTGCTCCCTGTGTCTGCAGGGCAGAGGTGCTCAGAGTGTGATGCTCCATGCATCCTTGCCATCAGCTCTCCCTGCAGGACCGTGTAGACCTCCCGCCTCTGGCTCCATGCTGAAGGATTTACTTAGGACCCCCTAGCAAGAAGAACAGCCTTGCCGTGCCCTGTTTCCCCAACCCCAGGCCGGAGGCAAGGCTGGGTGCATGGGGGCAAGCCTTCCGTGACAGCCACTCGGGGCTCCAGGAGTGTGTGTGGTGCTTGCTGTGCAGGAGGGCCTGGCCAGAGGGAGGAGGGAGGTGGGAGGTGGAAGGAGTGAGGAGGGGTCTCCGCACAGACAGCAGCATGTGCTGCAGACAGCAGTCACTGAGCAACGCACGGAGTGGGAAGGGGAACCCGGGGCATGTGGGACGGGGAACCCCAGAAATTTCAGATGTGTGTGTGGTGCCTGTTGTATAGGAGGCCCTGGAGGGAGGGAGGAGGAAGGAGGGAGGAGGCAGGAGTTAGGAGGGGTCTCCGCACAGCCAGCAGCACTTGCTGCAGACAGCAATCACTGAGCAACGTATGGAGTGGGACAGGGAACCCGGGGCATGTGGGACGGGGAACCCGGGGAATGTGGAACGCGGAAACCGAGGCATGTGGGACGGGGAACCCTGAAGAATGTGAGATGGGGAACACCGCAAATGTGGAATGCGGAACCCTGGGAATGCGGAACGGGTAACCCTGGAATGCGGGACAGGGAACCCGGGGCATGTGGGACTGGGAACACCGGGAATGTGGGAAGGGGAACCCGGGGCATGTGGGACGCGGAACCCGGGGAATGTGGGAAGGGGAACATGGGGCATGTGGGACGGGGAACCAGGGGAATGTGGGACACGGAACCCCGGGGAATGTGGGAAGGGGAACATGGGGCATGGGGGACGGGGAACCAGGGGAATGTGGGACACGGAACCCGGGGAATGTGGGATGGGAAACACGGGGAACCCAGGGCATGTGGGGCGGGGACCCCGGAGAATGTGTGACGGGGAACCCGGAGGATGTAAAACGCAGAACCCGGGCATGTGGGACGGGAAACTCGGGGAATGTGGGAAGGGGAACCCCAGAAATGTGGGAAGGGGAATCCCGGAAATGTGGGACCGGGAACCCGGGGAATGTGGGAAGGGGAACATGGGGGCAAGTGGGACGGGAAACAGGGGAATGTGGGACACGGAACCTGGGGAATATGGGACGGGAAATACGGGGAACCCAGGGCATGTGGGGCAGGGAACCCCGGGGAATGTGTGACGGAGAACCCGGAGAATGTAAAACGCGGAACCCGGGGCATGTGGGATGGAAAACCCAGGGAATGTGGGAAGGGGAACCCCGGAAATGTGGGAGGCGGAACCCCGGGAATGTGGGACGAAGAACTTGGGGAATGAGTGAAGGAGAATCCCGGGAATGTGGGAAGGGGAACCCGGGGAATGTGGGAAGGGGAACCCGGGGAATGTGGGAAGGGAACCCGGGGAATGTGGGAAGGGGAACCCGGGGAATGCGGGAATGGGATCCCGGGGAATGCGGGAAGGGGAACCTAGGGAATGATTGATGGGAAGCCCCAGGAATGCGGGACGAGAACCCCGGGAATGCGGGGCGAGAACCCCAGGAATGCGGGACAGGGAACCCGGGGCATGTGGGATGCGGAACCCGGGGCATATAGGAAGCGGAACCCGGGAAATGTGGGATGCGGAACCCGGGGAATGTGGGATGGGGAACCCGGGGCATGTGGGAAGCGGAACCCTGGGGAATGTGGGACGGGTACCCGGGGGCATGTGGGAAGGGGAACCCCAGGAATGTGACACGTTGAACCCCGGGAATGTGGGACGGAGAAGTCGGGGAATGCAGGAAGGGGAACCCGGGGAATGTGGGACGGGGAACCCGTGGAATGTGGGAAGGGGAATGTGTGACGCGGGGAATGCGGAACCGAGGCATGTGGGAAGGGGAACCCCGGAAATGTGGGACATGCAACCCGAGGAATGAGGGAAAGGGAACCCCGGAAATGTGGGACGCGGAACCCCAGGAATGTGGGACAAAGAACCTGGGGAATGCCGGAAGGGGAATCCCGGGAATGTGGGATACGGAACCCGGGCAATGTGGGAAGGGGAACCCGGGGAATGTGGGACCGATAACCCGGGGCATGTGGGACGGAAACCCAGGGAATGTGGGACGGGGAACACGGGGAACCCCAGTGAATGTGGGACGGGGAACCCGGAAAATGTGGGAAGGGGAACCCCAGAAATTTCGAACGTGGAACCCACGGCTTGTGAGATGGGACCCCAGGGAATGTGGGACTCCGAACCCAGTCATGTGCAGCCTGGGCGTCTGAGCAAGACTCCATTTCGGAAAAAAAAAAAAAAAAAAAGTTATATTTGGTGGTCGGGGATAAACATTCGTGGATTATGTCCGTTAACGTTATTTCTAGTTTGTCCATCACCTGATGCATGTTCCTTTTAAGAAATGACAGTTAAGAGTATCTCTGCACAAGGTCCGTCAATTGCACGAGGTGCCGGGATGTCCTGTTGCTGTACTGATAGGAAAAACAAACACTCCTGTTTTTACAGTAGCTCCAATCACAAGCAGGAAAAAAGTCAACATAGCCACTATTCATTATTTAATTTGCTGATGAGTAGAGGAGGAATTGCTTTTTTTTTTTTTAATATAAACGGTGTTGCTCCTTCACCCAAGTTGGAGTGCAGTGGCATCATTTGCTCACTGCAGCCTCGACCTCCCCGCCTCAAATAATGCTCCTACCTCAGTTTCCCATGTAGCTGGTGCTACAGGTGTGTGCCACCATGCCCACCTATTTTTTAAAAAAATAATTTTATTTGTAGAGACAGGGTCTCGCTATGTTGCCCAGGCTGGTCTTGAACTCCTGGCCTCAAATGATCCTGCTTCACCTCCCAGTAGCTGGGAGTGCAGATGTGCACCACCACAGCCAGTTAATTTTTAAATGCTTTGTAGAAACAGGATCTCACCGTGTTGCCCAGGCTGGTCTTGAACTCCTGGCCTCAAGCGATCCTGCCGCCTAGCTTCTCTAGTCACTTGGATAGTATGCTTTACTTCATCATCTGGATTGGGTCTTACACTCACAGTTTAGGAAATTCGGGTCAGTGTTTGATCTTTGGGCAGTGCACCTGCTGAGATTTGACTCAGTCCCTTCTGCTACAGTCATTAAACCATGAATGAAGAGTGTCTGTAGACAGTGTCTGTATTTCCTCCCAGGCATGAGCTATTGAAAACAAAGTTCCAGAAGAGGCGAGAGATCCCTTGAGGTCAGGAGTTGGAGAACAGCCTGGCCAACATGGCTAAACCCCATCTCTACAAAAAATCAACCAGGCTTGGTGGCGGACGCCTGCAACCCCAGCTACTTGGGAGGCAGAGGCAGGAGAATCACTTGAACCAGGGAGGGGAGGTTGTAGTGAGCCAAGATCGAGCCACTCCACTCCAGCCCATCCTGAGTGACAGCACAAGACAACCTCTCAAAAAAAAAGAAAAGGGACACATATCTCCCAACATATCTTCTAATCTTTAAGATTCCTTTCCTGTGAGACCCTTAAATTTGTTATATTTTATTTTATTTGAGATGGAATTTTGCTCTTGGGATACTCCATGCTGGAGTGCAGTGCCGTGATCTCAGCTCACTGCAACCTCCGCCTCCTGTATCGAAGCAATTCTCCTGTCTCAGCCTCCAGAGTGCTTGGAATTACAGGCAACACCACCACGCCTGGCTAATTTTTGTATTTTTTTGTAGAAATGTGTTTTCACCATGTTGGTCAGGCTGCTCTTGAACTCCTGACCTCAAACGATCCACCCACTTCAGCTTTCCAAAATGGTGGGATTACAGGCATGAGCTACCGCATCCAGCCATCGTAGATTCTTTATTTAAGAAATGCTTTATTTCCCTCTGATATCCCTTTAAAGACACAGTGATGGTATGGGTGTGCCTCTCTGTGAACATGGCTGGTTTGATTTGAGTTTCTCAACTTAGGTAACTTTGGGTCCCTTCTTTATTATTTTGTTTCTAAACACGTCTTCACATCCGGTGAAACTATCGTGTATAGACTGTGAGCTGTGAAACGTGTTTTGAGTGTGCTACCCAGTAGCGATTCGGATTTCAGTAAAGGTTTAACACATTCCCCCTGTGTTGTGAGATACACATCAGGCAACTGATACACTCACTATGTGTCTATTAGCCAGAGTATCAGGGTCTTTGGATGAGGCTAGAAGTTACAAGATACATGCCACGTCCGGGTTGTTTTGTCTTTTTTCTCTTAGTGGAAAAACTCAAAGAACTCTCTTTGTTCATAGTATGTTCCGAGTTGGGTTGATAGTTATCAAGAATGTTACATGTAGATGATAGTTTTCAAGAATGTTACATGTAGATGACAGTTGTCAAGAATGTTCCATGCAGGTGATAGTTGTCGAGATGTTCCATGCAGGTGATAGTTGTCAAGAATGTTACATGTAGGTGTCAAGAATGTTCCATGTAGGTGTCAAGAATGTTCCATGTAGGTGATAGTTGTTGAGAATGTTCCATGTAGGTGATAGTTATCGAGAATGTTACACGTAGATGATAATTATCAAGAACGTTACATGTAGGTGATAGTTGTTAAGAATGTTACATGTAGGTGTCAAGAATGTTACATGCAGGTGATAGTTATCGAGAATGTTCCATGTAGGGGATAGTTGTTGAGAATCTTCCACATAGTTGATAGTTGTTGAGAATCTTCCATGTAGTTGATAGTTGTCAAGAATCTTCCATGTGGGTGATAGTTGTGAAGAATGTTCTATGTAGTTGTCTAGCATGTTACATTAGATGATGGTTGTTGAGAATGTTCCATGTAGATGATAGTTGTTGAGTATGTTACATGTAGATGGTTTATCAAGTATGTTAAATGTAGATATCCTAGAAAGAATATAACAGAGTTGTCTGTCCTCTCAAAGGGAAAGTTCAATGTAGACATGAAGGATTGTTATCAGTGTATTAGATGCCAGCCATAGTTGCTCATTGAAACAGTAATTGTCATCAGGTTTAACGAGCACTGGAAAAATACCTACGTTCAACTAGGTCATGAGTAGCAGATTGAGTTTCCATAATTGCATTTGCCATATGATCACCCACTCCTCTCTTGCAATGGAAATGCACGTGTTCACAGGAAGTTAACATAAAACCATTCAGTTGTCTCTGCTTCTACACAACTGCCTCTCAGAGTGGATAAATAATCAGTGCAAATACTGCCTGTTGATCCATATAAAAGGACACCATTTACAGAGGCTGGCTGGTGAGGTACCGAGATATTACATGTGTGCACCCTACAGTACTCACACAGTAACATAGAAACAGCTCCTTTCCTATCATCAGCACTCACAGTCGGCTCAGTCTTCATTTCTTTCTTTCTTTACTTTTATTTTTGAGAGAGTCTCGCCGTGTCACCAGGCCACAGTGCAGTGGTGTGATATCGGCTCACTGCAACCTCCACCTCCTGGGGTCAAGTGATTCTCCTGCCTCAGCCTCCCTGGTAGCTGGGATTACAGGCACTCACAACCACGCTCAGCTGATTTTAGTATTTTTAGTAGAGACAGCATTTCACCACATTGCCCAGGCTGGTCTCAAACTCCTGACCTTGTGATCTGCCTGCCTCAGCCTCCCAGAGTGCTGGGATTGTGGGCGTGAGCCACCATGCCTGGCCTAGTCTTCATGGCCTCTGATGACAAGAGAGTCATGCTTTATATAATAAGCAAAAAAATGGAAAACTCAAATACCCTTTTAGAAGAGCCAGATTTAGCAGCAAGTGATTTTTGCTCAGCTTCTTATTCAACAAGAAAGCACGTTTAATGATTTGTTGTTGTTTTTTGACAGAGTCTCCATGTCTGGCCCAGGCTGGAGTGCGGTGGCACCATCTTGGCTGACTGCAATGTCGGCCTAGCGGGCTCAACTGATTATGTCTCGCCTCAGACTCCCAGCTAGCTGGGTCTACAGCTGTGCTGTACCACACCCAGATGCTTTCCGTGTGTTTAGTAGAGATAAAGTCTTACTCTATTGCCCAGACTGGTTTGGAACTCCCGGGCTCAACCCACCTGCCTGCCTTGGCCTCCCTAAGTGCTGGGATTACAGGCATGAGCCACCACACCCCGCCTAATACCAGTGAGTTTTGTCCGTCTTTAGGGTTTCATTTAGAAACCTTCATGGGCAACTGTGGCTTCCTGTGTATTTGCTTTCATTCTTCCCCATTTCTTTTCATTTATTTATTCTTTTTTTTTTTTTTTTTTTAGAAGGAGTTTCACTCTTATTGCCCAGGCTGGAGTGCAATGTCACCATGTCAGCTCACCACAACCTCCCCCTACTGGTTTAAGCGATTCTCCTGCCTCAGCCTCCCGAGTAGCTGGGATTACAGGCATGTGCCACCAGTCCCGGCTAATTTTGTATTTTCTTTCTTTTTTTTTTTTTTTTTTTTTTTTTTGCCAATCATTGAGAGCTTGTAAGGTTGCTGAGTTTGGTTGGCCTTGAACTCTTGGCCTCGCCTTCGCAAGCGCCATGACATCCGGCCGGAGCCACTTTGGGCCCCTAATTTTGTATTTTCAGTAGAGACAGGGTTTCTCCATT
Organism: Saguinus oedipus; assembly: GCA_031835075.1. Classification (NCBI taxonomy): domain Eukaryota; kingdom Metazoa; phylum Chordata; class Mammalia; order Primates; family Cebidae; genus Saguinus; species Saguinus oedipus. Next base: position 2,012,539 of record JASSZA010000040.1, read on the forward strand.
GAGGTTGGTCAGGCTGATCTCAAACTTCCAACCTCAGGTGATTCGCCCACCTCGGCCTCCCAAAGTGCTGGGATTACAGGAGTGAGCCACGGCGCCCAGCCCATTCTTTCCCATTTCTGGTGTGGATACGGCTTTATCCCTAACTTCCACCCCAGGGAATCTCTCCTGAAACTAAGTGCCCTCTTGAACTCATTTCTCCACCTCCTGTAGAGAAATTTATTGACTTTCCCCCTGCCCCCACAGTGTATTTTTAAACAATGTTAGTTCTCTCTTCTCCACGCTACTGCCTAAAGCCGTAATTACACAAGCTATCCATTTATCCTGGAGAAATCTGCCTTTGGATGGTACATGCTTTGCTTTTGAAAGTAACCATTCCTCTTACCCATCAATCATCCGCACAGATTCGGAAGCGAATGCTGGTAGGTGAGTTAAAAGACGCTCTTGCCAGCAGGAAAGCCAGTCTCTGCCTCCCTGCTCTTAATGACTCCCTGTTTTCCCCATTTTCCGTTCCCCTGGGGTGAGATCAGAGAAGTTTGCCTAAAAAGATACCTCAACAGTAATTGGGGGTTTGTGGTTTATCTTGGATCAAAGAGGGGACTTGAGCTCTGAACAGCTCAATTTCCTTGTCTTAATTCTTCCAGTCTCTTATTTATTTATTTATTTCCAGACAGAGTCTCACTCTGTCACCCAGGCTGGAGTGCAATGGTGTGATCTCAGCTCACTGTAACCTCTGCCTCCCGGGTTCAAGCGATTCTCCTGCCTCAGCCTCCCGAGTAGCTGGTATGACAGGCACCTGCCACCATCCTCGGCTAATATTTGTATTTTTAGTAGAGACAGGATTTCTCCATGTTGGCCAGTCTGGTCTCGAACTCCTGACCTCAAGTGATCCACCCACCTCAGCCTCCCAAAGTGCTTAGATTATAGACATGAGCTACCGTGCCAGGCCAGGGAATTCCTTTATGGCCAGTTTTTATATACTCAGGGTGGAGGGAAAGTTAGAGTTCTGTTTTTAGGGTTTATGGCTGGCATTGCAGTAAAGGTGTTTTTCTTTCTAGGACCCAACTTGGGAAAGAGGGATTCTAGTTTCTATGGCATCCTTGGGGTAAAACGGGTCTGAGAAACAGGTGGGTGGGAGAAGGTCAGAGAGAAAGGTTTGCTTCTGAGGCTGCTTATAAACTCTTCATTTTAGGGTGTCCTTTTCTGAGACCCAACATAGTCATAAATTATTTGTTTTGTTCATTTACTTTATGAAAAAATAAATACATTAATATAGAGGGTATCTAATTATTTTATATAGTTTCCTGTCTGCTCTGTAGTTGTGATGTTCTGCTTTTCATCTGGGAAATATAGTGTATACTGAACATTTTATAACAGGAAGACGACAAAGCAACACCAGGGCCAGCCGCTCATGTCTCTCATCCCAGCACTTTGGGAAGCCAAGGTGGGCAGATCACCTGAGGTCAGGAGTTCGAGACCAGCCTGGCTCTCCTGATGAAGCCCCGTGTCTACTATAAACGCAAAAATCATCTGGGTGTGGTGGCGTGCGGCTGTAGTCCCAGCTACTCAGGAGGTTGACGCAGGAGAATCGCTCGAACCGTGCAGGCGGAGGTTGCAGTGAACCAAGATCGAACCACTGCACTCCAGCCTGGGCAACAGCATGAGACTCCGTCTCAGAAAAAAATAAGTATTTCTAAGGCATCACTATAAAACGTGGAAAATATTTAAAGGGGCATAACTGGAAACAGCCAGTTTTATAAGCCTCTGGTGATTGAGCTTACGAGGGACAGAGAGAGAGAGGGACATTTCTCACTGTACCACGGTTATGGAATCAATTTTTATCACTCTGTCCTGTGTTACTAAAAAGTTTCTCTAAGCTGCTGGAACCAAGATGCGAAGAATTTAACACATGCTTAGCACACTGCAGACCTTTCACTACATGTAAGAAAAATTCTTCGTAGCTTGGTAAATTTGCGGAATTGCTTGTGCAAATGTGTTTTATGATTTCAGACTCATCAGTAAGACCACATGTGGCCGGGCGCAATGGCTCACACCTGTAATGGAACACTTTAGGAGGTCTGGGTGGATGGATCACCTGAGGTCAGGAGTTTGAGACCAGCCTGGCTAACATGGTAAAACTCCCATCTCTACTGAAAATACATAAAAATCAGCTAGGCATGGTGGCACGTGCCTGTAATCCCAGTTACTCTGGAGGCTGAGGCACGAGAATTGCTTGAACTCAGGAGGCAGAGGTTGTGCCACTGCATTCCAGCCTGGGTGAGAATCTAAAACACAAAGACCACAGGTGACTCATGACTGTAATCTCAGCACTTTGGGAGACTAAGGTGGGTGGTTAACTTGAGGTCAGGAATTCGAGAACAGCCTGACCAACATGGTGAAAGTCCCATCTCTACTGAAAATACAAAAAATTAGCTGGGTGTGGGGCAGGCAGGTATAGTCCTGGCTCCCCGGGACGCTGGGGAAGGAAAATCGCTTGAACACAGCAGGTGGAAGTTGCAGTGAGCCAAGATCATGCCACTGCACTCTAGCCTGGGTGACAGAGTGAGACCTTGTTCCAAAAAAACAGGCTGGACACAGTGGCTCATGCCTTTAATCCCGGCACTTTGGGAGGCTGAGGCAGGTGGATAACTTGAGGTCAGGAGTTGGAGACCAGCCTGCCAACATGGCAAAACTCCTGTCTGTACTAAAAATACAAAAAAAATAGCTGGGTGTGGTGCAGGCACCTGCAGCCCCAGGCTACTCGGGAGGCTGAGGCACTAGAATCGCTTAAACTGGGCAGGTGTAGGTTGCAGTGAGCCAAGATCGCACCACTGCACTCCAGCCTGGGTGACACAGTGAGACCCTGTTTCAAAAAAGACAAAACAGGCCGGGCGCGGTGGCTCAAGCCTGTAATCCCAGCACATTGGGAGGCTGAGGCGGGCAGATCATGAGGTCAAGACAGAGATCATCCTGACCAAGATGGTGAAACCCCATCTCTACTAAATATACAGATATTAGCCCGGCGTGGTGGTGGGCGCCTGTAATCCCAGCTACTCAGGAGGCTGAGGCAGGAGAATCGCTTGAACCCAGGAGAACGCATGGAGTGGGACGTGGAACTCGGGGCATGTGGGATGCGGAACTCGGGGAATGTGGAACGCGGAACCTGGGGCATGTGTGAGGGGGAACCCGGGGAATGTGGAATGCGGAATCCGGGGAATGTGGGAAGGGGGAACCCAGGGAATGTGGGACTGGGAACACGGGGAACCGGGGGTATGTGGGAAGGGGAATCCCGGAGAATGTGGAATGGGGGAACACCGGGAATGGGGGTCGGGGAACCTGGGGAATGTGGGAAGGGGAATACCGGGAATGTGGGACTCAGAACCCTGGGAATGCGGGACGGGGAACTTGGGACATGAGGGATGCGGAATCTGGGGAATGTGGGACGGGGAACCCCAGGAATGTGGGATGCAGAACTCCGGAAATGTGGGATACGAAACCCAGGGCATGTGGGACGGGTAACACGGGGAATGTGGGACGGGGAACCCGGGGAATGTGGAAAGGGGAACCCCGGAAATGTCGGTGTGGTGACAGGCACCTGCAGTCCCGGGCCACTCGGGGGGCTGAGGCAGGATAATCGCTTGAACCCAAGAGGCGGAGGTTGCAGTGAGCGGAGATGGCGCCATTGCACTCCAGCCTGGAGAGAAAGCCAGACTCCGTCTCAAAAACAAGCAGAGAAACAAAGGAGACCAGATGAACCAGTGACATCGAATAGATGGTGGGAGGCCCAGTCACATGGGGCATCAGCCGCACATGCATCCCTGAGATGTGTTGGATGCTTAATCGGGTGAATAACATCCATGGTTTTCCTTGTATTATAAAAAATAATTATTGAGGTTGAAAGGGTAAGGGAAAAACAGCCAGGAGGGCACATCGATCCCCGCCCCCAAAAAAGCTGATGAGCTACGTTAATATCAGAGGAAAATATTTTAAGGGAAAAAAAGAAAATCTTCTGTTTCTTTAATTAAGCAAATGGGCTTCCTGCTTCATGTCCACAGGGGCAAAGACGGAGGCACCGGTTTTTCAGAAAGACTATTTCTTTTATTGCAAGGCTGGAGAGCAAAAACACAGAGGTCAGGCTCAAATCCGTCTCCAGATTTGGGGTCGGAGACAAGTCTTGTTCCGTTTTTTTTTTTCCTTTTGGAATCGGGGTCTCACTCTGTTGCCCAGACTAGAGGGCCATGCAGTGAACCTGGCTCACCACCTCTCCAACCTTGTGGACTCAAGCAATCCTCTTACCTTACCCTCCCTAGGAACTGGGACCACAAATACTTGCTCCCACACCCAGCTAACTTTAAAAAAATTTTTTTTGTAGAGATAGGGTCTTGCTCTGTTGCTCAAGCTGGTCTCAAACTTCTGAGGTCAGTGGGTCCTATTGCCTTGGCCTCCCCACGTGCTGGGAACACAGGCATGAGAATCACTTGAGGCCAGGAGTTCAAGGCCAGCCAGGGTAACATAAACTAGACCCCATCTCTACAAAGAAATTGAAATTAGCCAGGTGTGGTGATACACACCTGTTTTCCCAGCTGACCTGGAGGCTGAGGCAGAAGATCACTTGAACCCAAGACTTTGAGGCTACAGTGAGCTATGATTGCACCACTGTACTCCAGCCTGGGCAAGGGGGAGACACTGTCTCAAAAATAAGAAAATTTTTTGTCACATGTGCCATGTAAATAGGTACAATCATTATATATTGATAATAATTAGAACTTCAAAATTAAAAAAAACTAAGAACCCCCCCTTTCAAAAATTCATAACATAGTCCTGGCACTGTGGTTCATGCCTGTAACCCCAGCACTTTGGGAGGTCAAAATCACTGGATTGCCTGAGGTCAGGAGTTCGAGACCAGCCTGGGTAACCTGGTGAAACCTCACATCTACTAAAAATACAAAAATTAGCTGGGCGTGGTGGTGAGTGCTGTACTCTCAGCTACTCAGAAGGTTGAGGGAAGAGAATTCCTTGAACCCAGGAGATGGAGGTTGCAGTGAGCCAAGATTGCACCGTTGCACTCCAGCCTGGGTGACAGACTGAGATTCTATCTCAAAAAAAAAAAAAAAAAAAAATAGTAACACAAATTACGGTGGCTCACACCTGTAATCTCAGAACTTTGGGAGGCTGAGGTGGGTGGATCATGAGGTCAGGAGTTCAAGACCAGCCTAAGTAACCTGGTGAAACCCTGGCTTTACTAAAAATACAAAAATTAGCTGAGCGTGGTGGCACATATCTATAATCCCAGGTACTCGGGAGGCTGAGGCAAGAGAATCACTTGAACACGGAAAGCGGAGGTTGCAGTGAGCTGAGGTCACACCACTGTACTCCAGCCTGGGTGACAGAGTGAGACTCTGTCTCAAAAAAATAATAATAATAATAACATCTCTGGCAGGCTGAGGTGGGTGGATCATGAGGTCAGGAGTTTGCGACCAGCCTGGCTAGCATAGTGAAATCCTGTCTCTACTAAAAATACAAAAATTAGCTGGGGGTTGTGGCGTGTGCCTCAGGAGGCTGAGGCAGGAGAATCACTTGAACCTGGGAGAAGGAGGTTCCAGTGAGCCAGATTATGCCGCTGCACTCCAGCCTGGGCGACAGAGCAAGACTTCATCTCAAAAAAATAGAACATGGTTATTTCCTGATGATATGCTGAACAAGGGTTGGGTTATTCATGACTGGTGGACAGATTGAGCCTCTAAAAATAAATTAGTAACATAATTTAACATCTCTGACCCCAGTACAATTAAGGAATGTGTTTTTAATAGAAAGATGAACTAGTTTTTGCATAACTGGGCAAGAGACTATGCGACCACACGTGGGTCCAGGGGAGGTGGCTGCCTGTAGATATGTCCGAAGCCACGGATGCCGTCAGGATGAAGCGTTCAGGCATGAATGCTGTCAGCTTCTTACACCTTGTCCTGTTTGCCCCAAAGTGCCTGCTACTCACCCCATGGAGCCTACGCCCAGAGCAAGCTGGCCCTCGTCCTCTTCACCTACCACCTGCAGCGGCTGCTGGTGGCCATGGGGAGCCACGTGATGGCCAACGTTGTGGACCCCAGCGTGGTCGACACGGACCTCTACAGACATGTGTTCTGGGGTACACGTCTGATGAAGAAGCTTTTCGGCTGGCTGCTTTTCAAGGTAAGGAGCTTCAGCTTCTGTGCTTTCACGGCTACACCTAAAGCTGTTTACGGGAAATATGAGCTCCCCATGCAGACCCCAAGACAGGGTCTTTGGATCCCATGGAGTCTGCAGTGCAAAATGAAAGCAAGTTTATCAAGAAAATAATAGGCCTGGCAGGGTGGCTCACACCTGTCATCCCAGCACTTTGGGAGGCAAAGGTGGGTGGATCATGAGGTCAGGAGTTCGAGACCAGCCTGACCAGAATGCTGAAACCCTGTCTCTATTAAAAATATAAAAAATAGCCAGGTGTGATGGCAGGTGCCTGTAAGCTCAGCTATTCAGGAGACTGAGACAGAGAATTGCTTAAACCCGGGAGGTAGAGGTTGCAGTGAGCTGAGATCGCATCACTGCACTTGAGTGTGGGTGACAGATCAAGACTCCTTCTCAAAAAGAAAGAAAAAAGATAAAATAAGTGAATAAAGAATGGTGATTCCAAAGACAGAGCAGCCCCGAGGGCAGCTGGTTGCCCATTTTTATGATTATTCCTTCATGATATGCTAAACAAGGTGTGGGTTTGTCATGCCTCCCCTTTCTAGACCATGCAGGGTGGCTTCCTGACGTTGCCACGGCTCTGGTGAGAGCATCACAGTTAGGATGATCGGAGGTCCTTCCTGTCGCCATCTTGGTTCCACTGGGTTCTGGCCGGCTCCGTTACTACAGGCTGTTTTGTCAGCAAGGTCTTTATGACCTGTATCTTGTGCTGACCTCTTATCTCATCCTCTGCCTTAGAATGCCTTCACCATCTGGGAGTGGAGCCCAGTAGGGCTCAGCCTCAGTTTACCCAGCCCCTACTGAAGATGAAGTCACTCTGGTTCACACACCTCTGACACAGACACTTCCAGGCAGTGTGTGTGGGGGTGCTGGGTGCATAGATTCAGGGATTTATTTCTACATTCTCACCCCAAAACCCTGATTGTCTGCAAGCTCGGTGGGTGACCCCATGTCACTGCGTAGTGGCCATAAATGAATCTTCTTAGGAGCTGCAGACCCTTTGTCGATGCTGTGGTAGGGCCAATGGAAAAACATCCCCCTTTGCCCTCCAAAGGTTTGCTGAAAAATCAACTCACAAAATACAGTTTCCCTTATTCCAAGATGAATAAAGGAAAGGTCACGAAAATGTATTCTCATACACAGAGGAGAAAGACAGAGAGATTGCCCCATCACACTGGGGGTATGTACTCTTCTTTTTAGGGGACAGGGAGTGGATAATTGGGGTGAATTTAGGGGAACAGTAAATGGTTTTTAAGGGAAGTGAATGGGTTGGAAGCATGAACAGTGGTCCGTGACAGAGGCAGTTGAACCACAGAACAGACAGTGGTTTCTGAGGCATTTGTACACAGCTGTTGACAGATGCCCATCTTCCCTCCTGCAATACGGGTTTGGAACCCAGGGAAAGGGTCCCGGATCCTTCCTCCTCCTTTGGTGGGTCCAGACATTGGGGAATTTCAGAGAAGAGCTTTACCCTGTGCCTTAGGAGACACAGAAATCAAGGGGGTGTCAAGATCACTACTTGTGGATGTCTGTTCTGCAGACCTTAACTTAGTGACAGATGAATAAAATACATTGACATACAGATGTTATATTTTGGCCAATTCAACCAAGGGACTGGTTGGCTTACAGACTCCTTGGAGAATTCTGTAAAGACATAGCAGCCGCTGGCTCCAACCAGCCAGTGAGACTTGCATTTATTCAGTAAAGTTTAGTTGGCAAATGCTTGAGTATAGACCAGTAGAGGTTAAAGATTGAAGGACAGGTTCTGATGCCCAAAGCAAACACATTTAGTGGATAACATCCCAGGTTCACCTCCCCACCATTGAGCCATCCAGCTCAAAGGTTAGTTTTAAGACCACATGAGGCAGGGCATGGTGGCTCACACCTGCAATCCCAGCACTTTGGGAGGCCAAGGCAGATGGATCACGAGGTCAAGAGACTGAGACAATCCTAGCCAACATGGTGAAACCCCATCTCTACTAAAAATACAAAAATTTGCTGGGCATGATGGCACACACCTGAGGTCCCAGCTACTTGGGTGGCTGAGGTGGAAGAATCACTTGAACCCAGGAGGTGGAGGTTGCAGTGAGTCGAGATTGCACCACTGCACTCCAGCCTGATGACAGAGCAAGACTCCATCTCAAAACACACACACACACACACACACACACACACACACACACGAGTAAACAAGCTAGCTAAGTAAACTACTCACATCCCTTTCTATTTGTGCCCTAATTGAGACTTTCATCACCACATGCACAGGTCTGTCCTACAGACCCTGACTTAATGACAGATGAATGAAATACACTCTCATACCCATGAGAGTGGGCTACGGATGGTGTCAACTGCTTTCAGAGGGCAATTGCAGCTAATGGACTACCACTGGCTGCTCCTCCTCACATTTATTCAGTATTGATTTAATAACAGATGTTCTAAGTCAACATGTTTGTAGATAATTACCACGGTTAAAAGAGTGCTTTTATGAATTATTAAAGTTTTTGGTTTTTGGGCCCAGAATAATCACCATTAACGGATGATTCCATTTCAACCTCCCCCTAAGAGGACCATCCAGCAGAAAGTTTACATGAGTAAACACGGTAGAGCCAAAAGGATGTGGGATAAACAAAGTTAACTGGGGAAGCTTTTATTGTTCATAATGTCTTTTCCCATGACATAAAGCTCTAATATCTGAACTGGCTGCCTTTAGCAAGTTCTTTAGCCTTCTGTTTACAATGGCAAATACTTGGAACCAACCCAAATGCCCATCAAGGATAGACTGGATAAAGAAAATATGGCACATAGACACCATGGAATACTATGCAGCCATCAAAAAGGATGAGTTCATGTCCTTTGTAGGGATGTGGATGAACCTGGAAATCGTCATTCTCAGCAAACTGACACAAGAACAGAAAACCAAACACTGCATGTTCTCACTCATAGGTGGGTGTTGAACAATGATAACACAGGGACACAGGGAGGGGAACATCACACATTGTGGCCTGTTGGGGAGTAGGTGGGTTAGGGGAGGGATAGCAGGGCATGGGGAAATTGGGGAGGGAGAGCATTAGGAGAAATACCTAATGTAGATGACGGGGGGATGGATGCAGCAAACCACCATGGCACGTGTGTACCTATGTAACAATCCTGCATGATCTCCATGTGTACCCCAGAACTTAAAGTATGATTTTAAAACATGAAAAAAAGAAACGCTTCAGTCTTCCGAAAGGTTCAAGACTATAATCTTAAAACAGTCCCTAATATTTCCCTAATATTTTGCCAGACACCTTGAGTGAATCCCAACACCTAATCTCTCTGACTTCTGCCAAGAGACTCTGGCTGCCTTCAGCCAGGAACTATGGAAAAAACCTTTAGGCCTTGCCTTCCAAAAGGGTTCCAGACTATATTCTATAACATTCTCTACTATTTCTCCCTTAATATTTTTGCCACCACCCTGAGTGAATTCCCACGGGGAGAGGGGTGGTCAGAAAGGTGTTGAAACCCCGTTTCTACTAAAAATACAAAAAATTAGCCAGTGTGGTGGTGGGTATATGTGATCCCAGCTACTCGGGAAGCTGAGGCAGGAGAATCACTGGAACCCATGAGGTGGAGGCTGCAGTGAGCCGAGGTTGTGCCACTGCACTCCAGCCTGGGCAGTAAAGCCTTGTCCTTCAGTTCAACAGGACAAAGCATCAGACTTTGGGGTGTTGGTGTTTTAAGACCCAGCAATTGAATGGCTCTCATTTCTGCGTGATCTTTGTTGTCCTGATATATTATCTTCTTATGCAGGGCAACGACTCATACCCCAGCTATTCCCTTCTGTTTTTTGGATGTTGTTCTTTTGTTTGTTTTTGAGATAGAGTCTTGCTCTGTCATCCAGGCTGGAGTGCAGTGGCATGATCTTGGCTCACTGCAACCTCCACCTCCTGGGTTCAAGCTTTCTTTTCTTTTTTCTCCCTCCCCCTCTTTCCTCTTCCCTCTCCCCTCTTCTTCCTTCCCCTCCCCTCCCCTCCCCTGCCCTCCTCCTCTCCTCTCTTTTCCCTTCCTTCCTTCTCTCCCTTCTTCCTTCCTTCCTTCCTTCCTTTCTTCCTTTCTTCCTTCCTTCCTTCCTTTTCCCTCCCTCCCTTCCTTCCTCCCTCCCTTCCTTCTCTTCTTCCTTCTTTGACAGCGTTTTCCTCTCATTGCTCAGGCTGGGATGCAGTGGTGCTATCTAGGCTGACTGCAACATCTGCCTCCCCCGTTTAAGCAAGTCTCCTGCCTCAGCCTCCTGAGTAGCTGGGATTACAGGCGTGTACCACCATGCCTGGCTAGTTTTTGTATTTTTAGTAAAGACAGGGTTTCACCACATTGGCCAAGGCTGGTCTTGAACTCCTGACCTCAAGTGATCTGCCCACCTTTGTCTCCCAAAGTGCTAGGATGACAGTCAACAGTCACCGTGCCTGTCCCCATTGAGGTATTTTGCAGTGATATTTATCTGGGACCTATAGATTTGCTTTCCTTCCTGTCTGTCTCAAGCTGGGATACTGAAGTTTTAATCATTTGTTTACAAAAGAAAAAAAAGAACCTTGAGAAGTTCTTCTGTTTTTCGCATTACATTGCAGAACCGTTTAAGAATCATTTTTTAAAGTGTCTGCTTTTGAAACACTGCCACAGTTTGCCTTCGAAACCGCATGGGCCGGGGAATTTTCGGAAGAGCAATTCTCACTCAGCTTTCAACATTTCTTGAATGTGTATTGCTTTGTTGAAGTTTCCACCTCTTTGTGAGTCAGTTGAGCCTGCTTTTCTCTTTAGATAACTGCTCCATCACGGTTTGGAGTTAATGAGCGTGCCTACAAATTCCCTTTTCTTCCCATTGGACTGCCTGCCTTTGCTCTCAATTTCATCTCAAAGTCTCTTACAGAGTCAACTGTCTGCCGCAAGCCTGGACTTTCTAAGGGTTAATCACCTCACTTATTTTGCAGTTTCTTTTCTTCTCAGTTGTTCTTTGAATCACTAATTCCTCAAGCAAAGAAATTTCAAAATATTAGTTTTTTGGGGGTTTTCTTGAGACAGAGTTTCACTGTTGTTTTCCAGGCTGCAGTGCAGTGGTGCAATCTCGGCTCACCACAACCTCTGCCTCCCGGGTTCAAGCGATTATCCTGCCTCAGCCTCCTGAGTAGCTGGGACAACAGCCGTGTGCCACCACGCCTGGCTGATTTTTGTATTGTTAGTAGAGACGGGGTTTCACCATGTTGACCAGGCTGGTCTTGAACTCCTGACTGCAGGTAATCCACCTCCGTGTGCCTCCCGAAGTGCTGGGATTACAGGCGTGAGTCACCTCACCTGGCTTTTTCTTTTTTTTCTGCCTCTCTGAATGCACCTGGTCTGATCTGAAGCAGAGTTAACTCTGGTTAGTATTTAGATGGGGCATCATCTGGGAAAACCTGGGTGATTTCTACTCTATTCCATTTTATTTTATTTTCTATTGAGACAGAGTCTCACTCTGTCGCTCAGGCTGGAGTGCAGTGGTGTGATCTCAGCTCACTGCAACCTCTGCCTCCCGTGTTCAAGCGATTCTCCTGCCTCAGCCTCCCGAGTAGCTGGGACAACACACATGTGCAACCACGCCTGGCTGATTTTTGTATTTTTAGTAGAGTCGGGGTTTCACCATGTTGACCAGGCTGGTCTTGAACTCCTGACCGCAGGTGATCCACCTCCCTCTGCCTCCAGAAGTGCTGAGATTCGGGAAATCTGAGGACAGCATTTGCTTTCTTTTTTCTTTTAAATTTTTTTCTAGGCTAGGTCTTGCTCTGTATCCCTGGCTGCAGCATATGTTTTTATACAGATGATTTTATATAGTTTAAAAACTATACAGCATATGTTTTTATACTCACTCTTCACTCAGTATGCTCTTAGGCACTGGGATTATGACTCAGTCACTTGCTGAAGCCTCAAAATTCTGGCTTTAGGCGATTCTCCCACCTCGACCTCCCAGAGTGCTGGGATTACAGGTATAAGCCACCATCACTGGCCTTGATTTTATTTTATTTTTAAATATTCAACAACCAAAGTGGAATTCTAGCCACATGAATCATTCTTTAATCCTTTGATCATCATCTGCAAATTTGGATTAAAAACAACCACGGGGCATTGCTTGAGTCATAGTGCCTTTATATAAGAGAAAACGTGACGGAAACATTAGAATTATAAAGCAGAAGAATACTCATTAGCATGGAAATGAAATACAAATGATGTAAGAATTTTAAAGGAAAGTCTATGCAGCAGTGGTAGCTCTGATGCTGCCTTTATAAAGATGATTCTGTACTGCTGTGTAGGTATTGTTTCCTAGTGTGTATGCATGCATGCATTGTATATTAACACTTGGAAGATGGCCAGGCATGGTGTCTCATGCCAATAATCCCAGCACTTTGGGAGGCCAAAGTGGGCGGAGATCAGGAGTTTGAGACCAGCCTGGCCAACGTGGTGAAACCCCATCTCTACTAAAAATACAAAAAATTAGCAGGGCATGGTGGCATATGCCTCTAATCCCAGCTACTCGGGAGGCTGAGGCAGGAGAATCGCTTGAACTAGTGAGTTGGAGGTTGCAGTGAGCCGAGATTGTGCCATTGCACTCTAGCCTGGGCAGCAAAAGTGAACTCTATCTCAACAAAAAAAAATAAGATAAAAAGACTCAGAGGACCGAGGACCTGACTAGTGGACCCTGGGGAGAATCTGTGTGATGTACAAGTCTTTGTGTTCCTTTTTTTTTTTTTTTTTTTTGAGACAGAGTCTCACTCTGTTGCCCAGACTGGAGTGCAATGGCACAATCTCGGCTCACTGCAATCTTTGCCTTCTGAGTTCAAGCGATTCTCCTGCCTCAGCCTCCTGAGTAGTTGGGATTACAGGAGCACACCACCACGATAAGCTAATTTTTGTATTTTTAGTAGAGGTCATCTCACCAGCTGGCTTATTTATTGATTGATAAGTAATGGGTCTACTTCTGATAATGGTAATGTGATTCACTAATCTCTTCTAAGAAACTGGAATTCAGAGGAAGTAGTCTAGTGCAGGAGGCAGACCCAGGAGATAGACTGAGTCATGTATTCTAAAGATGTCCACATCCTAATTTTCATGTTCTGGACAGAATAATGTCCCCAAAGATGTCCACATCCTAATTTCCATGTGACAGACAGAATAATGGCCCCAGAGATGTCCACATCTGAATCCCCATATAGGAGACAGAATAATAGCCCCACAGATATCCACAACCTGATCCCCATGTGGGAGACAGAATAATGGCCCCAAAGATGTCCACATCCTAATTCCCATGTGAGAGACAGAATAATGACCTCAGACATGTCCACATCCTAATACCCATGTGGGAGACAGAATAATGGCCCCAAAGATGTCCACATCCTAATCCCCATGTGGGAGACAGAATAATGGCCCCAAAGATGTCCACATTCTAATACCCATGTGACAGATGGAATAATGGCCCCAAAGATGTCCACATCATAATCCCCATGTGAGAGACGGAATCATGGCCCCAAAGTTGTCCACATCCTAATCCACATGTGGTAGACAGAATAATGGCCCCAGAGAGGTCCACATCGTAATCCCATGTGGGAGACAGAATAATGGCCCCAATGATGTCCACATCGTAATCCCCATGTGGGAGACAGAATAATGGCCCTAAAGTTGTCCACATCCTAATACCCATGTGGCAGACAGAATACTGGCCCCAGAGAGGTCCACATCATAATCCCCATGTGGGAGACGGAATAATGGCCCCAAAGATGTCCACATCATAATCCCCATATGGGAGACAGAATAATGGCCCTAAAGTTGTCCATATCCTAATACCCATGTGAGAGACAGAATAATGGCCCCAGAGAGGTCCACGTCCTAATCCCCACAGTTTGTAAATAGGGAACTTCCTTGGCAAAGGGAGTTTTTAAAAGTAAATTTTGGGGCACAATTGCAGGCTGGCTATGTGGCTGTGTTGTATAGTGATGTTGCCTGGGCTTTTAATGTAACCACCACCCAAACGGTGTACATTGTACCCATTTGATAATTGGGGACTTTGTAGATTTGCTTAAATTGGGGATCTTGGGATGGGGACATCATGCACTCTCATCATAAGTAGGAGACAGGAGAATCAGAGCCACAGAAAGAGAAGTCAGAAGCTGAGGCGACATGGCTCCTGTCTTTCAAGATGCAGTAAGAGGCCAGGCACCAACAGGAACAGACCTCGGAGGCTGGGCAAGGCAAGGAAAAGGGTTTTTCCTGGAAGCCTCCAGAAGGAACCAGCCCTGCTGACACCACAAGTTCACCCTGTGACATCCACCTTTTGATTTCTAACCTCTAGAACTTTAAGAGGACACACATGTGCTGTTTTAACCCACCGAATGTGTGCTGGCTTGTTAGACAGCCACAGGACATGCCTGTACACCCTTGACACGAGTCTTGGCTAAGGGCATGGTTTCACTGGTCCTTTGGGGCTGGAGGCGGTACACTGGAAGAGGAGGAGACCATTTTTGCAAAGCCTAAAGTGGGCTTGACTGGTTGGATATGAAAAGGCAGAGATTTTTTGTTTCTGATTCAGGTCATTTGAAGGAATGATAGTGTCTGTCCAAGAGATGGAGGAATGGGGAAATGCCCCAGTGGGGACTTGGGAAAGGTTGACTTTGAGGGGTCTCTACATGGATACACCCACAGTGCTACTATGAATGTGCATCTTTAAAAGAGAGGAGAATGGGGATGGAGACTGCAGCTTCAAACATGGAGGCAGGGAGGGAGGTGCAGAATGCATATACATGGATACAGCTGTGTGCATGGATACAGCTGTGTGCGTGGGTGAATGCAGGGAGGGAGGTCCAGAATGCATGTACATGGATACAGCTGTGTGCATGGATCAGGGCTGTGTGCGTGGGTGAAGGCAGGGAAGGAGGTGCAGAATGCATTACATGGATACAGCTGTGTGCATGGATCCGAGCTGTGTACATGGGTGAATGCAAGCAGGGAGGTGCAGAATGCATGTACATGGATACAGCTGTGTGCATGGATCTGAGCTGTGTACGTGGGTGAATGCAGGCAGGGAGGTGAAGAATGCATGTGCATGGATACAGCTGTGTGCATGGATCTGAGCTGTGTGCATGGATCAGGGCTGTGTACGTGGGTGAATGCAGGCAGGGAGGTGCAGAATGCATGTGCATGGATACAGCTGTGTGCGTGGATCAGAGCTGTGTGCATGGGTGAAGGCAGGCAGGGAAGTGAAGAATGCATGTACATGGATACAGCTGTGTGCATGAATCAGAGCTGTGTGTGTGGGTGAATGCAGGGAGGGAGGTGCAGAATGTGTATGCATGGGCCTAGCTGTGTGCATGGACCAGTGCTGTGGGCATGGATGGAGGCAGGGAGGGGTTGCTGAATGCATGCTCATGGAGACACTTTTGTGCATGGATCAGTGCTGTGGGCATGGATGGAGCAAGGGAGGGAGGTGCTGAATGCATGTGCTTGGGCCTAGCTGTGTGCATGAATCAGTGCTGTGGGCATGGATGGAGGCAGGGATGGAGGTGCTGAATGCATGTGCTTGGGCCTAGCTGTGTGCATGGATCAGTGCTGTGGGCATGGGTGGAGGCAGGGAGTGGGGTGCTGAATGCATGCTCATGGAGACAGCCATGTCCATGGATCAGTGCATGATATGGAAGCAGAGAAAGAAGGGTGATGGTGAGAATATGGCCCCTGAAGAACCAGGATGTGGGTACTTCTTGCAGTTGCTGCATTCGCCGCTCCTTTCCTGCCATGCCTCTCATTTTTCTAATTTGTTAATTCTGGATAATAATATCATGTAAGATTGTTGTGAGCTTTGCTGACAGAATCTATGGAAAGCGTTTTCCCAGCTGTACAGCTGTATGTAATTATGTAATTAGGAGCCATTCATTCCTCTCTCTGACTACATTGCTTCTGGCTGTATTTCATGTGCTTGAAACTCCATCCTCTGTGCTATTTTCCGTGTGTTTCACCTTTTTTCTTTCCTGCACTTGTGCCTGACCATCCACCCACTGTCCATGCCTGTGGGAAGGTCGGGTTATTTCCAAGAGAGTCTTCCTTTGCCCCAAGAGCTGGCAATATGTGGGTGAACATTTCACAAACATTCACTGGACTGAAAGAAGTTGAAATGGTTCCTGTAGCTTGCAGTTCAACAGTCCATAGGACTGAAGAGTGACTTTATGCAGATTTTACTACATTTCTGCACCGTCTCCCTGGACCCTCAGCGGGCATCTGGCACTTCAAAGATTCCCTTTCCTTTCAACACATGCATGCCTGTGTTTATTGTGACACTGTTCACAATAGCAAAGACCTGGAACCAACCCAAATGCCCATCAATGATAGACTGGATAAAGAAAATGTGGCACATGGACACCATGGAATACTATGCAGCCATAAAAAAGGATGAGTTGGTGTTCTTTGCAGGAACATGGATGAAACTGGAAGCCATCATTCTCAGCAAACTGACACAGGAACAGAAAACCAAACACCACATGTTTTCACTCATAAGTGGGAGTTGAACAGTGAGAACACATGGACACAGGGAGGGGCACATCACATACTGGGGCCTGGGGGGGTTGGGGGGTAGGGAGATAGGGGAGGGAGAGCAGGGGTAGGGGAATTGGGGAGGGCTAACAGGAGAAATACCTAATGTAGATGATGTGGGGATGGATGCAGAAAACCACCATGGCACATGTATACCTGTGTAACAATCCTGCATGATCTGCCCATGGACCCCAGAACTTAAAGTATAATAAGTATTTTTTTTTAAGAAAGGGAACTCACTGCGTTCTTGGAATTGAGCTCACATTTATACATCTGTCCTCTTGCCAGTCTCTTAGGATTGTCGTTTTTTTTTTTTTTTTTAAGCTGTAGATAGAAGAGGATGTGTTATTTAAGCCACGGGGAGCATGATTCACACGACTGCGTTGTGTATTCACAAGGCAACTTTCATTTCTCTGCAGAAGCCCCCACCAGTGAAGCGCACTCCATCATTCTGAGAACGTGAGGGAGACAGGGCCTGTCAATCACAGCTTCGGAGGGGCGGGTCATTAAATTCTGCTGGGAACCGGCAGTTCCTTGGTCTAGAAAGAGCTTGACCGGATAGGGAGTGTTTGGTCTTTGTGCGCGGCCTGTAGTCTCTTTGGCATATTTCTTTCTTTTTCTAAAAAATTTATTTATTATACGTTTAAGTTCTGGGGCAGATGTGCAGAGCGTGCAGGATTGTTACATAGGTACACACGTGCCATGGTGGTTTTCTGCATCCAACCCCCTTCATCTACATTAGGTATTTCTCCTAATGCTCTTACTCCCCAATCCCCTCACCCCCTCTATCCCTCATCTAGCTCCCCACCCCACAACAGGCCCCGGTGTGTGATGCTCCCCTCCCTGTGTCCATGTGTTCTCATTGTTCGACTGCCACTCATGAGTGAGAACGTGGTCTGAGTGGCATTTTCTCTTGTTTCTTTGTTGTTTTGAGACGGAGTCGCGCTCTGTCGCCCAGGCTGGACTGCAGTGGTGTGATCTCTGCTCATTGCAACCTCCGCCTCCTGAGTTCAGGCGATTCTCCTCCCTCAGCCTCCCGAGAAGCTGGGATTACAGTCGCCTACCACCACACCCAGCTAATTTGTGTATGTTTAGCAGAGACGGGGTTTCAGCATGTTGGCCAGGCTGGTCTCAAACTCCTGACCTCAGGTGATCCACCTGCCTCAGCCTCCCAAAGCCCTGAGGTGGCAGGTATGAGCTACCTCACCCGGCAGAATGTTAGTTTTTTTTAGGCGCTAAGTTTTCACTCCTAAGACGCCAGGAGTTGCATACATTCAGTCCTGGAGGGATGGAGACAGCAAAGCACCTTGCAAGAATCCTGCATCATCTGCACACGTGCTCTGGAACTTAAAATACAGTTAAAAAAAAAAAAAAAACCTCTCTAGCATAAGTGACTCTGAGGCCAAGAGGAGACACTTTCCTGCTTCCCGTTTCTGTGACAGCATTTGTGCTGCCTTAGCATAAGAAACTGCAGCCATGTCTGCATGTCTGGGGGCTTTTTTCTTTTTTTTAAATAGGAGATTATTTATTTATTTATTTATTTTTGAGATGGAGTTACACTCTTGTTACCCAGGCTGGAGTGCAATGGCATGATCTCGGCTCACCACAACCTCCGCCTCCTGGGTTCAGGCAATTCTCCTGCCTCAGCCTCTTAAGTAGCTGGGATTACAGGCACGCGCCACCATGCCCAGCTAATTTTTGTATTTTTAGTAGAGACGGGGTTTCACCTTGTTGACCAGGACGATCTCCATCTCTTGACCTTGTGATCCACCCGCCTCAGCCTCCCAAAGTGCTGGGATTACAGGCGTGAGCCACCACGCCTGGACATATATATATGTGTATATATATATATATATATATATATATATATATATATATATATATATACATATATATATATATAATTTTTTTATTTTATTTTAAACAGAGTCTCACTTTGTCGCCCAGGCTGGACTGCAATGGCATGATCTCAGCTCATTGCAACTTCTGCCTCCCAGGTGTGGGCTGCTCTAGGCAACCTCTTGAAGCTTACGTATGTGGCATTTGAGGCCAGGGCATGGGAGAATATGAGGCACTGTGTGTGTGTTATTTGTGCATGGGTGCGAAACTCCTGGACTCTGAAAACAGGATGGGGAGTGGAGCATGTGGAACATGGAAAGCAGCCTCCTGAGATTGCAATTTGAGTGTGGATGAGGTCACAGGTGCCTCAGCAGCCCACCTCAGGTGACCATCTGGTGGACATTCATAGTTAACAGAAGCCCTTTCAATAAATACTTGGTGGATTGCAAATTTCTGCATGTTGATTTTCTATCCTGAGACTTTGCTGAAGCTACTTACCAGTTTCAGGAGACTTTGGGCCGAGACGATGGGGTCTTCTAAATATACAATCATGTCATCTGCAAATAGAGACAATTTGGCTGCTTCTTCTCCTGGTTGAATACCCTTTATTTCTTTTTCTTTCCTGATTGCTATGGCTAGAACTTCCTATTGAATAGGAGTGGTAAGAGAGGGCATGCCTGTCTTGTGCCAGATTTCAAAGGGAATGCTTCCAGTTTTTACCCGTCTGACACAAGAACAGAAAACCAAACACCGCATGTTATCAGTCACAGGCAGGTGTTGAACAATTAGAACACATGAACACAAAGAGGGGAGCATCAGACACTGTGGACAGTTGGGGGGGCTAGAGGAGGGACAGTGGGGGATGGGGAGGGTGGGGACGGATAACATGGGGAGAAATACCAGATGGGGGTGATGGGGGAATGCAGGCAGCAAACCACCTTGCCATATGTGTACCTATGCAACAATCCTGCATGATCTGCATGTGTACCCCAGAACCTAAAGTACAAAAAATAAATAAATAAATAAATATTCGGCAGACGGATGCTGGGGCAGAGTCTCTCAGAAGAGCTACCCCCAGCCCCGCTCAGCTGGAACTGTCTTCGTTCTTCGTTCTTGGGGTTCACCACAAGCTATAAGCTCCGCCTCCCGGGTTCCAGCAACTCTCCTGCCCCAGCCTCCTGAGTAGCTGGGACTACAGGTGCCTGCCACCACACCCAGCTAATTTTTGTATTTTTAATAGAGAGGGGTTTCACCATGTTGGCCAGGATGGTCTCAATCTCTTGACCTTGTGATCCTTCCGCCTTGACCTCCCAAAGTGCTGGGATTACAGGCGTGAGATGCCACGCCCGGCCAGTCTGAGTGTTTTCTTGGGGGAAAAATGTCACAAAGGTCTGTGCCCTCCAAGGTCTGCTTTGCAGAACGTGGCATCTCTGGCGTTCGTGAACAGTCCCCGGAACAGGGAGGGCTCTGCTTGCAATAGACTGGTGTGGCAGACCAGTGAGCTTTGCAAGGAACAGGAAACTGACATGACTGCGGAGGGGAACCACAGTCATCGCTCCTTCACCTGAAATATCTCCCCTCCGTGGCAGACTGAGTGAGCTGTGCAAGCAACGGGATACTGACATGACTGCTGAGGGGAACCCCAGTCATCACTCATGCACCTGAAATATCTGCCCTCCCTGACTCTTGAGGTAGCAGATACATGTGGGTATAATCACCTGTTTCCCGGTAAAGAGGTTCTCTTGACATAAGCACACAGCAGCCTATCGCAGTCAGCAGACTAGAAGTCACCTGGGCTTTGTCTCAGTCTGCCGGGCCGCCGTCATGAAGTCCCATAGACTGGGTGGCTTAGAAACAGCAGACATTGGTTCTCCCACAGTCCTGGAGGCTGGAGGTCTGAGATCCAGGTGTAGGCAGGGCTGGCTACTCCTGAGGCCTCTCTCCTGGGCTTGTAGACACTGTCTTCTCCCTGTGTCCTCACAGGGTCGTCCCTCTGTGAGTGTCTGTGTCCTCACCTCCTCTTCTTTTGATATCTCTTAGTCCATTTCAGGCTGCTGTCACAGAACACCGTAGACTGGGTGGCTTAAAAACAGCAGACATTGATTCTCCCACAGTCCTGGAGGCTGGAGGTCTGAGATCCAGGTGTGGGCAGGGCTGGCTCCTCCTGAGGCCTCTCTCCTGGGCTTGTAGATGCCGTCTTCTCCCCATGTCCTCGCAAGGTCATCCCTCTGTGTCTGTGTCCTCATCTCTTCTTCTTTTGATCTCTTAGTCCATTTCAGGCTGCTATAAGAGAATACCTGCATGTCTATGAGTGTATGTGAGCATGTGTGCAGATGAGTGTGCGCATGTAAATGAGTGTGTGCATGTATGTATGCACATGAATGTGTGAATGAGTGTATGTGAGCATATGTGGATGCGTGCATGTGAATGAGTGTAAGCATGTGTTCATGTGAATGTGTGTGCATGTGAATGAGCATGTGATGAGTGTGCATGTGAGCATGTATGCACATGAATGAATGTGTGCATCTGAATGTGTGCATGTATGTATGCACATGAATGTGTGGATGAGTGTATATGAGCATATGTGGATGCGTGCATGTGAATCAGCGTAAGCATGTGTTCATGTGAATGTGTGTGCATGTGAATGAGCATGTGATGAGTGTGCATGTGAGCACGTCTGCACATGAATGAATGTGTGCATATGAATGAGTGTGTGAGTATGCATGTGCAAGTGAGTGCATATACATGACTATGCATCCTTATTTGTGAATATGTATTTCTGTGCATGTGAGCATGGGAGTGTATATGAATGTATGTTTGCATGTCAGCATGTGAGGATGTGCACGTGAATGTGTGTGTGTGTGTGTGTGTGTGTGTGTGTGTGTGTGTGTGTGAATTTCTATTTTTTTTTGAGACGGAGTTTTGCTGTTGTTACCCAGGCTGGAGTGCAATGGTGCGATCTCGGCTCACCGCAACCTCCGCCTCCTGGGTTTAGACAATTCTCCTGCCTCAGCCTCCCAAGTATCTGGGATTACAGGCATGCACCACCGTGCCCAGCTAATTTTTTGTATTTTTAGTAGAGACGGGGTTTCACCGTGTTGACCAGAATGGTCTCGATCGCTTGACCTCATGATCCACCCGACTCAGCCTCCCAAAGTGCTGGGATTACAGGCGTGAGCCACCACTCCCGGCCGTGAATTTCTTACAGAAAAAAAAAATCCTCAAATAGAACTTCATCAAGTCATTCCCTCTGTGCCCCCAGAAATAGCAACATCTTTAGCACAGTGTGCTGTCTTCTGGAAATCCCACGCTGATTTTCAACATACCGCAGGTGATATCTTGTCCCCTTAAATGGTCATACTCATGCGACAATTGAATATGCATAGTCAAAGAACTCTTAGATAAGAGGAGTTTTCAAAATATGGTGGAAACCAGAGCCCCCCAGACGCAGCCCACAGGGGAGTCACAAGGAGGAAGCCTCCCTTCAGAGAGTGCTGAGTGTGTTCCTCAGTGTCGGGGAACCCAGGAGCGGTTACAGCTGCATCTGGAGGACACAAGGGTCTCTCTGGATGGAGGCATTCTACCACATGGTCAAAGCGCAGGTGACCTATTTGGGGCCTGAGCCCCTGGATCCTCATTATGAACGATGGCAGACTCCAACAGAAACTTGCTCCAGGAGCTGACTGAAGGATTTGTTTGCAAAGAAGGCACAGAACTAAATGTAAAATGAGGCGGGTGACCGTCTCATCTGTGTGAAGCGTAAACTCTGGGTTCTGTGAGCCCAGAGCTGCGGTCTCTCCAGGGGATGCAGGGTGCCCCCATCCTGCCTCTCGGGTCACTGTGTCCACAGCAGCAGTGTGGGAAGCTCGCTGTGCTGGACTCAGAGCTGCAGTACCTGCTGACCCTGCCTGTGTGGAAGTGGACTGGCCCCCAGAAGACCCCTGTATTTTCCAGCTACAAGGTGATGAGGAAGGAAGAAGAATCCTGGCTTTGGGGGCAGAACTTACCTGGAAATTTGGCAGAACTTAGCCGCAAAAGAGAGAAGCACGAAGCACATGGATAAAACCTCTTTCTGCATTGAAGGCTGCCCCGGAGAAAGACCTTCAAACAGCTTGGTTGGCTGCATTCGGCCCCTGCCTTCCCTCTTTCTTGCCGCCTCCTCTATTCTTTCCTTCTTCCTTTCCTCTTTTTAACCTTTTAACCTTTACTTTTGGTCTTTAGATGCCCAGGGCAAGAGAGGACACTGCAAAACCCAAGCCATGGGTTCCTGTGTGTGCCCCTGAGGTGTTTTCTTTTCTTTTCTTTTTTTATTGGAGACAGTCGCTCTCTGTCACCCAGCCCAGAGTGCAGCGGCGCGATCTTGGCTCACTGCAACCTCCACCACCCGGGTTCAAGTGATTCTCCTGCCTCAGCCTCTCGAGTAGCTGGGACTACAGCCTGCAAACAACAAACATTGATTGCTCACAGTTATGGAGGCTGGGAGTTCAAGATCAAGGCATGGAAGATTCCATGTCTCTCAGGGACCTGCTTCCTGATTCACAGATGGTGACCAGATTTTGCCACCACTGCCAGCTAATTTTTGTATTTATAGGACAGAAGGGCATTCTATGTGTTGGACAGGATGGTCTCGATCCCTTGACCTCGTGATCCACCCTCCTCAGCCTCCCAAGGTGCTGGGATTACAGGTGTGAGCCACCATGTGCAACTTGAGATGTTTTCAGATACAATCTCTGTGTTTATCTGTTTTCATACTTCTAATAAAGACGTGTATATGACTGCGTCAGTTATCAAGTGAAAGCGGTTTAATGGACTCACAGTTCCATATGGCTGGGGACGCCTCATAATCATGGCAGAAGGCAAAGGAGGAGCAAAGGCATGTCTTACATGGCGGCCGGCAAGAGACAGTGTGAAGGGGAGCTCCCCTTTATAAAACCATCAGATCACTGGGCGCGGTGATACGTGCCTGTAGTCCCAGCTACTCAGGAGGCTTAGGTTGGAGGATTGCTTGACCCCAGGAGTTATGCGCTGTACTGCACTATGCCTGTTGGGTGTCCACACTAAGTTTGGCATCAATATGGTGACCTCACGGGAGCGGGGGACCACCAAGTTGCCTAAGGAGGGATGAACCAGCTCAGGTCAGAAATGGGGCAGGACAAAACTCCTGTGCTGATCAGTAGTGGGATCGCGCCTGTGAATAGCCACTGCATGCCAGCCTGGGCAACAGAGTGACATCCCGTCTCTAAAGAAAGAAAAAAAGACACATTGGAATTTTGGGAGCTGCAAGTCAAGATGAGATTTGGATGGAGACACAGCCAGCCGTATCAGACTCCAAATACCCCGGGACACTTTGGCTTTTGAAGAAAATGTCCAGGCACCCCAAGGTGATTTCCAGATGGGAAGTTATGTAGGTCAGTCCATTTCCTTTTACTCAGCAGAAGAGCAGAGACAAGAGTCAGTGAGACATGATCACAGGAGTTCAATAGCTCTGTCTGTCTGCTGGGGTCCAGCCTTCTTGTTCCCATCGCTTCAAACGCGGAGGACAGCTTGGTGGGCACATGCATTCTCTGTTATGGCTTTCTGTGCCACGGTAGCCGCTCAAGTCAGCACCAGGAGGCAGTGAATTGAGAGCAACAGAATTTCTGAAGTCAGTGGGTCTCAGAGGCCACTGCACGCCATCTGGGGGAGGGCATGTTCCCGAGCTCTCATCAGTGCCAGCTTTTGCCATGTTGCTCAGACTCGTCGTGAACCCCTGGACTCAAGCAGTCCTCCTTCCTTGGTCTCCCAGAGCACCGGGATTACAGGCATGAGCAGTCACAGTACCAGGGACACTGCTGAGGGGTGAAATCAATGTGGGCAAAATGACCATCACTCCCATAAAACTCCAGGGAACATAACCACGGTAATATCTGCTCTTTATTCCTGATTCTGTAAGGAGGAGCAGCTTCTAAAACTCTTGCAGTTCCACGAAGGCTAGCAATGCCCTGCTTGTACAATGAGGTGACTCCTGCTACTTCCTAAATGTCTTCAAGGTGGGGCTGGCCACCAGAAACACCAACCATGTCATTGGGGGAGTGGAATTTGGGGACAGCCTAACCTCCAGGGAGGAAAGAGGGAGCGGAGGTTAAATCCGATTATGGGGGTGATAACTTAATCAGTCATACCTATGCAATGAGACCCCAGGATAAACCCTGGACTTCAGATGTCTTAGTCTGCTTGCATTGCCATCACAAAACACCATGGCCTGGGCAGGCTGCAGACAGCACACATTGATGGTTCACAGTGCTGCAGGCTGGGAGTTCAAGATCAAAACATGGCAGATTCCGTGTCTGGCAGGAACGTGCCTCCTGGTTCACAGATGGTGACTTCTGTCTCTGTTCTCCCATGGTGGATACATTGACCAGATTCCCAGAAGCTGATTACAAGAGATAGGCTCCTGAAACGTCTTCATCATGACAGTAAGATGTTAAGAGGGGGCTGTGTTGGTTTCTGGACTACCGTATCCTAACCGTGAAGGCTCTCATATTCCACTACGTCTAACTCCTCCGAGAGTCCCCTATTTCTCCCATCCCGCTAACCACGATCAAAGGCCAACTCCCTCTGCAGAACACTGGGGTGTGGTGTGTTCCAAGATTATCGCCTGCCACGAGGGTAAAATCCGCAGTCTTTGCAACATGTCCTTCTGCCTCTCAAGTTCCTTTTTGAACCGTGTGTTTTCCACGAAGCGTATGATGACAGACCACACATGCCTCAGTTCTCCGTGTGGCATACCTTGCTCAATGGAAACCAAGAATCTTTTTTGATTGCAGGAATTTTCATCTAATTGCTAAATAGTGTTTATTAGATAGAGAGGCAACGTGCTCACTCATCTGCTTCTGATCAATTAATGGGCACTTCGGTCCGATAAAGAGCAGGTGAGGTAAAGGTGTACATCACGGATTTGAACATGCGTCTGCCTAGTGAGACGGATTAACCCGTCACTGAAATGCAAACCACCTGGGAGTGTGACTGTCAGTGCCTGTTCCAGAGAAAGCCAGCAGCAGAGAAGCTGGGCTCAGATGCATTACCCAACCTCACTTTCTCTGCACGATTCTCAGTGTAGCTCGTCAGTATATTCCACCTCTCCCTGAAGCATCCCTGGGAGTCCTGAGAATCCTCTTTCCTGCTCAGAATTCTTTTTTCTTTATTTTTATTTTTATTTTAGGTTCTGGGGTACATGTGCAGATCATGCAGTATTGCTGCATAGGTACATACATAGCAAGGTGGTTTGCTGCCTCCATCCCCCCGTCACCTATATCTGGCATTTCTCCCCATGTTATCTGTCCCCAACCTCTCCACCCCGTGCCGTTCCTCCCATAGCCTCCCCAAGAGACCCCGGTGTGTGATGCTCCCCTCCCTGTGTCCTTGTGTTCTCATTGTTCAGCACCCACCTATGAGTGAGAACACGTGTTTGCTTTTCTGTTCTTGTGTCAGTTTGCTGAGAATGATGGTTTCCAGGTTCATCCGTGTCCCTAAAAAGGACACAAACTCATCCTTTTTTATGGCTGCATAGTATTCCACGGTGTATATATGCCACGTTTTCCTCATCCAGTCTATCGTCGATGGGCATTTGAAATTTGACTCATGTTACTCTTCTCTTCTTCCTGCAGACTCCCGATGAAGGAGCGCACACCGCTGTCTACGCAGCAGTCGCCCTAGAGCTGGAAGGCATTGGAGGCCGTTACCTATACAACGAGACAGAGATCAGGTCCCTCCCCAACACCTATGACCAGAAATTTCAGTAGCAGCTCTGGTCTAAGAGCTGTGAGATGACGGGCATCCTTGATGTGACCTTGAGATACCCTGTGTCAGGATAGCTGCGGCCCTCAGAAGCGCGCTGCACCTCCCACTGGCTGCTGGGTCTGTGAAGACCGAGGTGTTTGTCTTTCTCACGCCCTTCTGCCCATGGGGCTGGGGGTCTGTCCTCTAGTTTTGAGACAGGTCCCTGAACTTCTGCAGGACATCAAGAAGCCAAGGAAACATTGTGGGGCCGGGTGGGGCCGGCAGCGGGAAAGTAACCACCACAGGTGGTCCTCTGCCATTCAGCCATAAACCTTGCAATTCCAAAGTGCCTGATGGTCACAGGTGCCATAAATCATTAAATCTTCTGACTTAAATGTGCCGTTTATCTTGCTGTGTTAACTACAGCTTAACTCCCAGAAAACTGGAGGGGGCACATAGCAAAGACAATATGTGCTCTTTGCTCCTTGTTCTGAAGCAAGCAGGAGCCTCTAAAACTCCTGCAATTTCACGAAGACTTACGACACCCTGGCTGTACAATGAGGTGACTCCTGGTGCTTCCTCAATGGCTTCAAAGTCGGGGTGGTCCCAGAAACACCCACCATGTCATTAAGGGGGTGGAATTCTGGGCCTGCCCAACCTCCGGGGAGGAAAGAGACATCAAAAAGTTCCAGGAGAGGGGACCTCTTTGAAGAGGCCACAATATCCTCTCTGAGACCTACTGGTATACGAGGTCTTCTGTTTCATTTTGTTCGTGTACTCACTGATTTTTTTTTCCAGAGACCCAGCTGTGATTCACAGGTGTCAGACCTGGGGGGAGGTGTGAGTCTCGCTTATGACCCCCTGTAGTATCTGCTGCACGTGGCCAGCAGCACCATCTGGTCAGCGCCATTCAAGGGTGGCTCAGTCACAGGTGAAGCGTGCCACGGTCACACCTGATAGTGTAAAGCAGTGCACAGCTATGGGGGGAGATTCGGAAGGGCAGAAACGATGGCATGGCCTGGGCACTGTCACCAGGGGATTCTGTTCACAGCAGCAAAAATAGGGCATGGACGGGGCACGATGTTGAGATTCACTAGAACATGAGACAAGGATAAGTCCAGACGGTGGCACGGAATTCTACAGACAGGGGACGAGGACAGGATTTGGACAGTGGTCACCATGGGATTCTACAGACGGGGCACGAGGACAGGATTTGGACAGTGGTCACCGTGGGATTCTGTAGGCAGGGGATGAGGACAGGATTTGAACACTGGTCACTGTGGGATTCTACAGACGGGACAAGGACAGGATTTGGACACATCACCGTGGGTTTCTACAGACAGGGGATGAGGACAGGATTTGGACAGTGGTCACCGTGGGATTCTGTAGGAAGGGGACGAGGACAGGATTTGGACACTGGTCACCGTGGGATTCTACAGATGGGATGAGGACAAGATTTGGACAGTGGTCATCGTGGGATTCTGTAGACAGGGGACAAGGACAGAATTTGGACAGTGGTCATCGTGGGATTCTACAGACAGGGGATGAGGACAGGATTTGGATAGTGGTCATTATGAAATTCTGTAGTCAAGGGACAAGGACAGGACCTGGACAGTGGTCACCAAGGAGCATAGCACTGGTTGTCTAGCTGCCCACTCAAATCAATGCATGATACTGGAATAATAATAAGAATCTTATTCAATGTAAAATGCTGTCCCATTTGTTTATTCAGGCTCAGTCCAGTAGCACCTGCCCAGGTGGACATCTCTTCTTGACCACTCCTGAATCTACAGGTACTCACCTGTATTCCACTCACCAGGAACGTCAACACCTTTCTTCATGATGTCCTGGCATAAGGTGAGTCATGGAACAGGGTTTGGTTGTCCTCTGTGGACTCTGTAATGGATCAAATGGTAGCCCTACAAAAGACATGTTCACGCCCTAACCCTCCGAACCTGTAAATACGCATTTATTTGGACAAGAATCTTTGCAGATATAATTAAGGATTATGAGGCTGGGCGTGGTGGCTCACGCCTATAATCCCAGCACTTTGGGAGGTCGAGGCAGGTGGATCACGAGGTCAAGAGGTCGAGACCATCCTGGCCAACAAAGTGAAACCCCATCTCTACTAAAAATACAAAAGTTATCTGGGCATGGTGGTACCTGCCTATAATCCCAGCTACTCAGGAGGCTGAGGCAGGAGAATTGCCTGAACTCAGGAGGTGGAGGTGGCAGTGAGCAGAGATCACGCCATTGCACTCCAGCCTGGGCGACAAGAGTGAAACTCCATCTCATAAAGAAAAAGAAAGAGGCCAGGCGCGGTGGCTCACGTTTGTGATCCCAGCACTTTGGGAGGCCGAGGCAGGTGGATCACAAGGTCAAGAGATCAAGAACATCCTGGTCAACATGGTGAAACCCCGTCTCTACTAAAAATACAAAACTTAGCTGGGCACGGTGGCATGTGCCTGTAATCCCAGCTACTCAGGAGGCTGAGGCAGCAGAATTGCCTGAACCCAGGAGGCGGAGGTTGCGGTGAGCCAAGATCGCACCATTGCACTCCAGCCTGGGTAACAAGAGCGAAACTCCGTCTAAAAAGAAGTCATTTCTACCAAAAGTCCTGCTTCGTTGAAAGCTCCAGCACTCCATTTCTAAAGGATAAGGGAGAAGAAGGGGATGAAATGTTCCCAGCAACCTTAAAAATGCAAATGAATTCATCCAGTTCTGTTTCTTCATTTTCTGCAAGTTTTTGAAATTTTTATAGCCATGGAAATTTTTATAAGTACCACAGCACAGTCAGAGACAGCAATCGATGTTTTAGAATTCAGGGCCTCCAAGGAGGCAGCATAAATTGTGGTGTGCCCTTCCTGTGGCTGCAGGAAGTCATAAAACCATCCTGGATGATTAAGAGAGCTCAGCCTGCTGCCAAAAGCACAGGAATTGCTTGCCAAATATGCATTCAGTGTTAGGACGCATGGCTCACAGTGAAGTTATATACGTAGAATAATGCCCCTGCAAAAGTGACACAAACCCTCACCAAGCAGTAGTGATGGCAACTTTCTGCTTGGAAAATGGTGAATGAAGCATCCATATGTCAAGAAAAAAAATGGTTGCATTTCAGCAGTTTATAAAGTCCCCGTTGGAGGCCAGGACAGAGCCATAAAGAGCAGCAGGTTTTCTGTTATCTCTGTATTGATCTAGTCTATCATCTTTCTATTATCTATGTGTCTAGTCTATTATCTTTCTCTTATCTAGGTATCTATCTAGTCCATCCGTCCATCCATCATCCACCTATTATGTATCTGTTTATCCATCCATCATCTATCAATACATCTATCCATCTTTCTATCATCTATCTATCTAGTCCATCCATCCATCCATGCATCCATCCACCTATCACATATCTGTTCATCCATCCATCCATTATCTATTGATCCGTCCATCCATCCATCTTCTATCGATCAATCCATCCATCTTTCTATCATCTATCTAGTCCATCAATGTATCCACCTATTATGTATCTTTTTATCCATCCATCATCTATCAACACATCTATCCATCTTTCTATCATCTGTCTATCTAGTCCATCCATCCATGCATCCATCCACCTATCATATATCTGTTCATCCATCTATCTATCCATCATCTATCGATCAATCCATCCATTTTTCTATCATCTATCTAGTCCATCCATGTATCCACTTATTATGTATCTGTTCATCCATCCATCCATCATCTATTAATGCATCTATCCATCTTTCTATCATCTATCTATGTATCTATCCCATCCATTCATCCATGCATCCATCCACCTATCATATATCTGTTCATCCATCCATCTTTCTATCATCTATCAAGTCCATCCATGCATCCACCTATTATGTATCTGTTCATCCATCATCTATCAATACATCTATCCATCTTTCTATCATCTATCTATGTATCTATGTGTCTATCCCATCCATCCATGCATCCATACATGTATCATGCATCTGTTCATCCATCCATCATCTATCGATCCATCTATCCATCTTTCTATTATCTATGTATCCATCCATCCATCTATCTATCATCTACCCATCTGTGCCTCTCCATCCCAGACCCAGGGAGAGGCCCAGCTAGGATGCACCTAGACCTTGTGTCTTTCACAAATTTGTTTCATGAATATGTGAAAATGTAGAACGTTTATGGGATGATATTACTGGCTACTCAAAGTATCTGCCACCTGGGCAATATTGGCCTTTAGGGCTGGATGAGTATCTGTGGTGGGGCTGTCTGTGCACTGGAGGGCACTGAGCAGCATCCCTGGTCTATGCCCAGTAGATGCCAGAAGCTCACCCTCCACACCAGAGTTAAGATGATCAAAAGTATCTCCACACATCACCAAGTGTCCTTCTGGGGGAGTAAAACTGTGCCTGGTTGCAAACCACTGCCATAGATGATACATAGATTAGACATTGATAGAGAGATAGGTAGGTAGGTAGGTAGATACATAGATAGATAGATAGATAGATAGATAGATAGATAGATAGATAGATAGATAGATAGATAGATAGATACATAGATAGATACATAGATACATAGATACATAGATACATAGATAGATACATAGATAGATGATAGATACATAGATAGATAGATTAGACATAGATAGATACATAGATAAATTAGACATAGGTAGATAGATAGATAGATACATAGATAGACACATAGATAGATACATAGATACAAAGATAGATAGACACATAGATATGTACATACATACATGATAGATAGATACATAAATTAGACATAGATACATAGATAGATAGATACATACATAGACACATAGATACATACATACATACGTAGATACATAGATAGATACATACATAGACACATAGATAGATAGATACATAGATACATAGATACATAGATAGACACATAGATAAATAGATACATAGATAGATAGATAGACACATATAGACACATAGATAGATAGATAGATAGATAGATAGATAGATAGATAGATAGATAGATAGATGATAGATAGACACATACATGCACTGATAGAAATAGACACATAGATAAATAGATGTATAGATACATGATACACACATAGATACATAGAGTCAGATAGACACATAGATACACAGAAATATATAGAGATAGATGATAGACACATAGATACATAGATAGATACATGTAGATAGATGATAAAAAAGAGAAATGGATGGATGAATGGGTAGATAGGCAGATAGATAGGGAGATAGATAACTAGATGATAGCCAGCTAGATAAATAAATATGTACAGTAGATGAATAGACAGATGAGATAGGTAGATGGATGGATAGATGCATGGATGGATAGATAGATACATAGATAATACATAGAAGACAGAGGTTTCCCAGCCTGTCTTCTCTGTTATTGAGTGGCAAGGGGCAGGAAGCCAGGCATCTCCATCTCCCTGGGTGTGGGATGAAGAGGCACAGATGGGTAGATGATAGATAGATAGATAGATAGATAGATAGATAGATAGATAGATAGATAGATAGATAGATAGATAGATAGATAGATCATAGATAGATAGATAGATATCATTTGTATCATTTAAATATCTATCTAGTCTATCGATAGACTAGATAGATCGATAGACTAGATAGATATTTAAATGATACAAAGATGGATAGATGGATTGATAGATGACGGATGGATGTGTAGGAAGATACATCATGGATGGATGGATTGGATGCATGGATGGACAAGACAAGTAGATGATAGAGATACTATGTGGGTAGGTAGGTAGATAGATACATAGATAGGCTAGATAGATAGATAGATGATAGATAGATAGGCTAGATATATTAGATAGATAGACTACATAGATACATAGATGATAGACTAGTTAGATACATAGATGATGGATAGATTGATCAGTGATGGATAGATACATGATGGATGGATGCATTGAATAGATAGATATGTAGATAGATACATAGATGATGGATGCGTGGGTAGATAGATTGATTAGAGAGAGAGGTTAAGGGAGAGAGCTATAGATTGTACAGAAAGAGATGGGAGGAAGGAAGCAAGGAGGGGAAAAGGGAAAAGAGAAGGAGCAATGTGAGAGAGACAGTCATTCACGCTAATGGACTTTTTCTGCCTCAGCACTGCAGATACATGGGCTGCATGACCCTCGGTGGCGGGGCTGCCCATCCTGTGCACAGTAGGGCGCGGCTCCATCCACCAGGGCCAGGAGCACCTGCCTCCTCTGCCTCCATCGTGAAGACCTAAAATGTCTGCAAACATTTCCAAATACACCCTTGGAGGGCAGAATCACTCCCTCTGAAGAGCCACAAAGCTACCACAAACACGGCACCATGACAGCATTTAAAAACTGCTCAAGATTTTAGAATTGCGTAATTGAAGAACACATTAAAATTCCAACTGAATTATCACTCTCTTCCAGATCAAAACAAGAAAGAAAATGCCCTTGAGATCCACAGCAGCCCCAGCCCCCAAGCACGGTGCTTAAGCTTCAAAGGAGAGGTTCCTGCCTCTCCAAGTGTGGAGGGGTGGGAATCTGGGCACCTCCCAGGGCCTCAGATTCGGAAGGGGAAGGGAAGCGTAGAGAAGCAAGTGCATGTGAATATCCCACCCCTCCACTTCGTGGCCCCCATGCTGGCTGGAATCCACGCCCTCTCTGAGAAGCAGTCCTCACATCTGCATAGAACTGATACCATAACCTCCTCCTGGGAAAGGGATTTGGGAAAGAGATCAGGGCTGGCCTTTGTCAACCACCCACGGACAATGACATTCTTGTCCACTCTCCAATTAAAACTACTTTTTTAGGTTTTTATTTTTTTAATTGTACTTTAAGATCTGGGGTGCATGTGCAGATGCTGCAGGGTGGTTACAGAGGTACACACGTGCCATGGTGGTTTGCTGCCTCCATCCCCCCCGTCACCTACATCAGGCATTTCTCCCAGTGTTATCCCTCCCCAACCTCCCCACCCCCCGCTTCACCCCCAGCCTCCCACACCCCAACCTACCCCACTGTGTGATGCTCCCTCCCTGTGTCCATCTGTTCTCATTGTTCAACACCGCCTATGAGTGAGAACATACCGTGTTTGATTTTCTGTTTTTGTGTCAATTTGCTGACAATGATGGTTTCCAGGTTCATCCACGTCCCTACAAACAACATGAACTCATCATTTTTGATGGCTGCATAGTATTCCATGGTGTATATATGCCACATTTTCCCTATCCAGTCTATCATCGATGGGCATTTGGGTTGGTTCCAGGTCTTTGCTATTGTAAACAGTGCTGCAATGAACATTCGTGTGCATGTGTCCTTATAGTAGAACGATTTATAGTCCTTTGGATAGATACCCAGTAATGGGATTGCTGGGTCAAATGGAATTTCTATTTCTAGGTCCCTGAGGAATCGCCACGCTGTCTTCCACAATGGTTGAACTAATTTACACTCCCACCAACACTGTAAGAGTGTTCCTATTTCTCCACATCCTCTCCAGCATCTGTGTTTCCAGCACTTTCAGCTGGATTCTGGAGATCTGGACCAGTGCGTGAGAGTCACGTGCAGGGTGCTGGCTGCACCTGCACGTTCCCAGGCTTGGTGCACACCATTGACAGCAAGGCATTCTAGCCTATGCCCTCATGCATGTCTGCAGGTGTGCACCCGTCATACGCACCCATTTTGGATGTCCCTGAGGCTGCACCACACATAGAGAAACATTTTTTTTTTTGAGCTTACTCTTTTTTTTTTTTAATTTTTATTGCATTATAGGTTTTGGGGTACATGTGCAGAACATGCAAGATAGTTGCATAAGTACACACATGGCAGTGTGTTTTGCTGCCTTCCTCCCCTTCACCCACACTTGGCATTTATCTCCAGGCTATTCCTCCCCAGCCCACCCCCACTGTACCTCCCCCATTCCCCCCAGTAGACCCCAGTATGTAGTAGACCCCCTCTCTGTGTCCATGTGTTCTCATTTTTCTCACCCACCTATGAGTGAGTATATGCAGTATTTCTTTTTCTGTTCTTGTGTCAGTTTGCTGAGAATGATGTTCTCCAGATTCATCCATGTCCTAACAAAGGACACAAACTCATCATTTTTGATTGCTGCATAATATTCCATGGTGTATATGTGCCACATTTTCCCAGTCCAGTCTATCATCGTTGGGCATTTGGGTTGGTTCCAGTTCTTTGCTATTGTAAACAGTGCTACAATGAACATTCTTGTGCGTGTGTCCTTATAGTAGAACGATTTATAGTCCTTTATAGATACCCAGTAATGGAATTTCTGGGTCAAATGGAATTTCTATTTCTAGGTCCTTGAGGAATCGCCACACTGTCTTCCACAATGGTTGAACTAATTTACACCCCCACCAACAGTGTAAGAGTGTTCCTATTTCTCCACATCCTATCCAACATCTGCTGTCTCCAGATTTTTTAATGATCGGCATTCTAACTGGCGTGAGATGGTAACTCAATGTGGTTTTGATTTGCATCTCTCTAATGACCAGTGATGATGAGCATTTTTTCATATGTTTGTTGTCCTCATGTATGTCTTCTTTTGTAAAGTGTCTGTTCATATCCTTTGCCCATTTTTGAATGGGCTTGTTTGGTTTTTTCCTGTAAATCTGTTTGAGTTCTTTGTAAATTCTGGATACCAGCCCTTTGTCAGATGTATAAACTGCAAAGATTTTTTCCCATTCTGATGGTTGCCAATTCACTCTAGTGATGGTTTCTTTTGCTGTGCAGAAGCTGTGGAGTTTGATTAGGTCCCATTTGTCTATTTTGGATTTTGTTGCCAATGCTTTTGGTGTTTTGTTCATGAAGTCCTTGCCTACTCCTATGTCCTGAACAGTTTTGCCTAGATTTTCTTCTAGGGTTTTTATGGTGTCAGGTCTTATGTTTAAGTCTTTAATCCATCTGGAGTTAATTTTAGTGTAAGGTGTCAGGAAGGGGTCCAGTTTCTACTTTCTGCACATGGCTAGCCAGTTTTCCCAACACCATTTATTAAACAGGGAATCCTTTCCCCATTGCTTGTTTTTGTCTGGTTTATCAAAGATTATATGGTTGTAGATATGTTGTGTTGTCTCCAATGCTTCTGTTTTGTTCCATTGGTCTATATCTCTGTTTTGGTACCAGTACCATGCTGTTTTGATTACTGTAGCCTTGTAGTACAGTTTGAAGTCTGGTAGTGTGATGCCTCCCGCTGTGTTCTTTTTGCTTAGAATTGACTTGGCTATGCGGGCTCTTTTTTGGTTCCCTATGAAATTCATGGTGTTTTTTTCCAGTTCTGTGAAGAAATTCAATGGTAGTTTGATGGGGATAGCATTGATTGTGTAAATTACTTTGGGCAGTATACCCATTTTTCATGATATTGATTCTTCCTAACCACAAACATGGAATGTTTCTCCATCTGTTTGTGTCCTCTCTTATTTCGTTGAGCAGTGGTTTGTAGTTTTCCTTAAAGAGGTCCCTTACATTCCTTGTGAGTTGTATTCCCAGGTATTTTATTTTCTTTGTAGCAATTGTGAATGGCAGTTTATTCTTGATTTGGTTCTCTTTAAGTCTGTTATTGGTGTATAGGAATGCTTGTGATTTTTGAACATTGATTTTATATGCTGAGACTTTGCTGAGGGTGCTTATCAGTTGCAGGAGCTTTTGGGCTGAGGTGATGGGGTCTTCTAGGTATACTATCATGTCATCTGCAAATAGAGACAATTTGGCTTCCATCTTTCCTATTTGAATACCCTTTATTTCTTTTTCTTGCCTGATTGCTCTGGCTAGAACTTCCAGTACTATGTTGAATAGGAGTGGTGAGAGAGGGCATCCTTGTCTAGTGCCAGATTTCAAAGGTAATGTTTCCAGTTTTTGCCCATTAAGTATGATATTGGCTGTTGGTTTGTCATAAATAGCTTTTATTACTTTGAGATATGTTCCATCAATACCAAGTTTATTGAGGGTTTTTAGCATAAAGGGCTGTTGAATTTTGTCAAATGCCTTCTCTGCGTCAATTGAGATAATCATGTGGTTTTTGTTTTTGCTTCTGTTTATGTGGTGAATTACATTTATAGACTTGCGTATGTTGAACCAGCCTTGCATCCCCGGGATGAATCCTACTTGATCATGATGGATAAGTTTTTTAATGTGCTGTTGCAATCGGTTTGCCAATATTTTATCGAAGATTTTTGCATCTATGTTCATCATGAATATTGGCCTGAAGTTTTCTTTTCTTGTTGAGTCTCTGCCAGGTTTTGGTATCACAATGATCTTGGTCTCATAAAATGATTTGGGAAAGGTTCCCTCTTTTTGGATTATCTGGAATAGTTTCAGAAGAAATGGTACCAGATCCTCTTTGTGTGTCTGGTAGAATTCAGCTGTGAACCCATCTGGACCTGGGCTTTTCTTGTGTGGTAGGCTCTTAATTGCTGCCTCAACTTCAGACCTTGTTGTTGGTCTAATCATAGTTTCGGCTTCCTCCTGGTTTAGGCTTGGGAGGACACAGGTGTCCAGGAATTTATCCCTTTCTTCCTGGTTTACTAGTTTATGTGCTTAGAGTTGTTTGTAGTATTCTCTGATGATGGTTTGGATTTCTGTGGAATCTGTGGTGATTTCCCCTTTATCGTTTTTTATTGCATCTATTTGGTTGTTCTCTCTTTTCTTTTTTATCAGTCTGGCTAGTGGTCTGTCTATTTTGTTGATCTTTTTGAAAAACCACCTCTTAAATTTATTGATTTTTTTGAAGGGTTTTTCTTGTCTCTATCTCCTTCAGTTCTGCTCTGATCTTAGTTATTTCTTGTCTTCGGCTAGGTTTTGAGCTTTTTTGCTCTTGCTTCTCTAGCTCTTTCAATTTTGACAATAGGGTGTCAATTTTGGATCTCTCCACTCTTCTCATGTGGGGACTTATTGCTATATATTTTCCTCTACAGACTGCTTTAAATGTGTCACAGAGATTGTGGTACCTTGTGTCTTCATTCTCTTTGGTTTCAAAGAACTTCTTTATTTCTGCCTTCATTTCTTTGTTTATCCAATCAACATTCAAGAGCCAGTTGTTCAGTTTCCATGAAGCTGTGCGGTTCTGAGTTATTTTCTGAATTCTGAGTTTCAACTTGATTGCACTATGGTCTGAGAGACTGTTTGTTATGATTTCAGTTGTTTTGCATTTGCTGAGGAGTGCTTTACTTCCAATTATGTGGTCCATTTTGGAGTAGGTGTGATGTGGTGCTGAGAAGAATGTATATTCTGTGGATTTGGGGTGGAGAGTTCTGTAAATGTCTATCAGGTTTGCTTGTTCCAGGTCTGAGTTCAAGTCCTGGATATCCTTGTTAATTTTCTGTCTGGTTGATCTGTCTGATATTCACAGTGGAGTGTTAAAGTCTCCCACTATTATTGTGTGGGAGTCTAAGTCTCTATAAGTCATTAAGAACTTGCCTTTTACATCTGGGTGCTCCTGCATTGGGTCCATATATATTTAGAATCGTTAGCTCTTCTTGTTGTATCAATCCTTTTACCATTATATAATGACCTTCTTTGTCCCTTTTGATCTTTGTTGCTTTAAAATGTATTTTATCAGAGACGAGAATTGCAACTCCTGCTTTCTTTTACTCTCCATTTGCTTGGTAAATCTTCCTCCATCCCTTTATTTTGAGCCTTTGTGTATCCTTGCGTGTGAGGTGGGTTTCCTGGATACAGCACACCGATGGGTTTTGTTTTTTTATCCAATTTGCCAGTCTGTGTCTTTTGATTGGTGCATTTAGCCCATTTACATTTAGGGTTAATATTGTTATGTGTGAATTTGATACTGCCATTTTGATCCTAGCTGGCTGTTTTGCCTGTTGGTTCATGTACATTCTTCATTTTGTTGATGGTCTTTAGCATTTGGTATGCTTTTAGGATGGCTGGTACTGATTGTTTCTTTCTATGTGTAGTACCTCTTTCAGGAGCTCTTGTAATGCAGGCCTAGTGGTGACAAAATCTCTGAGTACTTGCTTATTCATGAAGGATTTTATTTTTCCTTCACTTATGAAGCTCAGTTTGGCTGGATATGAAATTCTGGGTTGAAAGTTCTTTTCTTTAAGGATGTTGAATATTGGTCCCCACTCTCTTC
This sequence comes from Saguinus oedipus, assembly GCA_031835075.1. Taxonomy (NCBI): domain Eukaryota; kingdom Metazoa; phylum Chordata; class Mammalia; order Primates; family Cebidae; genus Saguinus; species Saguinus oedipus. The sequence continues at coordinate 2,051,043 of JASSZA010000040.1, forward strand.
TGGCTTGTAGAGTCTCTGCCAAGAGATCTGCTGTGAGTCTGATGGGCTTCCCTTTGTGGGTGACCCGACCTTTCTCTTTGGCTGCCCTTAGTATTTTCTCCTTCATTTCAACCCTGGTGAATCTGACGATTATGTGCCTAGGGGTTGCTCTTCTTGCGGAGTATCTTTGCGGTGTTCTCTGTATTTCCTGGAGTTGAGTATTGACCTGTCCTGCTAGGTGGGGGAAATTTTCCTGGATAATATCCTGAAGAGTGTTTTCCAGCTTGGATTCATTCTCTTCATCACATTCTGGTACACCTATCAAATGTAGGTTGGGTCTCTTCACATAGTCCCACATTTCTTGGAGATTTTGTTCATTCCTTTTTGTGCTTTTTTCTTTAATTTTGGTTTCTCGTTTTATTTTATTGAGTTGATCTTCAACTTCTGATATTCTTTCTTCTGCTTGGTCAATTCAGCTGTTAAAACTTGTGCATGCTTCGTGAAGTTCTCGTGTTGTGTTTTTCAGCTCCTTCAATTCATTCATATTCCTCTCTAAGTTGTCCATTCTTGTTATCAATTCCTCGAATCTTTTTTCTAATCTTTTTTCAAGGTTCTTAGTTTCTTTGCTCTGATTTAGAACATGTTCTTTAGCTCACTGAAGTTTCTCATTATCCACTTTCTGAAGTCTGATTCCGTCATTTCATCACAGTCATTCTCCGTCCAGCTTTGTTCCCTTGCTGGTGAGTAGTTTTGGTCCTTTGTAGGAGGTGAGGTGTTTTGGTTTCAGGTGTTTTCCTCCTTTTTGTGCTGGTTTCTTCCCATCTTTATGGATTTATCTGCCTGTCATCTTAGCAGTTGCTGGTTTTTCAATTGGGTCTCTGTGTGGATGCTGAGATTGTTGATGAGGAAGTATTTCTGTTACTTAGTTTTTCTTCTAATGGTCTAGCCCCTCTGCTGTATGAGTGCTGAGGTCCACTCCAGGGTATACCTGTAGCAGCTGTGGAAGAGTGAGGGATGATACCAGTTTCTTCTGCTGTCTTTGTTCCAGAATGATGCCCGCCAAATGTCAGTCTGATTAGTCCTTTTTGGGGGGTGACTCTTTGGATATACAGGGGTCAGGGAGCTGCTTGAGGAGACGGTCTGTGCTTTATAGGAGCTCCAGTGCTGAGTTGTGAGCTCCATTGTTCATTCAGGGTTGTTGGGAGGTTGTTTATGTCTGCTGCAATAGAACTCATAAAGCACCACCCTCTTTTTCTTTCCCCTTAGATGCTCTGTCTCAGGGAGTTGGGGCTTTCTTTATGAGTATCTGTTGCACTGCCCTGCCCCACTAGGAGGCAGTCTATTCACTATTTGCCTGCTGGTGCTCCACCCTGCTAACGTGGGTCCGCCCTGTTACTGCTGGGCTTCCTTCTGCTGTGGAGCACTCCCCCCTCCTGGCAGAGTCTCTCTGTTATGGCAGGTTGCCTCAGCAATGGCAGGCTGCGTCACCCCTGGGCGGTACTTCAGTAGGGACGGATTGCGTCAGTATTGGCGGACGCCCCTTCCTCACTGGGCTGCACCATCCTAGATGCCGGCAGCAAAACTCTCAGCCCCGAGCGCCTCCAATAGCCACCCTGCTTGTTCTCTGAGTATGGGACCCGCCGAGCCCGATCACCCAGCTCCCTGCCTCAGAGTCCATCCTCTCTCTCTCTCTTCCTCTCCCCAAGCTGAAAGGTCGACTCTGTCACTGGCGCACCAGTAGCCTGCCGATAGGGCACTGGGATCCGTGCAATCTCCCATGCCACTGCCCACTGCACCATCTCAGATCACGCTTCCCAGGAAACTCCTGGTCTGGCTCATTGTCCAAGTCCCGTTCAATCAGATGGACATGCCAATCTGCCCTTCCAAATCTCAGATTGCCGGTTTAACAGGGCACCCAGACCAGTGCGTTCCGTGCCGGGTCCCGCTGCGGCGCCGGCCAAAGTGGCCGCATGAGCTGGCTGCGCTAGCCGGCTGTACTAGCGTCCCTTGTCTCTTCCACACCTTGGACTTTCAACGCTCTGTGGGCAAAAAAGGTCCATCCGAGAATGCAGCTAGGACTCACCCTCTGTGCCTTCACTGAGAGCTGCAATCCTGAGTCGCTTCTATGACGCCATCTTGTGAGCCATTCTGAGAAACATTTTAAAGCTATCAAGTGAAAATAAATACAGCCCAGGCACCGAGGCTCACATCTGTAATCTCAGCACTTTGGGAGGCTGAGGCAGATGGATCAGCGAGTCAAGAGATCAAGACCATCCTGGCCAACATGGTGGAACCCCATCTCTACTAAAAATACAAAACTTAGCTGGGCATTGTAGCTCACGCCAGTAGTCCCAGCTACATGGGAGGGTGAGGCAGGAGAATCGCTTGAACCCAGGAGGTGGAGGTTGCAGTGAGCAGAGATCACACCCCTGCTCCAACTTGGGCTATAGGGCAAGACTCTGTCTCTAAATAAATAAATATAGACAATACTTCCAATATTTATTTCCACACCCCAAGGATGACTTCATGTGCTCTCTCCTCACTCTGAAGTAGCACATTTTACATGTAGGAGCCTTTTTTTAGTTAAAAATATTAATTATAAAGTATGCATAACATGACATCTACCAATTTAAGTCTTTTTTTGTTTTTTGAGACAGAGTTTCACTCTGTCACCCAGGCTGGAGTGCAGTGTGGTGCGATCTCAGCTCACTGCAACCTCCACCTCCTGGGTTTGAGCGATTCTTTTGCGTCAGCCTCCCGAGTAGCTGGGATTGCAGGCACCCATCACCACGCCCCACTAATTTTTGTATTTTTCAGTAGAGATGGGGTTTCACCATGTTGACCAGGCTGGTCTCAAACTCCTGACCTGACGTAGTCCTCCTGCCTCAGCCTCCCAAAGTGCTGGGATGACAGGCACATTTTAACTCTTTGTAAGTGTAAGGTTCAGTGGAGTTGACTATGTTCACTCAGCTGTGCATCTGTCTCCACTAGGCATCTCTAGAAATTTCTCAGCTTCCCAAACAGAAACTCTGTCCCCATTAAACTTTCACTCCTATCCCACTTCATAGCCGAAAAAAACATATCTTCCTTCCTTCCTTCCTTCCTTCCTTCCCTCCCTCCCTCCCTCTCTTTTTCTTTTTTTCTTTCTTTTCTTTCCTTCTCTTTCTTTCTCTTTCTCTCTTTCTCTCTCCCCTCCCCTCCTTTCCTCTTCTCTTCCCTCCTCTCTTTTTTTCGGAGCTAGTCTTACTCTGATACCCAGGCTAGAGTGCAGTGGTGCAATCTGACTCACTGCAACCTCCACCTCCCGGGTTAAAATCATTCTCCCACTTCAGTCTCCCCAGTGCCTGTGATTCCAGGCACATGTCACCATGCCCAGCTAATTTTTGTATTTTTTTTTTCCAGAAGAGACAGGGTTTTACCATGTTGGTCAGGCTGGTCTCAAACTCCTGACCTCAGCTGATCCACCTGCCTCGGCCTCCCAAAGTTCAAGCGATTCTCCTGCCTCAGCCTCCCAAGTAGCTGGCATAGCAGGCAGGTGCCACCACGTCTAGCTAATTTGTGTATTTTTAGTAGACCCAGGGTTTCACCATGTTGGCCAGGCTGGTCTCGAACTCCTGACCTCAGGTGATCTTTCCACCTAGGCCTGCAAAAGTGCTGGGATTACAGGCGTGAGCCACAGCACCCGGCCTTAAGGGAGGGAAGTGGCTTGGATGGATAGAAGGCAACGTGGTGACAGAAGCTACCAAAGTATGTTACCGTATTTTAAAGACCTTCAAAGATGCTGCTCTGCTGGCTTTGGAGATGGAAGAAGTGTCTAGGAAAGAAGAAATTTAGAGAATGCATTGTGTGGAAGATAGAAATGGTAAGGAAGTGACTGCTCCCTTAGAATTTTCAGAAGAAACCGGCCATGCCGACACCTGGATTTCACCCCGGGGACACGCATTTCTGAGCTGTGACCTCTATGACTGCAACATCATCTATTGGTTATGTTTTGAGTCACTGAAAGCAATGTAGTGCTGTGGGCATTAGTCACAGCAGGCAGTGCACCTGCACCTGCACCTGCCTCCCATGTTCCACCCTGTCCAGCTGGCTGTGACACGTGTTTAAGAGTTTCTGGCTGGGTGCAGTGGCTCCCAGCTATAATCCCAGCACTTTGGGTGGCCGAGGCGGGGTGATCACGAGGGCAGGAGTTCAAGACCAGCCTGGCCAACATGGCAAAACCCCGTCTCTACTAAAAATACAAAAAGTAGCTGGGCATGGTGGCAGGTGCCTGTAATCCTAGCTACTCAGGAGGCTGAGGCAGGAGAATTGCTTGAATCCAGGAGATGGAGGCTGCAGTGAGCCGAGATCTAGCCACTGCACTCCTGCCTGGGCCACAGAGCGAGACTTTACCTCAGAAAAAAAAAAAAAGAAAAAAAGAGCTTCTGTTCTGTGGAAATGGTGTCTTGCTCTATTGCCCAGGCTGGTCTCGAACTCCAAGGCTGAAGCAGTTCTCCAAATCAGTTCATCCCATTTAGAAGAAACTGCCTCACACGCTGGATGTTTCTTACTATGGCCTGAGTTTCTTCTTTCCCTCCCTTGCTGTGAGGATTCCTCTCCCACTCCTTTCTCATTTCTCCCTCTTCCCCTCTCTGCCTCCTTCTCGGAAACCCTACTCCCTTCTCAATCCTCTCCTTGGATTGCTATTTCAAATTCCTACCAATTTAATATCAGCTACACCACAGCCTGCACTGGTCCCTTAGAAATTAATTTGGTGATTTTCACACTGAGACAGCACTGCTCACTTCAAAGTACTGGACACGGGGGTTGAGCCTCTGTCCAAGGACACAGATGGGGAGGGGGGAGCCTGGAGTCAGAGCCGTGCCCCACCTGCGTTTGCTGCAACCCACGTCAGTCACTGACGCCTCAACATGCCTCCCAAGCAGAGGTTTCAGCGCTGTCCTTTGAAAATTCTGCAAGTCACTGTGGGTCTCAGCGTCTGTCAATATGAATGATAAACTAGAAAGACAAAAAGGCAAAGGAAAAAGAAGGCTTTCATCCCAGCACTTTGGGAGGCTGAGGCACATGGTTCACAAGGTCAGGAGTTCGAGACCAGCCTGCCCAACGTGCTGAAACCTCATCTCTACTAAAAATACAAAACTTAGGCATGGTGGCGGGTGCCTGTAATCCCAGCTTCTCTGGAGGCCAAGGCAGGAGCATTGCTTGGACCCCAGAGGTGGGGTGAGCCGAGATTGCAGCAGTGCACTCCAGCCTGGGCAACAGAGCAAGACTCTTGTCTCAAAAAATAAATAAATAAAACCTTACAATTTAGTTGCAGTAGGTCCAGGTAAAGGCATGTAACACCTTATGCAACCTCCCAACTTTGCTACCTGATTCTCTGCGTAGGATCTCATCTATAAGGGGAACCTGGGTGGAGTGGAGGGGCTTAAATGATCACTTTCTCCCTTTCGTTTCCCAAAGCCCTGGAGTGGAGACTTCTTACATCCTGAAGTCATCCACACAATACATTTTCCGAGCTTCTTCATTGATGCTTCATACGAGTTATAACTGGGTGTAAAATATACCATTCTGAGAAGGCATCATTTTTATTTTTATTTTTATTAAGATTTGCATTTTTTTAATTTTATTTTTTATTATTGTTAGTTCTGGGGTCCATGTGCAGAGCATGCAGGATTGTTACACAGGTACACACGTGCCATGGTGGTTTTCTGCATCCATCCCCCCGTCATCTACTTCAGGTATTTCTCCTAATGCTCTCCCTCCCCAATCCCACCACCACCTGCTATCCCTCCCCAATCCCCCCACCTCCTGCTATCCCTCCCCAATCCCCCCACCCCCTTCTCTGCCTCTCTTGGTCCCCCACCCACAGACATGCCCCAGTGTGTTATGCTCCCCTCCCTGTGTTCATGTGTTCTCGTTGTTCAACACCTACTTGTGAATGAGAACATGCAGTGTTTGGTTTTCTGTTCTTGTGTCAGTTTGCTGAGAATGATGGTTTCCACCTTCATCCATGGCCCTGCAAAGGACACGAACTCATCTTTTTCATGGCTGCATAGTATGCCATGGTGTCCAAGTGTCACATTTTCCTTGTCCAGTGTATCACTGATGGGCATTTGGGTTGGTTCTAGGTCTTTGCTATTGTAAACAATGCCACAATGAACATACATGTGCATGTGTCTTTATAATAGAATGATTTATAATCCTTTGGGTATATACCCAGTAATGGAATTGCTGGGTCGAATTTCTATTTCTAGATCCTTGAGGAATCGCCACACTGTCTTCCACAACGGTTGAACTAATTTACATTCCCACCAGCAGTGTAAAAGTGTTCCTATTTCTCCACATCTTCTCCAGCATCTGCTGTCTCCAGATTTTTAAATTTCATTTTCTAGCCCTGAGGATTGAAGGCTAGAGTCCTTGAGGATGTTATTTGTCCAGCCCTGCAGAAACTCAATGTGACTCCCTCCAAGGTGATGATTCATTGCGATGCCCATTAATAGGCATTCATGCATAACAGGCATTGATAGGACTCAGCCATAGCTGAGTCTCCTGCTGGAATATGCCATTATGTGTGTGTTCTCTTGCATGGACTGGCAGGGAGAGGCACTGCTGAGACCTCCTTTGGAGGGACCTTCAGATCTGTGAAGGTGTTTGTGTTGAGGCCATGCTTTCCCTGGTTGCTCCCATGCAATGACTGCACATGGCAGAGTTACCGGTCCCAGGCTGGTGCCTGACGCCCTTCCCCAGTTTGGGGTCTCCATCTTGGCCTGGCTGAGCTGCCCTGCAAGCTGACAATCTGTCAGTATGAATGATAAGCTAGAGAGAAAGGACAAAAAAAAAAGAAAGAAAGGCAAAGGAAAAAGCAACTTCCTGTAAAATAAAATAAAACCTGCTGGGTGCGGTGGCTCAAGCCTGTCATCCCAGCACTTTGGGAGGCCGAGGTGGGTGGACCACAAGATCATGAGTTTGAGACCAGCCTGGCCAATGTGGTGAAACCCCATCTCTACTACAAATACAAAACTTAGCGAGGCACAGTGGCTACCTACCCAATGTTTCCTCACTGTTGTCAGACACACATTGCTGTCTGAAGGTTCCCTCTATTACCACTCCTTCCCAGGCACGTCTTCAATACATCTCTTGCACATCTCAAAAGAAAGAAAAAGGGAGGGAGGGAGGGAGGAAGGAAGGAAAGAAGGAAGGAAGGAACGAAGGAAGGAAAGAGAAAAAGAAAGGAAGGAAGGAAAGAAACAGAAAAAGAAAAGAAAAAAAAGCCGGTGTGGTGGCTCAAGCCTGTAGTCCCAGTACTTTGGTAGGCTGAGGCGGGTGGATCATGAAGTCAGGAGTTCGAGACCAGCCTGGCCAACGTGGTGAAACCCCATCTCAACTAAAAATACAAAACTTAGCGAGGCACGGTGGCTTCCTACCCAATGTTTCCTCACTGTTTTCAGACACACATTGCTGTCTGAAGGTTCCCTCTCTTTATTATTGCTCCTTCCCAGGCATATCTTCAATACATCTTTTGCACATCTCAAAAGAAAGAAAGAAAAAAGAGGAAGGAAGGAAAGAAGGAGAAAAAGAAGGAAGGACAGAAACAGAAAAAGAAAAGAAAAGCTGGGTGCAGTGGCTCAAGTCTGTAGTCCCAGCACTTTGGGAGGCCGAGGCGGGTGGATCACGAGGTCAACAGATCGAGACCATCCTGGTCAACGTGGTGAAACCCTGTCTCTACTAAAAGTACAAAAATTAGCTGGGCATTGTGGTGCATGCCTGTAATCCCAGCTACTCGGGAGGCTGAGGCAGGAGAATTGCTTGAACCCAGGAGGCGGAGGTTGCGGTGAGCCAAGATCGTGCCATTGCACTCTGGCCTGGGTAATGAGAATGAAACTCCATCTCAAAAAAAAAAAAGAAAGAAAAGAAAAAGAAAAAATCGTGGATTTTTGTAAAAGGTTGAGGTTCTGCAGGAAGTCCAGCTGGATAGTTATAAGTAAAATTTCGGTGCTGCAAAGGAATAGCACTGGAAGACAAATCCTCTGAGCAAAGCAGTTTACTTCTATAGGACGGTGCACAGGGACAGAGGAATGATGGCCTCTGCAGGCTTGGACAAGGGTGGAAGGGTGGTTCTGCCTGATGGGGGTCAACCCTACAGTTCTGCTGTTCCCCTATTGGCTAGGGTTAGATGGCACAAGCTAGACTGATCCTGATCTGCTATATTAAAAAAGGAGGGGTCCCAGCTGCAATGGCAGGATGGGTGTTTTGGCAGGAAGGAAGGTTACCCACCATGTCAGAGCAGGTGCCAGGGGTGATCAGGTGACCAGGGTGAGTCAGGATGGAAGCTGGGGAAGGGGGAGCAGATGTCAATCTCTGATTATAACCTGGAAAAATTTGTTTACTGGAATTACAAGGAAGTTAAACTTTAAAATAGACAAAGAATAAGAGAGATGAGCATGCTGACATACTGATTCTTTGAAGAGAAACTTGGGGTTCAGTATAACCCTAAAGTCCCACAGTGGGGTCTCACTACCCGGGATGGCCCCTTCCACAGAAGGCTGTGACGGGGTCATGGGGCTTCTACATTGAGCCTTTGCAAAGCAGAGGCTGATGATTCCAAAACAGTCTTTTTTTTAAATTGCATTTTACATTTTGGGGTACATGTGAAGAACATGCAAGATTGTTGCATAAGTACACACGTGGCAGTGTGATTTGCTGCCTTCCTCCCATCACCTATATCTGGCATTTCTCCCCGTGCTATCTCTCCCCAACTCCCCACCCCATGCTGTCCCTCCCCTTTATGCGCGAACTTGGCCTTTCAGGGGAGGGATCACCAAGTTTGCTGGTTTTGCATCAAAAATTCAGTGTTTTCAGATGCTTTCATTTTCTGGAACAAAGTTCCTCAGCCTAGTACCGCTGGCATGGGTGGGTAGGAGGATTCTCTGAGGAGGGGACTGTCCTGTTCATGGTAGGGTGTTGACCCGCATCCCTGGGCTCCACCTGGCAGATACCAGGAGCTCCCCCACCATTGTGATGACCAAAGGTGTCCTCAGATATGACAGTGACCCCAAGGAGAAGAATCACCTCCAGTTGAAAACCACTGTCATACACAGATAAATGATAGTGATAGCTGCATGGCTTCAGATGATATATATATAGAGATAGATAGATAGATAGATTATTGATAAAGAGATAAATACCTGCAGAGATGATACATGATAGATAAATAAATGATGGCTAGGCAGGTGATAGACACACAAATGATAAACAGGATACATAGTTACATAGATAGCATATGATATATTGAAAGAAGGACACATAATTGATGATAGATCAATAGACACATAGGTAGATACATAGATAGATAGATGATAGGTAGGTAGGTAGATAGATAGATAGATAGATAGATAGATAGATAGATAGATAGATAGATAGATAGCAGTGAACCCATGGGAGAAAAATCACCTCCAATTGAAAAACCACTGTCATACACAGATAAATGATAGTGATAGCTGGATAGCTAGAGATAGATTATACATAGATACATATAGATTATTGATAAAGAAATTGCTGCAGAGATGATAAATGATCAATAGGTGATCTATCAGATGGGTGGGTGGATGGATAAATAGGTGGATGGATGGAAGGATGGATTGATAGATAGATACATAGATAGACACATAGATACATAGATAGGTAGATAGATACATAGGTAGATAGATAGATACATACATACATATATACATAGACACATAGATAGACACACAGAGAGATAGATAGATAGATACACAGATAGGCAGATGATAGAGACAGATGATAAACAGGATAGCTACATAGACAGCATATGATACATTGAAAGGACGAATGATGGATGGATGGATGGATAGACAAACACTGACTGCAGGGGAGAAAAATCACCTCCAATTGAAAGCCACTGTGATAGAAAGGTAAATGATAGTAGTAGCTAGATAGCTATAGATTGATGACACATAGATACATATAGATTATTGATAAAGAGATAAATAGCTGCAGAGATGATAAATGATAGATAAATAGATGATGGATAGGCAGATGATAGACACACAGGTGATAAACAGGTTAGATAGCTACATAGATAGGATATGATGAACTGAAAAAAGGATTGATGATAGGTGGGTAGTGGGTGAATGAATGGATAGGTAGGTAGATGCATAGATGGATAGAATGTTAGATGACTGATGGTTAAATGAACAGAATCTCTTATGCCCAGGCATTACCTTGTTGCCAGGGTTTCTCAACTTCAGCACCACTGACATTTGGGGATGGAGGACTCTCTGTGGTGGGTCCGTCCTGTGCACAGTAAGGTGTTGGGCGGCAACCCTGGGCTCAACTCGCCAGAGGTCAGGAGCACCTTCATCAGGTGGTGACAACTGAACATGCCTCAGGTATCCTGCAGTGGCCCCTGAAGGGCAGAATTTTCCTTGCTTACACACCACTGCCTTAGAGATATAGATGGATGGGTGGGTGGATGGATAGATAGGTGGATGGATGGATGAATGGATAGATAGATACATACATATATACATAGGTAGATACATACATACATACATACATACATACATACATACATACACGCGTGGGTGGATGGATAGATAGGTGGATGGATAGAAGGATGGATAGATAGATCGATAGATAGGTAGATAGATACATAGATATAGATAGATGATCGATAGATAGATAGATAGATAGATAGATAGATAGATAGATAGATAGATAGATAGATAGATAGATAGATAGATAGATAGATAGATGCATAGATAGATAGATAGATAGATAGATAGATAGATAGATAGATAGATAGATAGATAGATAGATAGATACATAGATACATAGATACATAGATACATAGATACATAGATACATACAAACATACATAGATGGTTAGATAGATAGATACATAGATTGATAGGTGAGTGAATGGATAGATAAATATGGATAAATAGATGATGGTGATCATAGGTGACAGATAGATGGATAGATAGATGATGGTTAGATAGATAGTGATAGATGGATAGATGATAGATAAATAGATACATAGATAGATGACAGTGATGATAGATGATGGTTAGATAGTGATAGATAGATGATAGATAATAATATAGGGGTAGGTAGGTAGTTAGATAGATAGACAGATAAAGAGAATTGATAGGTAGATACAGATAGATGCTAGGTGAGGGCCAGATGAGACATAAACAGACAGAGCCTCTCATGCTAAACTAGAGTGTCTTGATCTGAACATTATTGCCACATGGGGATGGATAATTAAGGGGCTGTGCTGTGCAGCACCCCTGGTCTCCTCTCACTCGATGCCCATAGCATCCCCACCTTGTTATGACCCCCAAAAATGTCCCTAGATATTGCCAAGTGTCCTGGGGGTGGGCAGGGAACAGAATCTCTCACAGATGAGAATCACTGCTATAGAACAAGGTATTTATTGTTTCCATGTGAAAAATATCAGAAGGACTCTCTGACCATTACAACACACACACACACACACACACACACACACACACACACACACACACACACACACCGTCTGCACATGGCGCTGATCCCCACAGCTCTGCATCAGGTGCAAAGCAGAGCTCTGTGTGCATTCTGGTCACGTTCCAGCAGGCACTGAGTGTCCGCCTCCAGGACCGGAGGCAGCACATCTAGGGATTTAATTCTGTCAATGTGAATCATCACAGAGACATCAAAGCCCCAGCCACGGGCAGCATTCAGGGATGAGACATGGTCATGCACATAGAAACAGGAAATGATCCCAGAGGGTGTGGAGGTGTCCAGCACCCCAGTATTGAGAATAGAGGCTGCCACCCTGATGCCTTCCCTGGAGCATACAGCTGCAAGTGTATGCTACAGGCCATTACCATCATTCGTCTATCTATCTATCTATCTATCTATCTATCTATCTATCTATCTATCTATCTATCATCTATGTATCTATGTATCTATCATCTATGTATCTATATATCTATCTATCTCTCTATCTCTCTATCCATCTATCTGTGACATGGTAAAAACCCCATAACCTGCATACCTCAACCACACCTCGTCTTTCTGTTAAAACTGCTCTCTGTAACCCTGAAATGACAGGCAAGCAGTCCAAACCCACTCCATCTTGGCCCCTGCAACTTGTAATAGGTAATTAAGGTCTGTGATTTCCACCTTACCCAGACAATGTGTAAAGAAATGCTAATCTTGAGTTTTGCGAACCACTTAAGTCACAATCAGAATGTCGAAAAGTCCCCTAGCCCCGGGAGTGTCTGGAGCCCCTCATCCTCATATCTGCCCAGGAGGTGATTTACAGAGTTCACTCGCCCTCAGAACATCTGAAGCCCCTCACCCCCACCCCTGCCCCTCACCCTCACTCCCAAGTTGGTTTTATGGGTATAAAAGGTCTTGAAACCCTCCTTTCAGGGCTCCTGGTTGGAGAGACTCAAGTCCTCTGTGGCCGCTGGCAATAAAGACCCCCTCACCCCCACCCCTGCCCCTCACCCTCACTCCCAAGTTGGTTTTATGGGTATAAAAGTTCTTGAAACCCTCCTTTCAGGGCTACTGGTTGGAGAGACTCAAGTCCTCTGAGGCCGCTAGCAATATGGCATACTTCTGTCTTAGTATTGACTTTCTACGCTTGGGCCAGTACAATATATCTGTCATCTATCTATCAATTATCTATCATCTATCTACCTATTACTAGCCATCATCTATCCATCATCACAATCATCTATCATCTTTATCTACCTATCACTATCTAACCATCATCTATCCATCTATCATCACTGTCTATCATCTCTCTATCTATCGTGTACCTATCAGCATCTATGTAAGCATCATCTATGCATCTATCACCTCTATGTATCTGTCTATGTACCTGTGTATCCATCCATCCACCCACCTCTCATCTGTCTACATCTACTCATCTACGCCCAGGCCTGTATCTGTCCCTAGATCTAAATCCATTTCTGTATCTGTGACTGCCTTTCCTCCTCCACTGCGTCTGCCTTTTCTTCCTGGCTCTGTGTCAGGTGAAAAACCAGCAGCTGGCCCATTGCTGACAATATTTCTTGGAAGCCTAAATTCATCAACAAGTAAATTGATGGATCTTCTCAATTAATTCTCAGTGTTTCTCTCTCTGTCTCCCTCTCTCTTATTTTTTGAGATGGAGTCTCAGAAGGATGAACCCTTGGCTGTGTGACTCCCACAAGTCTTTGTTTTTCAGGCAATCCTTTAAAAATAGGGCATAAATGAGGGCATTTTGTGAATGCAGCCTTGCCCACAGGGAAGGTTAAATGTCCGACTCCTGGCTATGACTTTTCTGACCCCTGCATGCCACATGTTCCTCCGATTGAGAGCGGAGCATGACTTTCTCATCCTAGAGAGGGAAGAATTTGGCATTCCCTGAACTGAAAAGGCAGATGATATAGAGAGACTGTATCACAAAGACGTCCTGTGGTGAAGCTTCAGGAGAAAACACTGTGGGGAATCCTGCTGGGGGCCACTAACCTTTTTATTTATTTTTCCAACCTCCCTCCTTTGTTTGCTGCGGAGGATCTGGAGACAATCTCCTACACAAAAATGTTAACAACTCAGAAAACACAGAGGCAGGATCTCTGCTTCTTTGTTTAAAATATATATATATATATATATATTGCATTTTAGGTTTTGGGGTACATGTGAAGAACATGCAGGATTGTTGCATAGGTGCACACGTGGCAGTGTGATTTGGTGCCTTCCTCCCCGTCACCTACATCTGGCATTTCTCCCCATGCTTTCTCTCCCCAACTCCCCACCCCCCTGCTGCCCCTCCCCTATTCCCCCAGCACAGACCCCAGTGTGTGATGCTCCCCTCCCTATGTCCATGTGTTCTCATTGTTCAACACCCACCTATGAGTGAGAACATGCGGTGTTTGATTTTCTGTTCTTGTGTCAGTTTGCTGACAATAATCTCTGTTTCCTAATCAGATAAAGAAATGGAGTTAGATATAAACCATTGTACGTGGCTGGGCACGGTGGCTCACACCTGTCATCTTTAGGAGGCAGAGGTGGGTGGATCACCTGAGGTCAGGAGTTTGAGACCAGCCTTGCCAATATGGGAAGACCCCGTCTCTACTAAAAATACAAAAAAAGTAGCTGGCTGTGGTAAGTGTCAGGTCTCCATATGCAAGTCTGGAGCCTGAAAGTCTGACATCCTGCCTCCCCTGGCTGATGTCTCCCACCCACCGCCTGTATTCTCCATTGTCCCTGATCACCCAGTGGAGTTTCCCGGAGAAGCCCCTCACCCAAACTGCCATCTTAACTGTTCTTATGATCACGTGAATACCCCTCACCCATCCTGCTATCTTAACTGTTCTTATGATAACATGAACACCTGTCACCTATCCTGCCATCTTACCTGCTCACTGCCCCTACCCCCCACCACTGTAACTTATCTTACTCTGTAAGTTTCCATTGCCCACTCCAAACCTATAAAACCGACTCCTACCCCACAGCCCTTTGCTGACGCCCTTTTTGGCCTTAGTCCACATGCACCCAGGTGAATAAACACTCATGTTGCTCACACAAAGCTTGTTCCGAGGTCTCTGCATTCAAAGCCTGTGTTTTTCAACAGTGGCAAGTGTCTGTCATCCCAGCCACTTGGGAGGCTGAGGCTGGTGGATCATGAGGTCAGGGGTTCCAGACCAGCCTGGCCAACATGATGAAACCCCATCTCTAATAAAAATAGAAAAATCAGCCAGGGAATGGTGACAGGTGCCTGTAATCCCAGCTACTCAGGAGGCTGAGGCAGAGAATTGCTTAAACCTGGGAGATGGAGGTTGCAGTGAGCCCAGATCACGCCACTGCACTCCAGCCTGGGCAATGAGAGTGAAACTCTGTCTCAAAGAAACAAAGAAAAGGCTACTGTACTCCAGGATGTTTATAGTGTCACACGAGGGCCGATGCTTTAAACCCTAAAGTCACCGTAAGACAATGAAACACCCTAAATAGAGCCACTGCTTCCTGTTAAATTCTCCTCCAAGCCTCATGTCGTCTGTTTTCTTATATGAAATACTGAGAATCACAGGCATGGTGGCTCACACCTGTAATCCCAGCAGTTTGGGAGGCTGAGGTGGGTGGATCACAAGGTCAGGGGTTCAAGACCAGCCTGGCCAACATGATGAAACCCCATTTGTAGTAAAAATAGAAAAATTAGCCGGGGAATGGTGACAGGGCCTGTAATCCCAGCTACTCAGGAGGCTGAGGCAGAGAATTGCTTGAACCTGGGAGGTGGAGGTTGCAGTGAGCAGAGATCAAACCACTGCACTCCAGCCTGGGCAACAAGAGTGAAACTCTGTCTCAAACAAAGAAACAAAGAAAAGGCTACTGTACTCCAGGATGTTTATAGTGTCACCGCAGGGCAGATGCTTTAAACAATGAAACACCCTAAATACAGCCACTGCTTCCCATTAAATTCTCCTTCTCCCAGCCTCACGTCTCCTGTTGTCTTATGAAAAATACTGAGAATTGCCAGGCACAGTGGCTCATGCCTGTGATCCCAGCACTTTGGGAGACTGAGGCACGTGGATCATAAGGTCAGGAGTTCAATACCAGCCTGGCCAAGATAGTGAAATACAAAAATTAGCCAGGCATGGTGGTGGGCACCTGTAATCTCAGCTACTCCTAAGGGCAAGGCAGGAGAATTACTTGAACCTGGGAGTCAGAGGTTGCAGTGAGCTGAGATCACGCCACTGCAGTCCAGCATGGGCGACAGAGGAAGACTCTGTCTCAAAAATAAATAAATAAATAAAGAGCGAGACTCCGTCTCAAAAATAAATAAATAAATAAGACATTACTGAGAATTAATTAAGATGCATGAATTTACTTGTTGCTGAATTTATTCTTCCAATAGGAAGAGAGGAAGCAGAAATGGATTTAGATTTAGGGACAGATACAGGCCTGGGCATGGATGAGTAGCTATAGACAGGTATAGGCATAGAAATGAAAGTGGAAGGATATATAAAATAGATATGGTTGTAGACTCACACAGAGACACAGATGTGGATGTACATACCGAACTGGATGTGGATCCACGTGTACACACATGCACAGGTACATACGACAGATTTATACACTAGGTGATTGATAGATGATAGGCAGATGACATAGGTAACAGCTAAATTACATAACTGGTAACAACAGGTAAATAACAAATGATATACATAGATAACTGATATTGAGAGTCATAGATAAGAGAGAGGTTAGATGATCAATAAATAATAACAGGTACTTAGATATGCATTGATTAGGCAGTAGATGACAGATGAAAATAGACAATAGACAAATAATTTCATGACATAATACATAAGTTTATTAGATGATCAATAAATAGATAATAGATGTACATAGATTCATTGATTGACAGTTAGATTGGACTAGATAGAATGGACTAGAAAGAAAGAGAAAGAGACAAAGAGACAAAGAAAAAGAAAGAAAGAAGGCCAGGAGGGAGGGAAAGAGGAAGGAAGGGAAAGGAAGGAAAGAAGGAATGAAGGAAGGAAAGAAAGAAAGAAAAAAGAAAGAATGAAAGAAAGGAAGGAAGGAAGAAAGAGAAAGAAAGAAAGAAAGAAAGAAAGAAAGAAAGAAAGAAAGAAAGAAAGAAAGAAAGAAAGAAAGAAAGAAAGAAAGAAAGAAGAAAGAAAGAAAGAAAAGAAAGAGAAAGAAAGAAAAAGAAAGAAAGAAAGAAAGGCAAACTGTCATGCTGAGCTGAAAGCAGAGAGACCAGATCAAAAACAGGGCAGGTGTGTGCTTAGGGGAGGGAAGAGGACTTGCTGGAGCCCTCAGGGGAGGGAAGAGGACTGGCTGGAGCCCTCAGGGGAGAAAAGAGGACTGGCTGGAGCCCTCAGGGGAGGAAAGAGGACTGGCTGGAGCCCTCAGGCATTTGGCGATGATGGCGCCTTACAGGATTGCATGTGTGAAGCTTCTGACCTCCCTGTAGCTGCTGAGAGTGTCATACACACACAGCCACTTGTTGCAAGCTTGGCATGGCTTCAGATGCCCATGAGACAGAAGATCAAATGAGCTGCTCATCTCGACACTCATATCAGGCTGGGAAGATTTTCATTCACAGCTTCCCCCTGAAGGACCATGTGGCCCTGTCATCAGGGTCATGATATCATTAGCCAGAGTTCTGGCAAAGGCAAGTGTTAAATACACACTGAATGAAGAGACCCCCTAAACCGACTTTGTGTGAGCAACTTGACTGTTTATTCACCCGGGGATGGGAGAACTAAGCCTGGAGAGTCAGTATGGGGTAATGGGACAGGACTTCATTTAATAGGTTTGGGGAAATTTACAGAAGTAACAATTCAGGGAGGCTTTGGCAGGCTGGGGGAGAGGTGGGTGTGGTGGGGGTGATGTCACAAGATCCGAGGTCCAGTGTCACCAGGTTGGCTTATCAGCTGAGGAAGAACAATGTCAGAGTGTCACAAGGTCGGTTTATCAGGTGCTGCAGGAGCTAACCATTCTTCTTCTTTTATTGCTGGGGGGAGGGGTGTGTGTCACAAGGTTCAAGGTCCAGTGTCACAAGGTTGCCTTATCAGTTGAGGCAGGAATGGATGAGGTAGGAACAATGGCCGAGCTAGGCATTCTTCTTGTTTTCCAGAGGTGCGCCTGCAGGTCACAGGTGTTGCTGTGGCCATGGCTTGCCCGTGGTGTCACTTGTGGTGCAGCCACTTCAAAGAACCTTGCAGCAACATGCTTGTGCAGGTGTGTGACGCTGCAGGAAGGAACCCACAGATGGGGACCAGTCACCTCGTTTGGTGTCGTGGATACAAGGGAGAGAACCACTTAGAGAGAGAAACAGGGTGTAACCATGCCTGCTGTTTTTCACCTACACGTGATCCTGCACAGGTTATTAAGACAACTCACGGGCCAGTTTTCTGTTCTGCACTGGGCGAACAATCAGATGTGTGTGAACGCCTTGTGAATATGCAAACGTATGCTCAATGCACATATTCCCCTACATTGTGAGAATGAGATGGGAGCCACTGCTTAAGATTCTGGTTGCCAGCCAGGTGTGGTGGCTCACGCCTGTCATCCCAACACTTTGGGAGGCAGAGGCAGGTAGATCACCTGAGATCAAGAGTTCGAGACCAGCATGACCAGCATGGTGAAACCTCGTCTGTACTAAAAATATAAAAATTAGCCGGGCATGGTGGTGAGTGCGAGGTTCTTTGAACTGGCTATACCACGGTGATGCCTGTAAACCACACATACACCCCCAGGTGGACTCCCACAGCTAGAAAGTCTGAGTCAACCTTGTGACACTGGACCTTAGACTTTGTGACACACACACCCCCAAAAACTGGCAACAAAAGAAGACTGGCTAGCTCCTGCAGTGCCTGATTAACTGAGCTTGCCACATTCAGCCATTGTTCTGCCTCAACTGATAAGCCAACCTTGTGACATTGGACCTTGTACCTTGTCATAACGGCTCTCAGCAACACCCACTAGTTTACAGAAACCACCCTGAACTGTGACTGCTGTCACTTGCCACTGCCTACTCCAAACCTATAAGGGCAACTCCTTTCCCACCACCCTCCACTGACTCTCTTTTGGGACTCAGCCCGCCTGCACCAGGGTGAATAAACAGTCTTATCACTCACACAAAGTCTGTTTAGGGGGTCTCTCCACTCAGAGCACACTTAACAGGGGGTGCCTGTAATCTCAGCTACTCAGGAGGCTGAGGCACGAGAATCGTTTGAACCTGGGAGGCAGAGGTTACAGCAAGCCAAGATTGCGCCACTGCACTCCAGCCTGAGCAACAGAGGGAGACTTTGTCTCAAAAAAAAAAAAAAATTGTAGTTGTCATGGTCAAATTCTAGGGGAATATATTCACTTCAGCATAACAGAAGCAACAAGAGACTGGGTGAGTTACTTGAGGTCATAGAGCTGGACTCAGCTCAATGCATCCCAAGCCTTTCTGCAACGTTGAAACAAGAGTCGTGTTGCCCCACACGACACTCCAGGAAAATGGAGGCATCACTGGATCAGAAGTCAGGAGGCGGGAGCTCCTTTGGACCAAAAGTAATGGATTGTATTGTGCATTTGCTGATTTTCAAGAGGCCAAATGCAACCAGCCAGTTTTTATTCTATTATACACATCTCAGTGTGCCTCCCCGTGTCTCAGCATGCATGCATGTGGCTTGTATGTGTTCATGATGTGTGTGTGTGTGTTTGCATGCACTCACGCATCTGAATCCACACGTGCACACAGGGCTGCATGCCTGCAAATACAGATGCGAATGTGTGAGCTTGCAGGTGTGAATCTGGATGCATGATTGTGGAAATGCCTTGCACACATGCAAACGTGTGTTCCATGCATAAACAACAGCAGAACTCCATCTCAAACAAACAAAAAACCCCAATCATACTGCTGACATACTGTTCAGTGTTCAGTGTTCTTTTCCTTTTTTCTTTTGAGACAGTTTCACTCTTGTTACCCAGGCTGGAATGCAATGGCGCGATCTCGGCTCACCGCAACCTCCGCCTCCTGGGTTCAGGCAATTCTCCTGCTTCAGCCTCCCAAGTAGCTGGGATTACAGGCACGCACCACCATGCCCAGCTAATTATTTATTTTTAGTAGAGATGGGGTTTCACCATGTTAAACAGGATGGTCTCAATCTCCTGAGCTTGTGATCCACCCGCCTTGGCCTCCTGTTTAGTGTTATTAAAAACAAGAAACCTGTCATGTGCCTCGCAGACAAAATATGTATGTTAGAGAAGCTTTGCCCAGGCCTGAGTGATAGTGCGGTTGAATGTGAGTTCAAAGTGAATGTATCAAAAACATCTATTCAATAGTTTCTGTAAACAGAAACACATATGAAAGAACCCTAGGTACGGATTAGCTGCCAAAATTCTTGAGACCACTTGCTCACAGGAGCCTAACTGTGTATTTCCCCTGTAACCCATGGCTTCATAGTTGCTGATTCAGTGTTTGCTATGACTTTATAGACTATCTCTACCCTGAATAATGAGAAGATACTGCTACTGTAGGGAGAAAATCCTGGCCGGGCGTGGTGGCTCATGCCTGTCATCCCAGCACTTTGGGAGGCCGAGGCGGGGGCATCACGATGTCAGGAGTTCGGGACCAGCCTGATCAACATGGTGAAGAAACCTCATCTCTACTAAAAATACAAAAATTAGCTGGGCATGGTGGTGAGCACCGGTAGTTGCAGCTACTCAGGAGGCTGAGGCAGGAGAATTGCCTGAACCCAGGAGGTGGAGGTTGCGGTCAGCCGAGATCACGCCATTGCACTCCAGTCTGGGTAACAAGAGCAAAACTCCGTCTCAAATAAAAAAAAAAAAAAAAGAGAAAATCTTGTGGGTTTTTAATTATTATTTTGAGACAGGGTCCTGCTCTGTCACCCAGGCTGGAGTGCAGTGTTGGTTCACCGCAGCCTCAACCTCCTGAGCTCAGGTGATTCTCCCGTGTTAGCCTCTCATGTAGCTGGGACTACAGGTATGCGATACCATGCTCAGCTCATTTTATTATATTTGTAGAGATGGGGTTTTGCCATGTTCCCCAGGCTGGTCTCAAAATCCTAAGGTCAGGCAATCCACCTGCTTCTGCCTCCCAGATTGCTGGGATTACAGGCTACAGAGAAGTTTGATAGATTGACAAGTAGATTCATTTCTGTGAGTTCCCTTCCCAGTCTTCAACACTAAATTTAATGACAACAAAAATGCCACCCAAATGACAAAACCTCAAAACCTTGATGTAAACTTCTTTTGGAGAAAGCAAATTCACCTGTTATTCACGGAGGAATAACAGGTAGCCTTTTGGAGTCTATGAATATTTATTGAATGGGTACAAAGTTTCAGTTTTTTAGGAGTCTATGAATATTTATTGAATGGGTCCAAACTTTCAGTTTTGCAAAATGAAAATAGTTCTGGACATGGGTGATAGTGATGGTGGCGAAATCATGTGAATTTATTCAATGTCCTTGAACTGTAGACTTAAGAACTGGTTAAGAATGTAACTTTAGGTAGGTTCTTCTAGCATACTTAAAAAAAGACATGAAACCAACCCAAATGCCCATCTGTGATAGACCAGATAAAGAAAATGTGGCACATAGACACCATGGAATACTATGCAGCCATGAAAAATGATGAGTTCATGCCCTGGCAGGGACATGGATGAAGCTGGAAGCCATCATTCTCAGCAAAGTGACACAGGAGCAGAAAATCAAACACTGCATGTTCTCACTCATAAGCAGGGTTGAACCATGAGAACACATGGATGCAGGGAGGGGAACATCACACACTAGGGCAACAGGTGTTGCTTAAACCTTCACCTGCCTCTTGGAAGAGGAACTCGACAAAGACTGCCAGCGGGAAAGAACCACAGCATTCGGTGAGCTGGAAGGCATTGCTTAAAATCATTTTATCTCTATCTCTATTCAGCATGAATGCCGCTGCCAGGTTTTCATCCGAGGCTGCGGCTCCAGAGCAGAAGGTGTCCAGAAATCCTGTCTGTACACGGCGCAACATTATGTGTGAGGCTGCTGGTTTCATTGCCTGGGTGTTCCACTGTTTGAATTTTAGCACCTGTGCTCATTAGGACAGACCAGAGCAGCTCAGGCAGAGAAAGTGGGAGTGAAAGGCATCTCTCCTACAGCTTTCTGTCCCTCTTCAGCAGCTGCTTCCAAAGCTCACTTCCTAAGGCCACTAAGCAGCCTTCAGGTGACAGAGACACTTTGATGAAAGTGACCACAGAAACACCCTTCATTCATTGTTGCAGTTTGATGCCAACGTAACTTTGCCTGTAGACCACATGCGGCTCTGCAGAGCTGTCAAACACAGACACGGCAGAATGAGAAGTCCCTGTTTGCCTCTGAACTTGTCTGTACGTAAAGGTGGTAAGAGCTCCTTCACTATGTGGTTTCAGACTGGACAGGGAAAATGTGCACAGATACACCATGGAATATTATGCAGCCATCAAAAACGATGAACCTGGAGACCATCATTCTCAGCAAACTGACACAAGAGCAGAAAATCAAACACTCTATGTTCTCACTCATAGGCGGGTGTGAAACAATGAGAACACATGGACACAGGGAGGGGAGCACTACACACTGGGGTCTGTAGGGGAGAATAGGGGAGGGACAGAGGAGGGGGAGTTGGGGAGAGATAGCATGGGGAGAAATGCAAAATATAGGTGAAGGGGAGGAAGGCAGAAAATCACACTGCCACATGTGTACCTATGCAACTATCTTGCAGGTTCCTCACATGTACTCCAAAACCTAAAATGCAATTTAAAAAAAAAGAAAGACATTCTCATTAAAAAACAAATCAAAAGTCAAATGCAAAAGATGTGTGAGTCTCCATTACAATGCCCTCGTGCCATGATGCGTTTGTAAAGCCTGTTTATTGTTGTGAACTGAAGAAACACTTGAAGACATCCTGTGTGCATGGTGTCTGCCCTACTGCCCAGAAAATGCACATTTGACATTTTATTTTCCCCATTGTCCAGCCGCCTCATGGTAAAAAGTGAACGTACAATGTCATTGGAAGATCATGCAACAATATGGCACCCACTGGAAACCCATACTGTACACGTATATGATAAGCTTTTCCTCTTCTGTCTGTTCTGCATGTACTAAAGCTCCATCTCAACATCACAAAATCTGGAGAATTATCCTGTAGATTCCACAAGAAATGCCATGTCTGAGATAAACACGGCTGGTCCCTGAGTCCATCACCAATGCCTTCCATAGGCCCCTCTGACTTAGAAGTTGCTAATGACTTTTTCTCTTAACGTGTCTTTGAAAAATTAGTGTTAGTGGTGGTAAAAATAACACATGGTAAAATGTACCATCTTGATTATTTTTTATTTTTTATTATACTTTAAGTTCTGGGGCACACGTGCAGAACGTGCAGGTTTGTGACATAGGTATACACGTGCCATGCTGGTTTGCTGCATCCATTCCCCCATCACCTACATTAGGTATTTCTCCTAATGCTCTCCCTCCCCAATCCCCCCACTGCCTGCTATCCTCCCCTAGCACCCTCATCCCCAGACAGGCCCTGGTGTGTGATGTTCCCCTCCCTGTGTCCACCTGTTCTCATTGTTCAATACCCACTTATGGCTGAGAACATGCAGTGTTTGGTTTTGTGATGGTTTCCAGTTTCATCCATGTCCCTGCAAAGGACATTAACTCATCCTTTTTTATGGCTGCATAGTATTCCATGGTGTCTATCTGCCATGTTTTCCTTATCCAGTCTATCATGGATGGGTGTTTAGATTGGTTCCAAGTCTTTGATATTGTAAACAGGACTGCAGTAAACATACATGTGCATGTCTCTTTATAATAGAATATTTTATGATCCTTTGGGTATCTACCCAGTGATAGGATTGCTGGGTCAATTGGAATTTCTATTTCCAGGTCCTCAAGGAATGGCCACACTGTCTTCCACAATGGTTGAATGAATTTACATTCCCACCAATAGTGTAAAAGCGTTCCTGCAGCCAACAAACATATGAAGAAAAGCTCATAATCACTGGTCATTAGAGAAATGCTAAGCATCTTGATGGTTTTTTAACATGTACAGCTCAGTGGCATCAAGTACATTTACAGAGTTCTGCCAGGGGCTCCAAGGGGAATCTGTTCCTTGACTGTTTCAGGTTCTGGTGGTTGGCTGATTATCTTTGGTATTTCCTAGCTGGCATGTAGTTGCATCAATACAACCTCTGCCTTTATCTCAGGTGGAGTCCTCCTTCTGTGCGTGTCTGCATCTTAATGTCCTGTTCTTATAAAGACTCCAGTCAGAGGCCGGGCACGGTGGCTCACACCTGTCATCCCAGCACTTTGGGAGGTCAAGGCGGATGGATCATGAGGTCAGGAGTTTGAGACCAGCCTGACCAACCTGGTGAAACCCCGTCTCTACTAAAAAGACATACACAGACACAAAAAATTATCTGAGCATGGTGGCATGTGCCTGCCATCTCAGCTACTCAGGAGGCTGAGGCAGGAGAATCACTTGAACCTGGGAGGCGGAGGCTGCAGTAAGCAGAGATCGTGCCACTGCACTCCAGCCTGGGTGACAGAGCAAGACTCCATCTCAAAAAAAAAAAAGAAAAAGAAAAAGACACCAGTCAGCTTGGATGAGGGCTCATGGGAATGGTCTTATCTTACCGTAAATCACCTATGTAAAGACCCATCTTCAAATACAGTCACATCCTAAGGTCTTGGGGTTGAGGGCTTCAGTGGATGCATTTATTATAGATGCCCTTCAGCCCATTACACTTGGCAGTTTTCCGTCCGAGCAGACCAAGCTCTTCAAGGCAAAGGCTTGTTTCTTGGGCTTATCCTCAATGCTCTGCACTTACTAAACCTCACATAAACACATGTTCCTGCTCTGAGAATTGCAGGTGAGTGAGACATTGCAGGACACAGCTGAGAACAAGGCATAAGAACAAGACCGCAGCCCACAAGGGGAGACCTTGCTAGGCAGTAATTATCAGACATTGGTACATGCCCACTTGCTCATCTGCAGTTCCAACATTCTGAGCTGAGCATGCTGGATTTTAAACCTTGTCCCCAGTGAGGCAAATAGCATATCTACTGCCGTGTGTAGACTGGAAGTTGAATGAAGATGTTAATGTGCCAAGGAAAATTCTTCGATCGGAAGGCTGTGAACCTGGACCCATAATGTGGGCAGTGAACAAGGAAAACTGTAAAAAAAAATTAACAAAAGGGACTGTGGATTTTTACCTACCCCAAGAGTAGTCGGTAGAATTGATAGCACGAATTATAATACGTGTCTCCTCTGAATGCACAGTCTTTAATTTTTGCTAATAAAACACAACTATGTCATAAATTATGAGGAAAGGAGTCATAGCTTTGGGGGGCACGGTACATCTCCTCATTCTAAATCAGGAGATGATATCCTTCAATCATGTGGGGTTGCATGAATTTTTCTGATATCCAGAAGGAGCCCTGTTTTTCAACATGGTTGAGAGTGACTGATGAGTGTGCAGCTGCTGGCAGCAGATGGTTCCTGAGATAAATCCCAATGTCAGCTGATGTGATTCGGCATTGGCAGAATAACGCCTGCTCCAGGCAGAACTTCTTGCTGCAACCACAAAATCCAGGGCAGGGAATGGTTTGAAAGTAGATGCTTTATTATGATTTAGGAAGAGTAAGGACAAAAGACCAGCAGATGGCCGGGTGTGGTGGCTCACACCTGTAATCCCAGCACTTTGGGAGGCCCAGGTGGGTGGATCACGAGGTCAAGAGATCGAGACCATCCTGGTCAACATGGTGAGACCCCATCTTTACTAAAAATACAAAAATTAGCTGGGCATGGTGGCAAACACCTGTAGTCCCAGCTACTCGGGAGACTGAGGCAGGATAATTGATTGAACCCAGGAAGCGGAGGTTGCAGTGAGCTGAGATCGCACCATTGCACTGCGGCCTGGGTAACAAGAGCGAAACTCAGTCTCAAAAAAAAAAAAAAAAAAAAAAAAGAAGGAAAAAGATAAAGACCAGCAGATGACCACTATCGATTAAAAAAAAGAAAAGGTTTGTTACTCACAGGTCCCAGAAGAAAAGGGAGTCATATTATTCATGGCCCCAAGGGGGAGCTCAGGAGACAGAGGGGATAGAAAGAAAAAAATGGGTGAGAGGGTTTATTGTGGTTTCTGTAGGAAGGAGCAGGTGAGGTGGGGTGAGCAGGGTTGGAATTGCCTAGTTTGAACGATTGCAGCAAGCTCTGGGGCATAAGGGCTGGTATGTTTTGGCTGTGACCCCACCCAAATCTCATCTCAAATTCCCACACACTGTGGGAGGTAATTGAATCATGGGGGCAGATCTTTCCCATGCTGTTCTCATGAGAGTGAATAAATCTCATAAAATCTGATGGTTTTGGCCGGGTGTGCTGGCTTGAGCCTGTCATCCCAGCGTTTTGAGAGACCAAGGCAGGTGGATCACCTGAGGTCAGGAGTTCAAGACCAGTCTGGCCAGCATGATGAAACCCTGTCTCTACTAATAATACAAAAAAATAGCAGGACGTGTTGATGTGCACCTGTCATCCCAGCCACTCGGGGGGCTGAGGCAAGAGAATTGCTTGAATCGGGGAGGTGAAGGTTGCAGTGAGCCAAGATCATGTCACTGCACTCCAGCCTGAGGGGTGACAGGCCGAGACTCCATCTTAAAAAAAAAGGGTTGGGGGGAGTTTCCCTGCACAAGTTCTCTCTGTCTCTGCCTGCTGCCATCCATGAAAGATGTGACATGTTCTTCCTCAACTTCCACCATGATCGTGAAGCCTCCCCAGCCATGTGGAACTGTAAGTCCATGAAACCTGCCTTTCTTCCTAAACTCCCCAGTCTGTGGTATATCTTTATAAGCTGTGTAAAAACTGGGTTTTCCTCATTCTTGCTTCTTTTTACAATACCCTCAAAATCTGAAATTGCTTTAGAGGGCTCCACATTTCTTTCTTTTTTTAAAAAAAAAAAGGAATTTAGGTTCTGGGGTACAGGTGCAGATCATGCAGGATTGTGGCATAGGTACATACATGGCAACATGCTTTGCTGCCTCCATTCCCCCTTCATCTATATCTGCCATTACTCCCCACATTATCCTTCTCCATCCTCACCTCCCTCTGTTGTCCCTCCCCTGGTCCTCCCCAACTAAGCCCAGTATGTGATGCTCCCCTACCTGTGTCCACATGTTCTCATTGTTCAACACCCACCTATGAGTGACAACATGTGGTGTTTGGTTTTCTGTTCTTGTGTCAGTTTGCTGAGAATGATGGTTTCCAGATTCATCCATATCCCTACAAAGGACACGAACTTATCATTTTTGATGGCTACATAGTATTCTGTGCTGTATATGTGACACATTTCCTTGTCCAGTCTATCATCGATGGGCATTTGGGTTTGTTCCAGGTTTTTGCTATTGTACACAGCACTGTAATGAACATACATGTGCATGTGTCTTTATAATAGAATGATGTATAATCCTTTGGGTATATGCCCAGTTTTCTTACTGCCTCCTTCCCCAATGTGGTTCTCTCTTTTTAAGTAGTTTCTTGGAAATGTTCCGCATCTATACCTCTGCCATGACATTTCCCCACATCTTGGTTCCTAGCTGTCTTTAAAGAAAGCTAGAGACACAAAACACACAAAGCAATGAAAGTTAAGTTCCTCTTTTTTAGACTCACAAATGCCTCAGGGAGAACACTGAGATATACCAAATCACAGTTCAGTGAATCTCTGTGGTTGTAAAGATGGTGTTCCTTTTGTAGTATAGCAGCTTTGGGAAGAAAGAAAAGAATTCACATTTCTGAGAGTCCTGCCTAGGCTGCCTGGCAGGAATGAGCTGCTCAGCTCTGAGGGGAATTTCCTGTACCAGGTAGAGCTGGCTAAACAGTAAGCCCTGAATATTTCAAGGTCTTAATCCTGAGAAACAACGAATGTGTGACCTCACGAGACAACACGTACTTGGCAGGTGTGGTTAAATAGAGAATGTTGCGATGGAGCAATGATCCGGAGGGACACCACGTAACTGGCAGAGAAAGCTTTGCAGAGAAAAGAGCATCATCTGAAAAATGACTTTTCTAGGCTGCCAAAACAAATTGCCATAAACTGGGGTGCTTAAAACAACAGACATTTATCCTCTTCCAGTTCAGAAGACCCTGGGTCTGAGACCAAGGCATCTCAGGGGCTGCACTTTGTCAGGAGGGTCTTTCCTCATGTCTCTCAGCTTATAGGGGCTACAGGCATCCCTGGGCTTGTGACCACATCATTCCAGCCTCTTCCTTCATCTGCACATATCTTTCTCCTCTGGGTCTGTGTCTCCTCTTCTATCTGTTAGAGGGACACCTATCATTGCATTTAGCATTCACCTTAATCCAGGATGACCTCACATCAAGTGGATGACCTGCAAAAGCTCCATTTCCGAATAAGGTTACAGTCTGAGGCTCCACACGGACACGCGTTTTCTTAGGAGGAGCACTGTTCAATACAGATAAACTCTCCATGAGGGTGGCTTTTGTGGGGGTTCATGGTCTCAAACCTATTTTATGCTCACTAATTAATAAAAAAATATATATTTTATGCAATATATACGTATTTATATTTATTCATTTATCAAGAAAATAAGCTGACTTTGCTATAAATGTCATCCCCACGGCACAGGGAGCCAAGGACACACTTGCAAGATGGCGGGACTCAGGCACAGACATCCATATGTGAGATCCTGCCACCTCTGGCTCTTCTAGCATAAGCAGTTGCATCTGATTGGCTTAACCTGCCCTGAATGCCTGACTGTTGATCTCCAATGCATGCATCCATCCAGGAAACAACATCCCCATTTACCTAGAATGGGTCAACATTGAGAATCTTCAACCCACGAAGACCTGTCTCTTCTGCAAACATTTGAAAACACATCCTATAATCCCAGCACTTTGGGAGGCTGAGGCAGGTGGATCACAAGGTCAAGAGATAGAGACCATCCTGGTCAACATGGTGAAACCCCGTCTCTACTAAAAACACAAAAAATTAGCTGGGCATGGTGGCACACACCTGTAGTCCCAGCTACTTGGGAGGCTGAGGCAGGAGAATTGCCTGAACTCAGGAGGCAGAGGTTGCGGTGAGCCGAGATCTCGCCATTGCACTGCGGCCTGGGTAACAAGAGCGAAACTGCATCTCAATTATAGCCAGCTAGCTGGAGACATGTCAATTCCATGAGGAACATGGCCTGTGCACCTTTCGACTTGTATTTTATGATGTGGAAGAGAGCCTTACGGCATGACATCTTGCCTAATGATATCAGGGAGAGGCTCTGTTGGCTTTTATAAGCACATTGGTTGATGACCCTTAGGTAGAAATCCCAGGTACAGGATGGTTCGCACACAGGTGGACCTTGTCTGGGTTACACGAACAGGGAGAGCTGAGGTGCAGGAACAATTTCAGTAACACTCATTTTTTTAGGGTGATATCAGGCCCATGGCTATCATGCCCAGTGTCTCCATGGCCACCACCAGAATTACGTTACATTAGCCTCTAAATGTCTGAACCTGTGCAGTGGCAAAAAATAGAGGCAAGCTTCATGTCCTGGGAGTTGGCTGATTGCATAAGAAGCTGATATCATTGGGACATTATTCCAAGGATCTGTCTTCTGTCTGCCATCTTCTCACAAAGCATTATGTTGTGGAGGAATCAAAATGCCCATCACAGATAGACTGGATAAAGAAAATGTGGCACACAGACACTATGGAATACTATGCAGCCATAAAAAGGATGAGTTCATGTCCTTTACAGGGAAATGGATGTAGCTGGAAAACATCATTCTCAGCAAACTGACACAAGAACTGAAAACCAAACACCACATTCTCACTCATAAGTGGGTGTTGAACAATGAGAATACATGGACACAGGGAGGGGAACATCACACACCAGAGCCTGGGGGGGTGGGGGGTTAGGGGAGGGATAGCAGGGGGTGGGGGATTGGGGTGGGGGATTGGGGAGGGATAGCAGGGGGTGGGGGGCTGGGGAGGGATAGCAGGGGGTGGGGTATTGGGGAGGGAGAGCATTAGGATAAGTGCTTAATGTAGATGATAGGGGGATGGATGCAGCAAACCACCACCATGGCACATGTATACCTATGTAACAAACCTGCACTTTCTGCACATGGACCCCAGAACTTAAAGTATAATACATACATTTTTTAAAAAAAGAATAGAACAAAAGCTCCAGGAAACTTGAAGCAGAGTAACACCCAAAACTCAGACACCAGTACACATGGCATTGCTAGTTTTTTTCTCCATCCTAAAGAGTTCATTCTCCCAGGGACAAGAGGTGGGGACCTCGAAGAATGGCAGAAGAACCCTTAACTTAATTTCAGCAATGAGTGAGGAGGAAACCAGGCAGTAACCAGACCTGAAGGAAATATCAATATGCTTGTCAACTCTTCATTTGGTGTGTTACTTGTATCTTCTGTTGATTTTTCCTGAGTATTTTCTAGGTAAGTTCACTAGTGGTATTCTTGCCCTATCTGATGAATCAGAATAGAGTAAAACCAGGCAAGTAGAAGCCGAATAATACCCAAAACTTAACACCAGTACACACTGCATTGCTAGTTTTTTTTTTTTTTTCTCACCCAGCAGAGCTCATTCTCTCAGGGACAAAGACAGAGAGACTTGGGGACGTCCCATGGTTGGGTAATTGGATTTAGAAACTCAAAACTTTCTGCAGGGTGATAGAAGCAATTTATCACCTGTGAGGTTGGTGTCTCTGAGTCTGCACTTGTCAGCACCCTCCCTGGCTGCCAAGTCCTGCTCATTCGCACCTCCTCTGTGACTCCCTCACCTCAGCCTCAACAGAACTTTCATTTTTGAAGATCAAAAAGTTTCTGCAGAACAGAGCTAACTTCGTGACAGCCATTTCTCCATCTGTGCAGCAAAGGAGTGTTCAACTAGACAATGGTTAGCCTCTCTGGGTAGGCTTGGAATCCTTGCACCTTTACCTATTTATTCAGAGCTAAGAAGTTGCATACAATGAGGGCTCAGGCCATTTTTGGAGATAAACAAATGCTCAGGACCAAGGGGAAGAGTGATTTGAGAATCTCTGAACAGGTCTCTGCCCCCTGCCAGCAGCCTGGGACACCCTCCTGCCAAGCCCCCACTGTCCCCAGGCCCCATGGATATACAGAGCTTTTAGAGACTCTCTGCAGCCTCCGCAGATCTACGGAGGACCTTCTCAGCTGCTGGGCTCCACTTCCAGGCTCAAGAGCCTGAAGACACCCCACAGGACCCAGATGAGATCTATGACCTATATGACAACATGGAGCCCGGAGATGACTCCAGCCCCAGCCTCAAGTGCAGAGGTTTGTCGGTGGCCTGTCCAGATGAAGTGCCCTCAGTTCAGCAAGCTGCCAGGAGGCCACCACAAGACCCAGCACTAAGAAAGGAGAAGGATCCCCAGCCACAGCCATTGCCACCCATGGACCCAAAGTTGCCGAAGCAGATGAGGAAGGTGGAGAAGGCTGAGAGGGAGTTCTGTAAGAAGTTCAAGTTTGAAAGGGAGATTGTGGTTCACACAAAGATGATCATAGACCCCAATGCCAAGACACATGGCGGGGGTGGCAAGCACCTTGGGATCTGGCATGGGGAGATCCTGGAGGTGATTTAGTTCACGAGCAAGGACAAGATGCTGTGCTGGGATCCCAAGGGCAAGTATGGCTACATTCCCAGAACAGAACTCCTGCCCCTGGAGATGGAGGTGTATGATGTTGTCAACTTCTTGGACCCCTGGGAAAACCTACCACTCACACTAGGACGGTAAGGCCTGTAGGCATGGAGCCAGGACAGCCGGCCAGCTGTGTCATTCACCCAGGAGCTCTGGATCCTGGCACAGAAGAGTCACAGAACTGCCTGTGCTGTGCCCCACCCCATAAAGCCCCAGTTTAAAGCAGTGAAAAGAAAGGCCTGGAAGAATGGGAGAAGAAGAATCCTTAAAATTAATTTTCCCAATGAGGGAGAAGAAGAGGGTTATCAACCAGTCAGAAACCAGACCTGAAGGAAATATCAATACGTGTGCCAGCTCTTGATTTGATATCTCAATTGTGTCTTGATTTTTCCTGAGCATTTTCTAGGTAGCCTTTCCATTCCATCTCTCCCTGCTAAAGAGTGATATTCTTGCCCTTTCTGATGAATCATTTTGACATGGAGAAGTTGTCAATATCAGTTGGTGCAGCTCTTAAGATGTTGGTCATACATCATGGACATACTCAAAAGTCTTGGACATGATGGAAATTGTATGAATCTTAAGAATGGTGGATGAAGTGTCTGTGTACCTTTCGGATGCACAAAGTGCCATACTACCCTCAAAATCCAAAGAGAATGAAAAGGATTGATGGATTTTAAAATATCTGTATTTATTTTTATCTCCCATTTCATGTCTAAGGATCTGCCTAGACATGTAGACATATCTCAAAATATATAAACATATCCCAAGACATATATACATATCCCAAGATATGTAAACATATACCAAGGCATATAGACATATCCCAAGACATGTAGACCTATCCCAAGACATATATACATATCCCAAGATATATAGACATATTCTAAAACATGTAGACATATCCCAAGACATATAGACATATCCTAAGATATGTAGACATATCTCAAGACATATAAACATATCCCAAGACATACAGAATTATCCCAAGACATACATACATATCCCAAGATGTATAGACATATTCCAAGACATGTAAACATATCCCAAGACATATGGAATTATCCCAAGACATATTGACATATCTCAAGATATGTAGACATATCCCCAAACATGTAGACCTATCCCAAGATATACAGAATTATCCCAATACTCACAGACATATTCCAAAGCATATATATATATCCCAAGATATATAGACTCATCCCAAGACATGTAGACATATCCCAAGACATATATACATATCCCAAGGTATATAGACTTATCCCAAGACACATAGACATATCCCAAGACAAATACACATATTCCAAGATACGCAGGCTTATCCCAAGACAAGTAGACATATCCCAAGACCTATATACATATCCCAAGATATATAGACATATTCCAAGAGATGGAGACATATCCCAAGATATATAGACATATCCCAAGACATATATACATATCCCAAGATATATAGACTTATCCCAAGACATGTAGACATATCCCAAGACCTATATACATATCCCAAGATATATAGACATATTCCAAGAGATGGAGACATATCCCAAGATATATAGACATATCCCAAGACATATATACATATCCCAAGATATATAGACTTATCCCAAGACATGTAGACATATCCCAAGACCTATATACATATCCCAAGATATATAGACATATTCCAAGAGATGGAGACATATCCCAAGATATATAGGCATATCTCAAGACATATATAAATATCCCAAGATATATAGACTTATTCCAAGACATGTAGACATATCCCACAATATGTGGAAATATCCCAAGACATGTAGACATATCCCAAGATATATATATCTATCTCAAGACATGTAGACAAATCCCAAGACATACATACATATTCCATGACATATAGAGTTATCCCAACACATGTAGACATATCCCAAGACATACAGACATATCCCAAGACATGTAGACATATCCCAAGATATGTAGACACATCTCAGGACATACAGACATATCTCAAGATATATAGAATTATCGCAACACATGTAGATGTATTCCCAGATATACAGCCATATCCCAAAACAGGTAGACATATCCAAAGATATATAGGCATATCCCAAGAGCTATGTCTATGTCCTAAACTCTCATAACCTCAGAAATGTGACCTTATGATGAAAAAGGGTCTTTGAAGATGGAATTAAGGTAAAGATCACAAGATGAGATCATAGGATGGGTATGACCTCCAGTGACAGGTGCTGTCATGACTGATGAATGAAAAGATACAAAATGAAGGTCATGTGGGAGAGAAAAGCAGAAATCAGGGAGATACATCTACAAGCCACATGCTGCTGATGAAGACATACTCGAGAGCAGGCAATTTACAAAAGAAAGAAACAGAGGTTGAGGCTGGGTGTGGTGGCTCCTGCCTGTAATACCAGCACTTTGGGAGGCTGAGGTGGGCAGATCACGAGGTCAGGAGTTCAAGACCAGCCTGATCAACATGATGAAACCCCATCTCTACTAAAAATACAAAAAATAGCCAGGCATGGTGCCACCCACCTGTAATCCCAGCTACTCAGGAGGCTAAGGCAGAAAAATTGCTTGAACCCAGGAGGCAGAGTTTGCAGTGAGCTAAGAGTGAGGCACTGCACTCCAGCCTGGGCAACAGAGCAAGTCTCCTTCACAAAAAAATAAAAAGAGAGAGAGGTTAAATGGACTTACAATTCTAGGCAGCTGGGGAGGTCCCATTATCATGGCAGAAAGCAAGGAGGAGCAAGTCACCTCTTACATGGATGGCAGCAGGCAAAGAGAGAGCTTGTGCAGGAAAAATCCCCCTTATAAAACCATCAGATCTCATGAGACTTCTTCATGATCATGAGAACAGCATAGGAAAGACCCGCCCCATGATTTAATTGCCTCTCACCAAATCCCTCCCACAACACATGGAAATTCAAGAGGAAATTTGGGTGGGAACATAGCCAAACCAGATCACCAAAGAATACCTGGACCAAGTAGAAACCAGGAGATAGCCATCAGACAGATTCCTCTCTTGCTTGCAACCCTCATAAGAAATCAACCTGGGGAGAATAGGCAAGATGGCGTTGTAGAAGTGACTCAGGATTGCAACTCTCAGTGAAGGAGCAGAGGGTGAGTCCTAGCTGCATTCTCGGATGGACCTTTTTTGCCCACAGAGCACTGAAAGTCCCAGGTGTGGGAGAGACACAGGATGCTAGTACAGCCGGCTAGCGCAGCCAGCGCCACAGTGAGACCCGGCATGGAACTCACTGGTCTGGGTGCCCTGTTAAACAGGCAATCTGAGATTTGGAAGGGCAGATTGGCATGTCCATCTGATTGAACGGGACTTGGACAATGAGCCAGACCAGGAGTTTCCTGGGAAGCGTGATCTGAGCTGGTGCAGTGGGCAGCAGCATGGGAGATTGCACAGATCCCAGTGCCCTATCAGCAGGCTACTGGGGTGCCAGTGAGAGAGTTGACCTTTCAGCTTGGGGAGAGGAATAGAGAGAGGATGGACTCTGAGGCAGGGAGCTGGGTGATCAGGCTAGGCAGGTCCCACCCTCACTAGGACAAGCAGGGCAGCAATTGGAGGCACTCAGGGCTGAGAGTTTTGCTGCCAGAATCTAGGATGGTGCAGCCTGGTGAGGGAGGGGCATCCACCACTACTGACACAATCTGCCCCTACTGAAGTACCACCCAGGGCTGACACAGCCTGCTGTTGCCGAGGCAACCTGCCATAACAGAGAACTCCGACAGGAGCGGGGAGTGCTCCACAGCAGAAGGGAGCCCAGCAGCAACAGGGCGGACCCGCACTAGCAGGTCAGAGCCCCAGCAGGCAAATAGTGAATAGACTGCCTCCTAGTGGGGCAGGACAGTGCAACAGATACTCATAAAGAAAGCCTCAACTCCCTGACACAGAGAATCTAAGGCAGAAAAAAAAATGGTGGTGTTTTATGAGTTCTTTTGCAGCAGACATAAACAACCTCCCAACAACGCTGAATGAACAATGAAGCTCACAGCTCAGCACTGGAGCTCCTATAAAGCACAGACCATCTCCTCAAGCAGCTCCCTGACCCCTGTATATCCAAAGAGTCACCCCAAAAAAGGACTAATCAGACTGATATTTGGCGGGCATCATTCTGGAACAAAGACAGCAGAAGAAGAAACTGGTATCATCCCTCACTCTTCCGCAGCTGCTACAGGTATAACCCAGACAAGCAGGGCCTGGAGTGGACCTCAGCACTCATACAGCAGAGGGGCTAGACCATTAGAAGAAAAACTAAGTAACAGAAATACTTCATCATCAACAATCTCAGCATCGACACAGAGAACCAATTAAAAAATCAGCAACTACTAAGATGACAGGCAGATAAATCCATAGAGATGGGAAGAAACCAGTGCAAAAAGGAGGAAAACACCCCAAACCAAAACACCTCACCTCCTACAAAGGACCAAAACTCCTCACCAGCACAGGAACAAAGCTGGACAGAGAATGAGTGTGATGAAATGATGGAATCAGACTTCAGAAAGTGGATAATGAGAAACTTCAGTGAGCTAAAAGAACATGTTCTAAATCAGTGCAAAGAAACTAATAACCTTGAAAAAAGACTTGAAAAAGGATTTGAGGAATTGATGACAAGAATGGACAACTTAGAGAGGTATATGAATGAATTCAAGGAGCTGAAAAACACAACATGAGAACTTCACGAAGCATGCACAAGTTTCAACAGCCAAATTGACAAGCAGAAGAAAGAATATCAGAAGTTGAAGATCAACTCAATGAAATAAAATGAGAAACAAAGATTAAAGAAACAAGCACAAAAAGGAATGAACAAAATCTCCAAGAAATGTGGGACTATGTGAAGAGACCCAACCTACGTTTGATAGGTGTACCAGAATGTGACGAAGAGAATGAACCCAAGCTGGAAAACCCTCTTCAGGATATAATCCAGGAAAATTTCCCCAACCTAGCAAGACAGGTCAATACTCAACTCCAGGAAACACAGAGAACACCACAAAGATACTCTGCAAGAAGAGCAACCCCAAGGCACATAATCATCAGATTCACCAGGGTTGAAATGAAGGAGAAAATACTAAGGGCAGCCAGAGAGAAAGGTCGGGTCACCCACAAGGGGAAGCCCATCAGACTCACAGTAGATCTCTCAGCAGAGACTCTACAAGCCAGAAGAGAGTGGGGGCCAATATTCAACATCCTTAAAGAAAAGAACTTTCAACCCAGTATTTTATATCCAGCCAAACTGAGCTTCATAAGTGAAGGAAAAATAAAATCCTTCATGAACAAGCAAGTACTCAGATGTTTTGTCACCACTAGGCCTGCTTTACAAGAGCTCCTGAAAGAGGCACTACACATAGAAAGAAACAACCAGTACCAGCCATCCTAAAAGCATACCAAATGCTAAAGACCATTAACAAAATGAAGAATGTACATGAACCAACTGTCAAAACAGCCAGTCAGCATCAAAATGGCAGTATCAAATTCACACATAACAATATTAACCCTAAATGTAAATGGGCTAAATGCACCAATCAAAAGACACAGACTGGAAAATTGGATAAAAAACCAAAACCCATCAGTGTGCTGTATCCAGGAAACCAATCTCACATGCAAAGATACACAAAGGCTCAAAATAAAGGGATGCAGGAAGATTTACCAAGCAAATGGAGAGCAAAAAAAAGCAGGAGTTGCAATTCTTGTCTCTGATAAAATAGACTTTAAAGCAACAAAGATCACAAGGGACAAAGAAGGTCATTACATAATGGTAAAATTATGGATACAACAAGAAGAGCTAACGATTCTAAATATATATGGACCCAATGCAGGAGCACCCAGATATATAAGGCAAGTTCTTAATGACTTACAAAGAGACTTAGACGCCCACACAATAATAGTGGGAGACTTTAACACTCCACTGTGAATATCAGACAGATCAACCAGACAGAAAATTAACAAGGATATCCAGGACTTGAACTCAGACCTGGAACAAGCAAACCTGATAGACATTTACAGAACTCTCCACCCCAAATCCACAGAATATACATTCTTCTCAGCACCACATCACACCTACTCCAAAATTGACCACATCATTGGAAGTAAAGCACTCCTCAGCAAATGCAAAACAACGGAAATCATAACAAACAGTCTCTCAGACCATAGTGCAATCAACTTGGAACTCAGAATTCAGAAAATAACTCAGAACCGCACAGCTTCTTGGAAACTGAACAACTGGCTCTTGAATGTTGATTGGATAAATAAAAAAATGAAGGCAGAAATAAAGAAGTTCTTTGAAACCAACGAGAATGAAGACACAACATACCAGAATCTCTGGGATACATTTAAAGTAGTCTGTAGAGGAAAATATATAGCAATAAGTGCCCACATGAGAAGAGGGGAGAGATCCAAAATTGAAACCCTATCATCAAAATTGAAAGAGCTAGAGAAGCAAGAGCAAAAAAGCTCAAAACCTAGCTGAAGACAAGAAATAACTAAGATCAGAGCAGAACTGAAGGAGTTAGAGACAAGAAAAACCCTTCAAAAAATCAATAAATCCAAGAGCTGGTTTTTTGAAAAGATCACCAAAATAGACAGACCACTAGCCAGACTGATAAAAAAGAAGACAGAGAACAACCAAACAGATGCAATAAAAAATGATAATGGGGAAATTACCACAGATTTCACAGAAATTCAAACCATCATCAGAGAATACTACAAACAACTCTATGCACATAAACTAGTAAATCAGGAAGAAATGGATAAATTCCTGGATGCCTGTGTCCTCCCAAGCCTAAACCAGGATGAAGCCGAAACTATGATTAGACCAATAACAAGGTCTGAAGTTGAGGCAGCAATTAAGAGCCTATCACACAAAAAAAAGTCCAGGTCCAGATGGGTTCACAGCTGAATTCTACCAGACACACAAAGAGGATCTGGTACCATTCCTTCTCAAACTATTCCAAATAATCCAAAAAGAGGGAACCCTTCCCAAATCATTTCATGAGACCAACATCATCCTGATACCAAAACTGGCAGAGACTCTACAAGAAAAGAAAACTTCAGGCCAATATCCATGATGAACATAGGTGCAAAAGTCTTCAATAAAATACTGGCAAACCAATTGCAACAGCACATTAAAAAACTTATCCATCATGATCAAGTAGGATTCATCCCGGGGATGCAAGGCTGGTTCAACATACGCAAGTCTATAAATGTAATTCACCACATAAACAGAAGCAAAAACAAAAACCACATGATTATCTCAATGACGCAGAGAAGGCATTTGACAAAATTCAACAGCCCTTTATGCTAAAAACCCTCAATAAACTTGGTATTGATGAAACATATCTCAAAGTAATAAAAGCTATTTACGACAAACCAACAGCCAATATCATACTTAATGGGCAAAAACTGGAAGCATTCCCTTTGAAATCCAGCACTAGGCAAGAATGCCCTCTCTCACCACTCCTATTCAACATAGTACTGGAAGTTCTAGCCAGAGCAATCAGGCAAGAAAAAGAAATAAAGGGTATTCAAATAGAAAAGGTGGAAGCCAAATTGTCTCTATTTGGAGATGACATGATAGTATACCTAGAAGACCCCATCACCTCAGCCCAAAAGCTCCTGCAACTGATAAGCAACTTCAGCAAAGTCTCAGAATATAAAATCAATGTGGAAAAATCACAAGCATTCCTATACACCAAGAACAGACCTAAAGAGAACCAAATTAAGATCGAACTGCCATTCACAATTGCTACAAAGAAAATAAAATACCTAGGAATACAACTCACAAGGAACATAAGGGACCTCTTTAAGGAAAACTACAAACCACTGCTCAATAAAATAAAAGAGGACACAAACAGATGGAGAAACATTCTATGTTCGTGGTTAGGAAGAATCAATATCATGAAAATGGCTATACTGCCCAAAGTAATTTACACAATCAATGCTATCCCCATCAAACTACCATTGAATTTCTTCACAGAACTGGAAAAAAACACCATGAATTTCATATGGAACCAAGAAAGAGCCCTCATAGCCAAGTCAATTCTAAGCAAAAAGAACACAGCGGGAAGCATCACGCTACCAGTCTTCAAACTATACTACAAGGCTACAGTAATTAAAACAGCATGGTACTGGTACCAAAACAGAGATATAAACCAATGGAACAGAACAGAAGCATCGGAGGCAACACAACATATCTACAACCATATTATTTTTGATAAACCAGATAAAAACAAACAATGGGGAAAGGATTCCCTATTTAATAAATGGTGTTGGGAAAACTGGCTAGCCATGTGCAGAAAGTAGAAACTGGACCCCTTCCTGACACCTTACACTAAAATTAACTCCAGATGGATTAAAGACTTAAATGTAAGACCTGACACAATAAAAACCCTAGAAGAAAATCTAGGCAAAACCATTCAGGACATAGGAGTAGGCAAGGACTTCATGACCAAAACACCAAAAGCACTGGCAACAAAAGCCAAAATAGACAAATGGGACCTAATCAAACTCCACAGCTTCTGCACAGCAAAAGAAACAGTCACTAGAGTGAATCGGCAACCATCAGAATGGGAAAAAATCTTTGCAGTTTACACACCTGACAAAGGGCTGATATCCAGAATTTACAAAGAACTCAAACAGATTTACAGGAAAAAAACAAACAAGCCCATTCAAAAATGGGCAAAGGATATGAACAGACACTTTACAAAAGAAGACATACGTGAGGACAACAAACATATGAAAAAATGCTCATCATCACTGGTCATTAGAGAGATGCAAATCAAAACCACATTGAGATACCATCTCACGCCAGTTAGAATGGCGATCATTAAAAAATCTGGAGACAGCAGATGTTGGAGAGGATGTGGAGATATAGGAACACTCTTACACTGTTCGTGGGAGTGTAAATTAGTTCAACCATTGTGGAAGACAGTGTGGCAATTCCTCAAGGACCTAGAAATAGAAATTTCATTTGACCCAGAAATTCCATTACTGGGTATATATCCAAAGGACTATAAATCGTTCTACTATAAGTACACATGCACAGGAATGTTCATTGCAGCACTGTTTACAATAGCAAAGAACTGGAACCAACCCAAATGTCCAACGATGATAGACTGGACTGGGAAAATGTGGCACATATACACCATGGAATATTATGCAGCAATCAAAAATGATGAGTATGTGTTTTTTTGTTAGGACAGGGATGAATCTGGAGAACATCATTCTCAGCAAACTGACACAAGAACAGAAAAAGAAATACCGCATATACTCACTCATAGGTGGGTGAGAAAAATGAGAACACATGGACACAGAAAGGGGGTCTACTACACACTGGGGTCTATTGGGGGTAATGGGGGAGGGACAGCAGTGGGGGCTGGGGAGGGATAACCTGGGGATGAATGCCAAGTGTGGGTGAAGGGGAGGAAGGCAGCAAAACACACTGCCATGTGTGTACCTATGCAACTATCTTGCACGTTCTGCACATGTACCCCAAAACCTATAATGCAATAAAAATTTAAAAAAAAAAAAAAGAAATCAACCCTCCCAACACCTTGATCTGAAATGTCTGTCTTCCATAAGTTATTGTTGTAATCCACCCAATTTATATAAATTTGTTACAGCAAGTTCAGGAAAGGAATTCGAGTTCCAACCCAAATTTTTCTCTTTGAAGACTCTCTGAATTCCATATACATCACTTCCCCATCTGAAATACCTTCATTTATTGTACTCCTTTTTCCAAACTTTTTTTTGTGGGCTTATTTGTTTCTTTGTTTTGTTTTTTTGAGATGGAGTTTTGCTCTTGTTGCCCAGGTTGGAGTGCAATGGTGCGATCTCAGCTCAGTGCAACCTCCACCTTCCAAGTTCAAGTGATTCCTATGTCTCAGCCTCCTGAGTAGCCATGACTACATTCCAGCTTGGGGAGATTATCTCTTTATGTCATGACATTACATTGTCTCCAAGTGCCCTCAGTAAACAGATCACCATCTAATTCCTACAATGATGGAGAAATATTGCTTAAGATGAAATGTCTATGAGTTTTAGAGTTTATGGAAATTGGTAAGGTAAAGGTGACACATACTTGGATTTTATTCTTCTTAAATACTTTTCCAAAATGATTTCAAACTATCATTAGGGGCATGTCTGATGTCAGATATAAAATCCAGATTTTATACACATACAACCACACCTGGCACATACAACCACACCTGGCAGATTTTTTGTATTTTTAGTAGAAATTGGGTTTCACCATGTTGGCCAGGCTGCTCTCGAACTCCTGACCTGAATTGATTTTCCTGCCAGAGCCTCCCAAAGTGCTGGGATTATGGGTGTGGACCATGACAGCCAGCTATTGTACTTTTATTCCAGTCATGACATGGGTCCCTTATACACAAGGGATTTTGGTATTATTCATTCATGAATGTCAACCCTTCAAGGAGGAGCATGAGGTTTTAATTCTTCTCTTATAAGCATGCTTTGCACATGGGAAATGATAAATTGTCAGATGCTTAGAGTGTGACCTATTGTGTATCATACTGAACCTTTGCCACGGATGGAAATCTAGCAGTTACAAGCAATTAATTTCTTCTCTGAGCCATCCAAGGTTAATTTTAGCCCCAGTACCTGTCTTCTGCCAGATTTGATGTTTCCTTTGGCTCCGCCCCTCTGGTTCCTGATGGCAGATGGCTATGTGGAAGCTGGCATCCTGACTACATTACCAATTTCCAGAAACCAAAGGGAGTCATTGGTGAATAGGAATGATCTTGTCATGGGATTATGGGATTGTGGTAATACAAT
Source organism: Saguinus oedipus (assembly GCA_031835075.1). Classification (NCBI taxonomy): domain Eukaryota; kingdom Metazoa; phylum Chordata; class Mammalia; order Primates; family Cebidae; genus Saguinus; species Saguinus oedipus. The sequence continues at coordinate 2,093,075 of JASSZA010000040.1, forward strand.
CTGACACTTAGTTGACATAGGTGGCCTCCACTTTGCAAAGGCTCCACTATGCATCATGGTGATGGAGAGAAGAAACACCTAAACACACAGTCAAAAATAATTTGAGAGATGCATCACAAAATATCCCCATTTATATTTGGAGAAAGAGCTCACTGTGGAACTCTCTCAAATGGCTCAGGTTGGAATGTCCATTTCGAAGAACAAAGACCACTTTAACTTCTCACTTCCTTGAGAGATGCCTCCAGTATTGGAAGCAAAAGCAGGCACTGTATGTCCATGGAAATATTCTGTATTTTGCCTGTTATGTGGCTGCTGGGCAACAGAACAGAAAATTCACCAAAGCAACTTTCCCTCTTGGGATACTCATTCATCCATAGTTACTTCCCTTAGTGGATGCTGAGGGGGTGGTTGATATCAATCTGCCAGCATCAATGGAGAGGTAAGTCAGGCTGGCTTGGGGAGACTATCCGATTATGTCATGGAATTACCCTCTCCGCAAGTGACCTCAGTAGATAGATCAACATCTCATTCCTGCAGTGATGGAGAAATATTCCTTACGATGGAATGTCTCTGAGATTTAGAGTTTAGGAAAATTGGTAAGGGAGACTCAATATTTAAAAAGAGCAGTTACAAAGTGATTCAAAAAAAAAATAAGAATGAGGCCAGGCAAGGTGACTGATGCCTGTAATCCCAGCACTTTGGGAAGCCGAGGTAGGCAGATCGCCTGAGGTCAGGGGTTTGAGACCAGCCTGACCAACATGGAGGAACCCCATCTCTACTAAAAACACAAAAAAAAAAGCTAGGTGTCATTGTGGGTTCCTGTATCCCAGCTTCTCAGGAGGCAGGAAAATCACTTGAATCTGGGAGGTGGAGATTGCGGAGAGCTGAGATGGCACTATTGCACTTCAGCCTGGGTGACAGGGTCTCAAAAAAAAAAGAAGAAGAAAAAGAAAAAACATAAGCATCTTTAAATGGGAGGGCATGCTGTGAAGGTAGAGGAAATGTCATTCTGATCATAAAAGGAGGAAGAAACGTTGGTTTAAAAAAAAAAAATTAACTCTCACAATACTCTGTTAGAAAAATCATAAAATGTCCTTTTCTACTGTGTTGTAAAGTTTATAAACAATGAGGATGTACTCTCACACCTAAAATGCTAAAATTATATTTTCACTGAAAAATAAAAAATATAAATACTTAAAAAAAAAAAGAAAGAAAGAAACGTTGGTATATAGTTCGCTCTCTACAGGTGTCTTTGGATATTTCCAGTTTGTGAATTTGGCTGTGGCATCTTAAATACTTTTCACAAATGATTTTAAATGGTATCATTAGGGGCATGTCTGATGTGACATATAAAACCACTAGCTGGGATGCCATCTCATAAAATTTTGGGACAAATTCTACCCGATTTCTTTTTCAAGGAGCTAAAAAAGAAATAAGAATGGCTACCTCATGTACTTTTGCACTCAACTCTATGTTGCTATAATTAGACAAACCACAGGCACCTGGTATTATTTCTAAGCCCCAGTGGGCTCTACGATCCTGACTGTGCCTGACACAATTTAGGGACTGAATTTCTTTTTTGTTACAGTTTCAAAGAGCAAGGCTGTACTGCCTGCTTTTTCCTCTTCCTCATGAAAGCTTATGGTAGCTTAGTTTCCTAGGTACTCACATGCAGTTGGCTAAGCTGATCCTCATGCCCTTTCTCCCTCAAAGCACACAGCCCCATTTCCCTCTACAGCAACCCATTTCTCCCCTGCAGTCGTTTATTTTGGGATAAGCACATTTCCCCGAAAGCTAAAATCAGCCTTTGCAAAGCCACAAGAAAGCCATGCGAAGTCATTGACGGTGAGCTGTTTGTCACATTGCTGGCAGCTTGGAGTGTCTTTGGTTCCTGCCAGTCATTTCTGGAGCAAGCTCAGAAGTCATCATCACATGTGGGAGTTCTTGTAGAAGTCTGAGCCTTTGTTTTAGGGATGGATGAATTCACAATTCAGATTCTTCTTCCAGCCTCTCCCACTGGGCTTTATGCACCAGTGACCCTGCACTCCATGCCTCCACCACCCTCTCATTGCCTGCAAGCCAAAACCCTTGGCCCCCTGTCCATATCCTCCTGCCCTTAATGTCCACAAATCACTCAACCACCATGACCAGCCATGTGTCTTGCACCTGCTCTGCCTGGCACTTGCTCCAGCCTCTGTATTGTTCCTCAAGCAAGACCTTCATGAATAATGGCTGCCTTGTGTTTGCAGAATACCCCCTCTTCCCTCCACCAATGCAAATGCTGCACTCATTCCAGCTTCCACTCAAGTTCAACCTTGCTTCTGCACTTTCACTTTCATCCTTGGATTTTATTTCCTCTCTCTTGATTCTTATTTTTTTCGGAAGAGTTCTTCCCTGCCCCTTTCCAGCTTCTTCACTGACAGGGTCATTTTTCAGGACTGTTTTCCTGTATCAATCCCAACTTGAGCCAGGGAGCTTTTCAGCTAGCCATGGAGAAAACTCTCCTTGTACCAGCACTTTTGTGGAGAGGGTGGAATGATATTCTTACTTTCATAAGGCTACCTGAGAAGTGGGTGCCTTGGTATTCATCAATGGATGCTACGTTGAGTTCTGCCTTTTGTGGTCTACCTAAGTGAGGAATTGTTGTGTCTGAATTCCTAAACTCATGCTCCTCTCTGTTCCCAGAAAGAAAGAAGTTTCTTTCTTCTTGAACTTCTAACTCTGGCTTGGAGCTTGGAGTTCTGGACCATATCTTGATGCCCTTGTGACCCCAAGGCCAGGGAAGTTTCTGACACATGATGTAGGCGTGTTGAATAGAAGGGAGGATGGATAGACAGATGGATGACTGCATAGATGAATAAATGGATGGATACTTGGATGAATGGATGCTGGATGCATGCATGAGTGGATGGATAAGTGGATGCATCGATAGGTAGATGGGTGGGTGGCTGTCTGTCTGCATACATGGGTCAGTAAGTGGGTGGCTGGATAGATGGATGAATGGAAGATGGATGAATAAAGGAATGCATAGTTGGATGAATGGATGGATGGATGGATATGTGCATGAGTAAATGAATGGGTGAATGGCAGGTGGATGGATGGATGGATATGTGCGTGAGTGAATGAATGGATGAATTGCAGGTGGATGGATGGATATGTGCATGAGTGAATGAAGGGGTGAATGGCAAGTGGATGGATGGATGGCTATGTGCATGAGTGAATGAAGGGGTGAATGGCAGGTGGATTGATGGATGGATATGTATGTGAGTAAATGAATGCGTGAATGGCAGGTGGATGGATGGATATGTGCGTGAGTGAATGAATGGATGAATGGCAGGTGGATGGATGGATGGATATGTGCATGAGTGAATGAATGGGTGAATGGCAGGTGGATGGATGGATATGTGCATGAGTGAATGAATGCGTGAATGGCAGGTGGATGGATGGATATGTGCGTGAGTGAATGAATGGATGAATGGCAGGTGGATGGATGGATGGATATGTGCATGAGTGAATGAATGGGTGAATGACAGGCAGGTGGATGGATAGATATGTGTGTGAGTGAATGAATGGGTGAATGGCAGGTGGATGAATGGATACGTGCATGAGTGAATGAATGGGCGAATTGCAGGTGGATGGATGGATGGATGGATGGATGGATGGATGGATGGATGGATGAATATGTGTGTGAGTGAATGAAGGGGTGAATGGCAAGTGGACGGATGAATGGATATGTGCATGAGTGAATGAAGGGGTGAATGGCAGGTGGATTGATGGATGAATATGTACATGAGTGAATGGGTGAATGGCAGGTGGATGGATGGATATGTGTGTGAGTGAATGAAGGGGTGAATGGCAGGTGGATTGATGGATGGATATGTGCGTGAGTGAATGAATGGGTAAATGACAGGCAGGTGGAGGGATGGATATGTGCGTGAGTGAATGAATGGGTGAATGGCAGGTGGATGGATGGTGGGTATGTGTGTATGAGTGAATGAAGGGGTGAATGGCAGGTGGATGGATGGATGGATGGATGGATGGATGGATGGATATGTGCATGAGTGAATAAATGGGTAAATGGCAGGTGGATGGATGGATGGATATGTATGTGAGTGAATGAATGGGTGAATGGCAGGCAGGTGGATGGATGGATTTGTGCGTGAGTGGATGAATTGGTGAATGGCAGGTGGATGGATGGATGAATATGTGCATGAATGATTGAGTGGGTGAATGGCAGGGGGATGGATGGATGGATATGTGTGTGAGTGAAGGAATGGGTGAATGGCAGGTGGATGGATGGATGGATATGTGCATGAGTGAATGAATGGGTGGATGGCAGATGGATTAATGAATGGCTTATCCAGATGCCTGAAGTCTTCCCACCTGGGGGATTTCTTAAGTTTTCCACCCTAACTTTCCTCCCGGG
>JASSZA010000040.1:3925000-4087349 GCA_031835075.1 Saguinus oedipus
TAGATGAGGCCCACCCTCCCCTTTGGATCTTCAGCTGATTAGATGAGTCCCACCCTCCCCCCTTAGGCCTTAGACTGATTAGATGAGGCCCGCCCTCCCCCCTTAGGCCTTAGACTGATTAGATGAGGCCCACCCTTCCCCCTTAGATCTTTGACTATTTAGATGAGGCCCACCCTCCCCTTTGGCTCTTCAACTGATTAGGTGAGGCCCAATCTTCCTCTTTAGCTCTTGGACTGATTAGATGAGGCCCGCCCTCCACCTTTAGGCCTTAGACTGATTAGATGCAGCCCACCCTTCCCCTTAGATCTTTGACTATTTAGATGAGGCCCACTATTCCCCATTTTGGCCTTTCAACTGATCATATGAGGCCCACCCTCCTCCCCTTTGGATCTTGGACTGATTAGATGAGGCCCACCCTCCTCCCCTTTGGACCTTCAACTGATTAGATGAGGCCCACCTGCATCCCCGGCCACCTGTCATTCTGTTACCTTCCACCCCCATGCTAGCATCCTCCCCGGTCCCCGCTTTTCACTGACCCCCAGGGGTTCCCCACCTCGAGTTGCCAGGACCATGGCTAAGGCCTTATCACCTCCCGTACCCTGCCCTGACTTCAGGCTCAGAAGCTCTTCCCAAGACCCCTGTTTATCGCCAACCATGAGATCACATGGGTGGGTCTGTCTCAGATCTTCACCCCAGGAAAAACACCACCCCCCAGAAGGGCGCGGTGGCTCACGCCTGTCATCCCAGCACTTTGACAGGCCGAGGCGGGGGGATCACCTTGAGGCCAGGAGTTCGAGACCAGTCTGGCCAACAGAGTGAAACCCCGCCTCTACTAAAAATACAAAGATTACCGGGCACGGTGGCAGGTGTCCCTCATCCCAGGTACTCGAAAGGCTGAGGCAGGAGAATTGCCTGAACCCAGGAGGTGGAGGCTGCAGTGATCCTCCTTCGTCTTTTCAGATAATCTGGGAGGAATTTGCCGCAGAGGAAGGGAAAGTCTACCGCGAAGAGATCTTGACGGTGGAAGAAGTTACATGAGACTCAGAGGGTGTAGGAACAGCAGGCACATCTCCGCCCCCGAGACATTCAGAAACTGTATTTTTGTTCATGATGCTGTCCACGTTTGTATCAATTTCTGTGGTTTTGTTTTGTATTGTTTTTGCAACAGAGTCTCGCTCTGTGTCCCGGGCCGGAGTGCAGTGGCCCAATCGTGGCTCACTGCAACCTCCGCCTCCCGGGTTCAAGCCATTCTCCCACCTCAGCCTCCTGAGTAGCTGGGACTACAGGCACCCACCAGCATGTCCAGCTAATTTTTTGTATCTTTAGTAGAGACAGGGTTTCACCATGTTGACCAAGATGGTCTCAATCTCTTGACCTTGTGATCCACCCGCCTCAGCCTCCCAAAGTGCTGGGATGACAGGCTTGAGCCACCACACCCGGCGTATATTTTTATTTAAATATATGATATTTGGGGCCAGGCGCGGGGACTCATGCCTGTCATCCCAGCACTTTGGGAGGCCGAGGCATGCAGATCACCTGAGGTCGGGAGTCCAAGACCAGCCTGACCAACATGGAGAAACCCTGTCTTAAAAAAAAAAAAAATAGATGATATATGTAGATGACAGATAGGTGATTGATAGGTGCTAATTGGTAGATGACAGATGAAAAAATGATAAATGAAGAAGTGACAGATGGATAGGTAATAGATGATTGACTATTTGATAGATGACTGATGGATGATTGATAGGTGATAATTGGTAGATGACAGATGAAAAATATATATGATAGATGAACAGATTATAGATATATGGGTGATAGATGGTCGCTAGATACGTGACTGATATGTATTTGATAAATACATGATGGATGAATTTCATTTTATTTTAGTATTTTATTTTGTTTTGTTTTATGAGATGGAGTCTCATTCTGTCACCCAGGTCCTCAACTCACTGCAAGCTCCGCCTCCCAGGTTCAAGCAATTCTCCTTCCTCAGCCTCCAGGGCAGCTGGGATTACAGGTGCCCACCATCACACCAGCCAGGTCTTAATATTTTTGGTAGACATAGCGTTTCACCATGTTGGGCAGGCTGGTCTCGAACTCCCAACCTCAGGTGATCTGCCTGTCTTGGCCATCCGAAATGCTGGGATTACAAGTGTGAGCCACCCAGCCCAGCTTTTTTTTTTTTTTTTGACGGAGATTTGCTCTTGTTGCCCAGGCTGAAGTGCGATGGTGCGATCTTGGCTCACCGCAACCTCCGCCTCCCGGGCTCAAGCAAATGATTCTCTGCCTCAGCTTCCCTGGGATTATGGGCATGCGCCACCACACCCAACCAATGTTGTATTTTTAGTAGAGACGGGAATTTGTCCATGATGGTCAGGCTGGTCTCAAACTCCCAACCTCAGGTGATCCGCCCGCCTCGGTCTCCCAAAGTGCTGGGATTCCAGGTGTGAGCCACCGCGCCCCGCCGAGGCGTGCAAATTCAAGCAGCGTGTAAGCACAGGAGGCTTCAGAATGAAGAGCGAGCCGCAGGGGGACCCAGGGTTCTGCACCGTCCTGTGGTTACAGGAAGCATGGCGCGTATGTCCCACAAAAACCGGCCTTTGCAGAAGGAGACGAGAGATTCTACTGCATGTCCGATGGTCTTTGGGTTTGCATCTTCTACCCTGGAGTGGGAGAGGAGGAATTCTATTGAGGGGAAGGAAACGATTGCTAGGGAGATACTCTGGCCAGGTCGGAGCTCAGCGGCGCCATCTTGGCTCACTGCAACCTCTACTTCTGAGGCTCAAGTGATCCTCCCACCTTGGCCTCCTTGATACTTCGGATGACAGGCATCCATCACCGTGCCTGGCTAATTTTTGAGTTTCTCTAGAGAAGGGGGTCTCACTATGTGACCTAGGCTGGTTTTGAACTCCTGAGCTAAAGCCATCTTCCCGCCTCCACCTCCAGAAGTGCTGGGGTTACAGAAGTGAGCCACTGAATGTGGCCAGAGTAACATCGTGTGTCCTTGTGGCTGCCACGTGCACTCCGCCCTAAACATGTGATGAGGTTTCTGTACCTTGTGCTTGTTTATTTCAACCTTGTGTCTTTTCTGAGGTCTGTTTATGGGTGTACGTGCCGGTTTCTCACATAGGTAAACTGTGTCACGGGGACTCACTGTATGGTCTGCTTCATCCACCAGGTGCTAAGTCTTACATCTGTCAATTATTGTCACGTAGCTTTCATGATAGAATATTCATTTTTAACATCTGCGTTCACAGCCAGGTGTGGGGGCTCATGCCTGTCATCCCAGCACTTTGAAAGGCCCGTGTGGGCGGATCAGGAGGTCAGGAGTTCAAGACCAGCCTGGCCAAGACAGTGAAACCCCGTCTCTACTACAAGTGCAAAAATTAGGGCCAGTGCACGGTGGCTCACGCCTGTAATCCCAGCACTTTGGGAGGCCGAAGCGAGCGGATCACGAGGTCAAGAGATCGAGACCATCCTGGTCAACATGCTGAAACCCCGTCTCTACTAAAAATACAAAAATTAGCTGGGCATGGTGGCGCGTGCCTGTAACCCCAGCTACTCAGGAGGCCGAGGCAGGAGAATTGCCTGAACCCAGGAGGCGGAGGTTGCGGTGAGCCGAGATCGCGCCATTGCACTCCAGCCTGGGTAACAAGAGCGAAACTCTGTCTCAAAAAAAAAAAAAAAAAAAAAAGAGTACAAAAATTAGCTGGGCGTGGTGGCATCTGCCTGTAGTCCCAGATACACGGGAGGCTGAGGCAGGAGAATTGCTTGAACCCAGAAGGCAGAGGTTGCGGTGAGGTGAGATTGCGCCACAGCACTTCAGTCTGGGTAACAAGAACCAGACTCCGTCCCAAATTGAAACAAATTATTAATTAATGTTGTCGGCTGGTCTCGAACTCCCGACCTCAGGTGATCCACCTGCCTTGGCCTCCCCAAGTGCTGGGATGACAGGCATGGGCCACCGCGCCCGGTACTGATTCATTTCTTATTCTCCATTCTACCTTTCATGCCTCCTCCTCTTTCACCATTCAAATCTGCGAAATATGCTTTTTAGCAGAGCGGATTTTATGAGCAGAGCGGGTATCAGCTATGATTCCTTTAGTCCGAATTTGAAAAAAAAAAAAAAATCCTCCCAGAATTGGCTTTCAGAATGCATGGAGCGATGACATTTAGTTACAAGCGTGGAAGGTGTTGTTCCCAGTTTAAGGCAAGTGAGTCCTGAGGGAAGACATCCTCGAGATGGTGTTTTATGTGTTCAGTGAGTCTCAGACAATCCTGTGACAAAGACTGTGGATCAGAAACCTACACATCCTACTGTTTCTCTGGCTGTTCATTAGCTCTCTGCAGAGTCATAAAAGTCAGCTCGGGCCAGGCACGGTGGCTCACACCTGTAATCCCAGCACTTTGGGAGGCCGAGGAGGGTGAATGACCAGGTCAGGAGTTCAAGACCACCCTGACCAACATGGTGAAACTCCGTCTCTACTAAAAAATACAAACATTGTTAAATGAAAGTTGCCAAGTGGAAAAATAAAAAATAATACAAAAATTAGCCAGGTGTGGTGGCGGGAGCCTGTAATCCCAGCTACTGGGGAGCCTGACACAGGAGAATGGCTTGAACTGGGAGGCGGAGGTTGCAGTGAGCTGAGATTGTGCCACTGCACTCCAGCCTGGCGACAGAGTAAGACTGTCTCAAAAGAATAAAAATAAAATAAAATAGCCAGGCGCGGTGGGTCATGCCTGTAATCCGGGACTTTGGGAGGCTGAGGTGGATGGATCACTTGAGGTCATGAGTTCAAGACCAGCCTGGCCAACATGGTGAAACTCCGTCTCTACTAAAAAATACAAACATTGTTAACCGAAAGTTGCCAAGTGGAAAAATAAAAAATAATACAAAAATTAGCCAGGCGTGGTGGCGGGAGCCTGTAATCCCAGCTACTGGGGAGCCTGACACAGGACAATGGCTTGAACTGGGAGGCAGAGGTTGCAGTGAGCCAAGATTGCGCCACTGCATTCCAGCCTGGGCAATAGAGTAAGATTCCATCTCAAATAAATAAAAATTTAAAAATAATAAAACTAGCCAGGTGAGGTGGCTCACACCTGTAATCTCAGCACTTTGGGAGGCCGAAGTGGGTGGATCACAGGAGGTCGCGAGTTTGAGACCAGCCTGGCTGACATGGGGAAACCCCGTCCCTACTAAAAATACAGAATAAGCTAAATGTGCTGACGCACGCCTGTAATCCCAGCTACTTGGGAGGCTGAGGCAGGAGAATCACTTGAATCCGGGAGGTGGAGGTTGCAATGAGCCGAGATCACACCACTGCACTCCAGCCTGAGAGACAGAGTGAGACTCTGTATCAACAACAAAAAAAATAAGGAGAAGGAAAAAGACAGGACTTTTGAGTTTCTGATGAGCCTTTCCAAAGGAGGCAATTAGAATATGCATCTATCCCAGTGAGCAGAGGGGAGACCTTGAAAAGAATGGGAGGCAGGCGCCCCTGAGCAGCTCCCAGCATGAATCTTCCTTTTAGCTTCATGATTTTGGGGTCTCAGATATTTTCCTTCCTGAGGCCTCTGCTTCTGGGCAAAACGTGCGTCTTCCATGGACTTATCTGACCTGTTTGTAGCTTTACATGGAGTTTTGCTTCCCTTTTTTTCTTTTTGAGACAGAGTCTCGCTCCGTCACCCAGGCTGGAGTGCAATGGCTCCATCTCTGCTCAGTGCAACCTCCTCCTCCCGGGTTCAAGTGATTCTCCTGCCTCAGAGGAGCTGGGATTACAGGCACCCCCACCACACTTGGCTAACTTTTTGTACTTTTAGAAGAGACGGGGTTTCACCATGTTGGCCAGGCTGGTCTCAATCTCCTGACCTCAAATGATCTCCCCACCTCAGCCTCCCAAAGCACTGGGATTACAGGAAGTATCTTACCTTGTCTTCTGTGAAATCATAAAGTTTTGGGAGTTGGTTTACACCCCCCAATAAGACTTGTTTAAACCTAAATGGGTCCTGTTAAAAATTCCTTCCTTAGTGCAGGCACGGAGGCTCACGCCTGTAATCCCAGCATTTTGGGAAGCTGAGGTGGGCAGATCACCTGAGGTCAGGAGTTTGAGATCAGCCTGACCAACATAGAGAAACTCCTTCTCTACTAAAAATACAAAATTAGACAGGCGTGGTGGTGAGCGCCTGTAATCCCAGCGTCTCAGGAGGCTGAGGCAGGAGGATCATTTGAACCCAGGAGGCAGAGGCTGCACTGAGCTGAGATGGTGCCACTATACTCCAGCCTGGGCAACAGAGCAAGACAGTCTGGCTGTTGCCCACGCTGGAGTGCACTGGTGTGATCTCCGCTCACTGCAACCTCCGCCTCCTGGGTTCAAGCAGTTCTCCGGCCTCAGCCTCCCAAGTAGCTGGGATTACAGGTGCCTCCCACCACGCCCAGCTAATGTTTAATTTTTAGTAGAGATGGGATTTTACCATGTTGGTCAGGCTGGTCGAACTCCTGACCCCAAGCAATCCGCCCACCTCAGCCTCCTGAGTAGCTGGGACTACAGGTGCACCACCACACTCGGCTAATTTATTTTTAGTAGACACAGGGTTTCGTTATTTTGATCAGGCTGGTCTCGAACTCCTGACCTCAAGCAATCCAGCCACCTAATTTATTTTTAGTAGAGACAGGGTTTTACTGTTTTGCTCGAGCTGGTCTCGAACTCCTGACCTCAAGCAATCCACCCACCTAATTTATTTTTAGTAGGGTTTTACTGTTTTGTTCAGGCTGGTCTTGAACTCCTGATCTTGAGCAATCCATGCACCTCGGCCTCCTGAAGTGCTGGGATTACAGACGTGAGCCTCCGCACCCGGCCTCTTTCAGCTTTTCATATTTAATTTCTCCACTGAGTCTGCGCTGCAGCAGTTGTGACGGAGGGCTGTCTGACAGAGACCTGACCTGCCACACGCTCACTGGGCCAAACTTCTGTCTTGCAAAACAGCATTGGTTACAAAATCCCCGTGCCCTCTGAGTTCCAAGAAAAGGTTTGGTGCAAATCACCCGCCCTCTCTTCCTGAGTCAGAAAAGAGACACCACCCCTCATCCTGCAGAATGCAATTCGGGTAAGAAAGAAGTCGGGGCTGGTCCGTAGCATAAAAGAAAAACAAGTTTATTAAGAAACTAAAGGAATAAAGGTCAGACGTGATGCCTCATGTCTGGAATTCCAGCACTTTGGGAGGTCGTGGCGGGTGGATCACCTGAGGTTGGGAGTTCAAGACCAGCCTGGCCAACATGGCAAAACCGCATGTCTACTTAACAAAATAATAATAATACAAAAATTAAACCAGACACATTGGTTCATGCCTGTCATCTCAGCACTTTGGGAGGCCGACGAGGGCAGATCCCCTGAGGTCAGGAGTTCGAGACCAGCCTGACCAACATGGGGAAACCCCATCTCTACTAAAAATACAAAATCAGCCAGGTGTGGTGGTGCAGGCCTGTAATTCCAGCTACTCAGGAGGCTGAGGCAGGAGAATTGCTTAAATCCTGGAGGCGGAGGTTGCAGTGAGCTGAGATCGCACCACTGCACTTGAGCCTGGGTGACAGAGCAAGACTCCATCTGAAAATAAATGAATAAATAAATAGATGGCATAACCTTTTTTGATGTGAGCTTCTGTTTAAAAACACCTTGTTGGCCAGGCAAAGTAGCTCACACCTGTAATCCCAGCACTTTGGGAGGCTGAGGTGGGCGGATCACCTGAGGTCAGGAGTTCGAGACCGGCCTGGCCAACATGGTGAAACCGTGTCTCTACCAAAAATATAAAAATTAGCCGGGCGTGGTGGCGGGCACCTGTAACCTCAGCTACTCAGGGAGCTGAGGCAGGAGAATTGTTTGAACCTGGAGGTGGAGGTTGCAGTGAGCCGAGATCACGCCATTGCACTCCAGCCTGGGTGACAGAGCGAGACTCCATCTCAAAATAAAAAAGGCACCTTATTTAACATATGTTGTTGGTGCATGGAAATTGGACTCACAGCCAACATCACTGTAAATCATATCTGAAAGAAGCTTCTGGAATACACATATTTTCTGATAAGGCACATCACAGCCATATTGCACTTGAGGAATGCCGGGCGGGAAAGAAACGATTTTCATCTACACTATTAAGTTCTGTGCATAGGGCCTGCAAATTAAACTGAGAAAAGCCAGATTAACAGAAGAAAAGCACGACAATTTGATTTCTTTTATTGTTTCTTTTTTGTTTGTTTGTTTTATTTTGAGCCAGAGTCTTGCTCTGTCACCAAGGCTGGAGTGCTGTGGTGCAATCTTGGCTCATGGCAACCTCCACCACCCGGGTTCAAGTGATTCTCCTGCCTCAGCCTCTCGAGTAGCTGAAATTACAGGCACCCACCACCACACCCAGTTATTTTTTGTTTATTTATTTATTGATTGATTTGAGACAGAGTCTCCCTCTGTCGCCAGGCTGGAGTGTAGTGGCACGATCCTGGCTCATGGCAACTTCTGCCTCCTGGGTTTAAGCAATTCTCCTTCATTACCCTCCCGAATAGCTGGGATTACAGGTATGCACCACCACACCCACCTAATTTTTGTATTTTTAGTAGAGACGGGGTTTCTCCATGTTGGCCAGGCTGGTCTCGAACTACTGACCTCAGGTGATCTATCCACCTCAGCCTCCCAAAGTGCTGGGATTACAGGCATGAGCCACGGCGCCCCGCCGAAAACATTTTCTTTTACACTATTAAGTTCTGTGAATGGGGCCTGCAAATTAAACAGAAAAGACAGATTAACAAAAGCAAAGCTCACCCATTTGATGTCCATTTTTAATTAGTACAGGCATGGGGTGTTGATAGAAGAGAGAAATACTCCTGAAGACACAATTAGGTTCAGGGCTTATGTTATTTTAACAAAGAACAGTACACAGTGGAGGTGAAGAGGCAAAAAAGAGCAGATTGGAGCTTCTGTGGGAAATGAATTGTGGGAAGGTGAATGTGTGTCCATGGCCTTAAAACTTTCCCAGAGACAGAATTTACAACACTCCTCATTTCTCAGAGGCTGCTTCTTTTACCCAGACGAGGGAAGCTCCAAGAAGCTTCTTTCTAGATCTGTTGATTCTCAATTGCCTGAGTTCAAAATGTGTGTGTGTGTGTGTGTGTGTGTGTGTGTGTGTGTGTGTGAGAGAGAGAGAGAGAGAGAGAGAGAGAGAGAGAGAGAGAGAGAGAGAGAGAGAGAGAGAGAGACAGAGTCTTGCTCTGTTGCCCAGGCTGGCGTGCAATGGCCTGATCTCCGTTCACTGCAACCTCCACCTCCTGGGTTCAAGCGATTCTCTTGCCTCAGCATCCTGCGTAGCTGGGACTACAGGTGCTGCCACGACATCCAGCTAATTTTTGTATTTTTAGTAGAGACGCGGTTTCTCCATGTTGGCCAGGCTGGTCTTGAACTCCTGACCTCATGATCCACCCTCCTCAGCCTCCCAAAGTGCTGGGATTACAGGCGTGAGCCGTACACCTGGCCTGCCAACTTTATTTCTAACCCCATAGGAACTCACAAAAGATGTTCATTACATGGCTGAAGGTGAAAGCTTACAAAACTTACTTAATAGGAAAAAGGGAAGAGGGAGAAAAGGCTTTTACAGGAAGACAAATTCGGTTTTTTTTTTGTTTGTTTGTTTTGTTTTGTTTTGTTTTTAGATAAGTCTCACTGTGTCGCCAAGTCTGGAGTAAAGTGACACAATCTCGGCTCACTGCAACCTCTGCCTCCTGGGTTCAAGTGATTCTTCTGCCTCAGCCTCCTGAGTAGCTGGGACTCCAGGCACCTGCCACCATGCCCAGCTGATTTTTATATTTTTAGTAGAGATGGGGTTTCTCCATGTTGCCCAGGCTGGTCTCGAACTCCTGACCTCAGGTGATCTACCTGCCTCGGCTTCCCAAAGTGCTGGGATTACAGGCGTGAGCCATCACACCGGGCCAGGTGTCCTTTTAAAACACACAAGAGAAGGCACAGACACATAGGAGAAGTCCACGTGCAGATGGAGGCAGAGACTGCAGTGATGGGGTCACAAGCCCAGGGATGCTGGAGCCCCCGGGAGCTGGGAGGGGCAGGAAAGAGCCTCCCCTAGACTCTCCAGAGGGAACAGGACACAACTGAAGTGGACTGAACTATGGCACTTCCCAAAAGATATGTTCATGTTCTAACCCAAGAACCTGTGAATGGAGGCAGAGACTGCAGCGATGGGGCCGAAAGCCCAGGGATGCTGGAGCCACCGGGAGCTGGGAGGGGCAGGAAGGAGCCTCCCCTGGAGCCTCCAGAGGGAGCGTGGCCCTGATACACCTGAATCTCAGCCTTCTGGTCTGCAGGACTATGAAAAAAACAATTCCCGGCCTGGCTCCATGAATCACACCTGTCATCCCAGCACTTTGGGAGGTCTAGGTAAGGGGATTGGTTGAGGTCAGGAGTTTGAGACCAGACTGACCAACATGGCAAAACCTCGTCTCTACTAAAAATACAAAAATTAGCTGGGCCCTTAGTGACGGGCGCCTGTAATAACAGCTACTCGGGAGGCTGAGGCAGGAGAATCGCTCGAACCTGGAAGGTGGAGGTTTCGGGGAACAGAGATCCCACCACTGCACTCCAGGCTGAGCAACGAGAGTGAAACTCGATCTAAAAAAAAATAGTCATAAGAAGAATTATTTATAAATAAATAATTAAAATAAAAATAAAGTTTATTATAATTTTGTAAAATATTATCATAGAATTTTTAAATAAAATTTGTTATAAAATTTTTTAATTTTATTATACATTTTAAATAAAATTTTATAATAAAAACAATATATTTATATTTATATTTTAAAATAAATATTACAAATATATATGATAATGTAAATATAAATATTTTAAACAAATTTTATATTTTATAAAATTAATATAACAAAATTTTATTATAAAATTTTAAACAAATATATTTTAAAATAAATGTTATAAATATATATGATTATCTAAATATTATAACTTTTTTTTTTTAGACGGAGTTTCACTCTTGTTACCCAGACTGGAGTGCAATGACACGATATCGGCTCACTGCAACCTCTGCCTCCTGGGTTCAAGCAATTCTCCTGCCTCAGCCTCCCGAATAGCTGGGATTAAAGGCACGTGCCACCATGCCCAGCTAATTTTTGTATTTTTAGTAGAGACGGGGTTTCACCATGTTGACCAGGATGGTCTCAATCTTTTGACCTCATGATCCACCCACCTCGGCCTCCCAAAGTGCTGGGATTATAGGCATGAGCCACCACGCCTGGCCAGATATTTTTTTAAAACATAAATTTTATAATATTTTATAATAAAATTAATATAATAAAGATTCACTATAAAATTTTAAACAAATAATAAAAATAAACAAATATTTATATTTTAAAATAATATTATAAATATATATGATAATCTAAATATTATAAATATTTTAAATAAATATAAATTTGTAACATTTTATAATACAATCAATGTAATAAAATTTCATTATAAATTTTAAACAAATAATAAAATATTTTTAATATTTTAAAAAATATAAATTTTAATTTTATATTCTATAATCATAAATCTATAAAATATAAATTTTAATAAATATAATATTTAAAAATAAATATAAATATATATAATTTAAATATAAATATTTTAAATAAACAAATTTTATCTTTTATAATAAAATTAATATAAAAATTTCATTATAAAATTAATAAACAATAAAAATAAGCAATAAATAAAATAATAATAAAAGACAACTAATTACTGTTACGAAGCGTCTCTAGTTACTTGCCGGGATTTCTGCACAGCTGAGCATGTTCTCAGCCACTAGAGGGCAGGGACGTCCTCCACCTGCAGGTCACCGGATTGTCACATCTGGACTGTGGCTGAGCACCTGGCCCCCGCTGTCAGGTGACCCTGCTGAGGCTCCCATGCGGCATAGCATGACCAGAGCTGAGGAACAGGAAGAGCTTTAGGAGCTGTCTGGGCCGGGCGCAGAGGCTCACACCTGTTATCCCAGCACTTCGGGAGGCCGAGGCAGGAGGATCACCTGAGGTCGGGAGTTTGAGGCTAGCCTGGCCAACATAGTGAGACCCCATCTCTAAAAAATCATATATATATATGCAAAAATTAGCTGGATGTGGGAGGGTATTTCCACCCCAGCTACTGGGGAGGCTGAGATGGGAGGATTGCCTGAGTCTAGGAGGTGGAGGTTGCAGTGAGCTAAGATCATGCCGCTGCACTCCAGCCTGGGCGACAGAGTGTAACTCTGCATTTTAAAGAAAGGGAAAAAAAAGAGGCTGGGTGAGGTGGTTCATGCCTGTCATCCCAGCACTTTGGAAGGCCGAGGCGGGCGGATCGCGTGGGGTTAGGAGGTCGAGACCAGCCTGACCGATATGGGGAAACCCTGTCTCTATTAAAAATACAAAAATTAGCAGGCTGTGGTGGCGTGTGCCTGTAATCCCAGCTACTCGGGAGGCTGAGGCAGGAGAATCACTTGAACCCGGGAGGTGGAGGTTGCGGTGAGCCAAGATCACGCCACTGCACGCCAGCCTGGGGATTCTGTCTCAAAAATAAAAAAAAAAAAGAAAGAAAATAAGAGAAAACCATTTCCCTGGGCCCCAAGCCACCAGGCTGCTGGGGAGAAAAAGATTTTCATACACAAATAAACATTATGAAAAATTGGTTAAGCAGATGTGTTGACATGTAAGTCACATGTCAGAAAATTCACACAGTAAAATCGTCCAATGCAGTGACATTTAGTGTTAGTGGTGGCTGTTCTGACAGCTGCCAGCTTGGGTGATCCCAGCCCATATTAGAAACAGCCTGACCCCATCCTGGGTCAGAAAAGTGAAGAGAGGACACATTTCCTAAGAAGCTGTGGCTCCTGATCAGACAGATTTTTATTTAAAAACTTGGCCCACGCCTTTTGGGTCAGGCAGGGAAAAGATAAGGGGGTGATGGCCAAGGACATCTTTCAAAAGACTTCCTTTGTGTTGAGAAAACTAAGCTGGACATTTGCCCACGGAGGGAGGGAGGATTCGCCTTCTCTGTGGACAGCTGCTTTGTAGGAGCTGGTGACCAAGACAGAGCCCGTGTCTCCAGCCCAGAAGTCAACACGCTGTCTGTGATAAAGCCCAAGTGACCCACTCACCGCGTGGATCGCCGTGGGTGATGGCGGCTTCGGTGTTCAAAACCTCAGAGCACAAAACCTGAGGCTTCTCTGGAGGACCGTGGCTCAGGCTCTGAGGATGAGCTGAGCTGTGGAGTCACCTGTGAGTGAGCAGGATGGAGTTAAATGAGAATATCAGGCTGGGTATCATGGCTGACACCTGTAATCCCACCACTTCGGGAAGCTGCAGAGGGCGGATCACCTGAGGTCACGAGTTCGAGACCAGCCTGGCCAACATGGTAAAACCCCGTCTCTCCCAAAAACACAAAAAATTGGCCTGGCGTGGTGGCTCATGCCTGTAATCCCAGCACTTTGGGAGGCTGCAGAGGGTGGATCACCTGAGGTTGGGAGTTTGAGACCAGCCTGGCCAACATGGTAAAACTCCATCTCTACTAAAAATACAAAAAATTGGCCGGGCGTGATGACTGACACCTGTAATCCCACCACTTTGGGAGGCTGCAGAGGGAGGATCACCTGAGGTCAGTAGTTCAAGACCAGCCTGGCCAAGATGGTAAAACCCCGTGTCTACTAAAAATACAAAAAAATTGGCTGGGCTTGGTGGCTCACGCCTGTAATCCCAGCACTTCAGGAGGCTGCAGAGGGCGGATCACCTAAGGTCGGGAGTTCGAGACCAGCCTGGCCAACGTGGTAAAACCCTGTCTCTACTAAAAATACAAAAAAATTGGCCGGGCGTGGTGGCAGGTGCCTGTAATCCCAGCACTTCGGGAGGCTGCAGAGGGAGGATCACCTGAGATCGGGAGTTTGAGACCAGCCTGGCCAACATGGTAAAACCCCATCTCTACTAAAAATACAAAATTAGCTGGGCATGGTGGTTGGCGCCTGTAATCCCAGCTAGTCGGGAGGCTGAGGCAGGAGAATCAGCCTGGATGTGGAGTTTGCGGTGAGCCAAGATGGAGCCACTGCACTCCAGCCTGGTGACAGAGAGAGACTCCGTCTCAAAATAAATAAATAAATAAATAAATAAATAAATAGTAAAAATAAAGAAAGAAATAAGTAAAGAAATAAAAACATCAGCGCCTGGGAAGTCGGCTTGAGACCGTGTCTGTGGCCAGAAGATTCTGGGAAACTGAGGTCAGCCTTGTGCAGGAGGAGGCTGGGGACCCGTTGAGGTGGCCCAGTCCCTTCATCCGGGGACCCAAGACAGGCTCCCAAAGGCCTGCCTGCAGGAGGGTTTCGAAGGGAACGCTCAGGAGAAGGAAAGGAAGATTATTGCTGTAGAGGTTTGCTGGGGTCGCTGTAACCAGGGACAAGAAATTAGAAGAATAGGCCGGGCGCGGTGGCTCAAGCCTGTAATCCCAGCACTTTGGGAGGCCGAGGTGGGTGGATCACGAGGTCAAGAGATCGAGACCATCCTGGTCAACATGGTGAAACCCCGTCTCTACTAAAAATACAAAAATTAGCTGGGCATGGTGGCGCGTGCCTGTAATCCCAGCTACTCGGGAGGCTGAGGCAGGAGAATTGCCTGAACCCAGGAGGCGGAGGTTTCGGTGAGCCGAGATCGCGCCATTGCACTCCAGCCTGGGTGACAAGCGCGAAACTCCGTCTCAAAAAAAAAAAAAAAAGTAAAGAAAAAGAAATTAGAAGATTAAAGCGACACACACTCATCCTCTCCCCGTGATAGAGACCAGGAGGAGTCTGAGACCCGAGTATCTCATGGGGACGGTTCCTCCAGAGGTGCTAGGGGAGGGTCCCTCCTGCCTCTTCCAGCTCCCGGGGGCTCCAGCATCCCTGGGCTTGCGGCCCCGTCACTGCAGCCTGTGCCTCTGTCCCACATGGCCTTCTCCTCTGTGTCTGTGTCTGCTCTTCTGTCTCTTAGAAGGATACTTATGAGTGCATTTTGCACGCAAAGACCATCTAATTCAGGATGATGTCGTCTCCAGGTTTACCTGAATCACACCTGCATATATTCTATTTCCAAATGGATAGGTGCACAGTTCTGGAGACCTGAAGTTGGAGGTCAAGGTCTCTCAGGGCTGTGCTCACACCAGAGGCTCTAGGGGAGGCTCCTTCCTGCCTCTCCCAGCTCCTGGGGGCTCCAGCATCCCTGGGCTCATGGCCCCATCACTGCAGCCTCTGCCTCTGTCCCCACGTGGCCTTCTCCTCTGTGTCTTCTCTCTGTTTCTTAGAAGGACGCCTGCCATTGCTTTTAGGGTCCACCCTGCTGATGGATGACCTCATCTCCAGATCCCTTAACTTAATGACATATGCAGAGACCCTGTTCCCAATTAAGATCTTGTTCACAGGTTCAAGGTGGATGTGAGTTCTGGGGGGAAAGCGTTCAGCCCCGTGCAGTCATCAAAAAGCTATGTTTAGGCCGGGCTCGGTGGCTCAAGCCTGTAATCCCAGCACTTTGGGAGGCTGAGGCAGGTGGATCATGAGGTCAAGAGATCGAGACCATCCTGGTCAACATGGTGAAACCCCGTCTCTACTAAAAATACAAAAATTAGCTGGGCATGGTGGCGCGTGCCTGTAATCCCAGCTACTCTGGAGGCTGAGGCAGGAGAATCGCCTGAACCCAGGAGGCGGAGGTTGCGGTGAGCCTAGATCACACCATTGCACTTCAGCTTGGGCAACAAGAGCGAAACTCCGTCTCAAAAAAAAAAAACAAAAAACAAATTGGGCACAGTCACGGCCCATCATCCCCACCCCACCATGCCCACATGGGTAGCATCTGAAGCTAGGAGAGTCCGGGTTGCCCTGGGGGTGGGGGTGGGGGCTGTGAGCAGTAGCAGAGCCACAGGCATTTCAGGAGCCAGGAGGCAGCGTCAGGGGGGTGCCTGGTTTCCCCCACAGAAACCTGCAGGTCTGCTGTCGTGGGGCCCAGCACAAGAGCAAAGGGTCAGCACGCAGTCTGAGACATCCATGAGTCACGGACTCCCAGCTATGCCATCCCTAGTGGGGGTCATGGGGGGGACCTCTGAGGCCAGTTCCTAGCTTGAGGCGGTCCTCACTGTCCAAGCCAGGCAGGCCTGGTCTTCGTGATCCCAGCACTGCCTCTGGAATTCCCCTCAATGCGGGGCTTCCCTGGCCAACTTTTCCAGCAAAAACGCATCAGGCCACAGGCTCTGCTGCCCCCTCACCCTCGGGCTTCCGGGGAAAGTGGCTGCATTTCTCAGATTACTTTTCTTTTCTTTTTTTCTTTTTTTGAGGTGGAGGAGAGTCTCGCTCTGTCGCCCAGGCTGGAGGGGAGGGCTGTGATCTAGGCTCACGCAACCTCCGCCTCCCGGGTTAAAGCAATTCTCCTGCCTCAGCCTCCCGAGTAGCTGGGACTATGGGTATTAACCGCCATGGCCAGCTAGTTTCTGTATTTTTATTAGAGACGGGGTTTTGCCATGTTGGTCAGTCTGGTCTCGAACTCCCGGCCTCAGGTGATCCATCCACCTTGGCCTCCCAAAGCACTGGGATTACAGGCGTGAGCCACCACGCCAGGTCTTTCACCCATCTTTTTAGGGACCTCTTACGAAAATCTCTGTAGCCTACTTAATTACAGGAGGATGGTATATTACATAAAGCATAACAAATATGTGTGAATCAACTGTTTATATTATCAGTGAGGCTTCTTAGCCTGTTAGTGGTTAAGGTTTGGGGGAGTTAAAAGTTATACTTGCTTTTTTTTTTTTTTTTTTTTTTTGAGGTAGAGTCTCGCTCTGTTGCCAGGCTGGAGTGCAGTGGCATGACCTCGGTTCACTGCAACCCCCCCCCCCGGGTTCAAGTGATTCTCCTGCCTCAGCCTCCGGAGTAGCTGAGACTACAGGTGCACGCTGCTACACCCAGCTAATTTTTGTATTCATAGTAGAGACGGGGTTTCACCATGTTGGCCAGCCTTGTCTCGAACTCCTGACCTCAAGCGATCCACCCGCCTTGGCGTTCCAGAGTGCTAGGATTGCAGGCATGCACCAGCACGCCCGGCCTATGCTTGGATTTTTGACTGCAGAAGGGGTGTTTCTAAGTCCCACGGGATCAAAACATCTTGTTCTCTGTGTTAAATAAATCCACTAAAAACAGAAGAAGGAAGCAGTTAGCCGTGAGTTGACATCAAGTTTACACGTTTGTCACTTCAAACTTCCTTTTCTGGGCCACGAGCAGTGGCTCACGCCTGAAATCCCAGAATTTTGAGAGGCTGAGGCAGCTGGATCACCTGAGGTCAGGAGTTCAAGACCAGCCTGACCAACGTGGTGAAACCCCGTCTCTACTAAAAATGCAAAAAATTAGCCTGGCTTGGTGGCGCGTGCCTGTAGTCCCAGCTACTCCAGAGGCTGAGGCAGGAGAATCACTTGAACCCGGGAGGCGGAGGTTGTGGTGAGCTGAGATCATGCCACTGCACTCCAGCCTGGGTGGAAAGAGGGAGACTCAGTCTCAAGAAAAAAAAAAACAAATAAACAAGTTTCTTTTTCTGGGTTTGGTTCACACATTGCTGTCCCCTTTCCCTGCAGAAGAACCGCATGTGGTTAATGGATTGTTTAACTCTATGCAGCATTTGTCAGCAAGAGCAGTCTCTGTGGGTCCATCCTGGGCAGCCTGGGTGAGACATTGCATGTAGAGCTTCAGCCAACCCCCGTGTAGGAAATTCAGTGGCACCCAGAATGGTGGCAAGGATTCAAGCAGAGATGTGCTGAGTCCAGAGCCCAGCTCCTGAATAAGGCTTTTTTTTTTCTTTTTATTACACGGAGTCTCGCTCTGTCGCCCAGGCTGGAGTACAGGTCTTGGCTCACTGCAACCTCCGCCTCCCAGGTTCAAGAGATTCTCCTGCCTCAGCCTCCTGAGTAGCTGGGACTATAGGCACCTGCCACCATGGTCGAGTAATTTTTGTGAATTTTAGTAGAGACAGGGTTTCACCATGTTGGCGAAGATGGTCTTGATCTCCTGACCTCATGATCCACTTGTCTTGGCCTCCTAAAATACTGGGATTACAGGTGTGAGACACCGAGCCTGGCTGGATGGGAGGTTTCTATGTTGCCCAGGCTGGCCTCGAACTCCTAGCCTAACCTTCTTATGCACCTGGACAGCAGGCCTCAGCCAGTGAAGCTCCAGATTATTCTTCTTTTCTCCTTCTCCTTTTCTCCTTCCTTCTCCTTCTCCTTCTCCTTCTCCTTCTCCTTCTCCTTCTCCTTCTCCTTCTCCTTTTCCTTCTCCTCCTCCTCCTCCTCCTCCTCCTCCTCCTCCTCCTCCTCCTCCTCCTCCTCCTTCTCCTTCTTCTTCTGAGGCGGAGTTTCACTCTTGTTACCATGGCGCGATCTCGGCTCACCACAACCTCCGCCTCCCGGGTTCAGGCAATTCTCCTGCCTCAGCCTCCCGAGTAGCTGGGATTACAGGCACGCACCACCATGCCCAGCTCATTTTTTGAACTTTTAGTAGAGAGGGGGTTTCACCATGTTGACCAGGATGTTCTCGATCTCTTGACCTCGTGATCCACCCGCCTCGGCCTCCCAAAGTGCTGGGATTACAGGCATGAGCCACCGCGTCCGGCCCCAATTCTTCTTAATAATGGCTTGAATATGGGGTGAGTTTCAGCCAGCTGCAAAGGTGGGAGAGACCCCAGAAGTGAGCAGAGACCAGGCACCTTGTGGGAAGCCCATGGAAAGTCCCAGAGCTCAGCCAGGCTGAAAGCTGTGCATGGAAAGCACAGATGTGGAGGGGAGAGGTGCGAGTGCTTCCTTCAAAGATGGCTGCTCTGTGTACAGAATTTCCCCCAGGGGGAGTGGGGTGCTCTGAGGATATGGTCTGGACTTCCTGGACCTGGGAGAGCATGAAGCTCAGCTCCTGTGTTTCTTCCTCTCTCCCTCAGGTAAAGGAGATTTTGGGGACTCAGGAGAATGGTGGACATAGGGGACCCTGACCCCTGGTCTTGCAGTGGGTCCCAGGGAATGGGGTTCATCCCACAGCTGTGACACTCGACAGGGGATCTCAGGAAGGAACATGTGAGGCCACAGTGTAAGAATCCAGGGTCGTTAGGCCATCTGGGTGTCGTGGCTCAGGCCTGTCATGCCAGCACTTTGGGAGGCCGAGGCGGGTGGATCACTTTAAGGTCAGTAGTTTGAGACCAGGCTGACCAACATGGTGAAACCTCATCTCCACTAAAAATACAAAAACTAGGCCAGGCACAGTGGCTCATGCCTGTAATCCCAGCATTTTTCGAGGCTGAGGAAGGTGAATCACCTGGGGTTGGGAGTTCAAGACCAGCCTGAGCAACATGGAGAAACCCCGTCTGTACTGAAAATACAAAAATTAGCTGGGCATGGCAGCGTGTGCCTGTAATCCCAGCTACTCAGGAGCCTGAGGCAGGAGAATCACTTGAACCCGGGAGGTGGAGGTTGCAGTGAGCCGAGGTCATGCCACTGCACTCCAGCCTGGGAAACAAGTAGAGAAACAACATCTAAAAAAAAAAAAAAAAAGGAAGGCAGGCTGATTACGTGAGGTCAGGAGTTCAAGACCAGCCTGGCCAACATGGTGAAATCTTGTCTCTACTAAAAACACAAAATTAGCCGGGCGTGGTGGTGCATGCCTGTAATCCCAGGTACTCAGGAGCCCTCCACCCTAATGACTCAGGTTTCCATGAGAGAAGAGAGGGCCCCAGCCGGGGTCTCAGAGCTGTCTTCGGATTGCTGGAAATCACTGGAGTGGGGTGTGGGGGAGCCCTTCACTCTGGGATTCACTGAATGAGTCAGGAGAAATGCCAGGGGTGGGGAGTGGGCGTGCTGGGCAGCTCCCGGGTTGGCGTGGACTGAGCAGACCATCCAGGACCGAAGAAAAGCTTTGAAGGCTGGCCCCACGGGGACTTTGGGAGCTGGGTCTCACTTCCTGCTTTTTCTCCGGAGGAAAACTGTCACATTGAAATATTGCAGAGTCCCCCCACCTCCCCCACACCCCGCCCCACCCCTCCTTGAGGCCACCGTTGCCCCCTGAAGCCTCCAAAACTCCAAGCCAGGGGGGTGGCCCTGGTTTAACACACAGGCCCCTGAAGTGGGGCCGGGGCCTCACACCCCCTCTGGATGGGGTAAAGCCTCCCCTGCATCCCCTCACAGGCTCTCAGGGGCCACGGCAGGTGCAGGAAGTTCAAGTTGGCATAGAGGGGACCCTGGGAGGGGCCCCCAAGGCTGGGTTCTCTCTCTTTGCCACCTGGGAAAGTCTCGTCACAAAACAGCCCCTGGTGGGCTGAGAGTTTCAACATCGAGACCAACGGAAAAGCAGCAGTTCAGGCGGCGTGATGGGAGGTTTCAGTCAAGTTTCTTCCTCCCTCCATCTCTTCCCTTCTTCCTCTCTGCTTTCCTCTCTCTTCTGCCCTCTCTTCCTCTCTCCTTTCCCCCTCCCTCCATTCCCCCCCCCCTTTTTTTGCTGTTTTAAGACAAAGTCTCACTCTGTCCCCCAGGCTGGAGTGCAATGGCGAGATCGTGGCTCACTGCAACCTCTGCCTCCCGGGTTCAAGTGATTCTCCTGCCTCAGCCTCCCGAGTAGCTGGGATTACAGTGCCCGCTGTCAGGCCCGGCTAAGTTTTGTATTTTTAGTAGAGACGGGGTTTCACCGTGTTGGTGAGTGTGGTCTTGAACTCCTGACCTCAGGTGACCCGCCCGCCTCGGCCTCCCAAAGTGCCAGGATGACAGGCCTGAGCCACCGCGTCCAGCCACCATCCTACCCTTCTAGACACAATGAAACTCTGCAGGATGTAGGCCCAGCTGCATCCGGCCTCCTCATCGCCCCCATCCCAGACGCAGTCTGTTACTTACCCACAAAGCCCAATACGGGCGCCAGGGCCTGGGGCATCTGCGCTTGATCCTTTCCGAATTCAGAACGCCCTGCGTTTCCCAGACACCGTGGGTCACGCGTGTCATCCCATCACTTTGGGACGCTGAGGCAGGTGGATCACCTGAGGTCAGGCGTTCGAGACCAGCCTGGGCAACATAGCAAGACCCCATCTCTGCAAAATAATAATAATAATAATTTTAAAATTAGAATACAGTCCTCAGATTGTCAGGGCTCCTGTGCTCACTCCTGGCACATCTGACATCTTCGTGAAATGGAACGGGTGTCCCTGACCTCCCCAAAGCCTTGTGTCTAGAAGGGGAAGTTGGTGACCGGGTGCGATGGCTCAGGCCTGTCACCCCCGCAGCCAGTGTCCAACTTACACCCGCCACACCTGGGGTGGTGGTTTCATTTGCTTGGATCTTGTGTGTCTCCAAGGAGGACTGTGATGGGGGCTGCGGCGACTGCTAATCCTGAGACGGAGAAAGAAAGGAGGAAGGAAGGAAGGAAGGGCGGGAGGGAAGAGAAAGGAAAGTGAGAGAGAGAAAAAGAAAGAAAGAGAAAAAGAAAGAAAGAAAAGAAAGGAAAGGAAGGAAGGAAGGAAGGAAGGAAGGAAGGAAGGAAAGGAGGAAAGAAATAGAGAAAAGGCCAGGCCAAGTGGCTCACACACCTGTAATTCCAACACTATGGAAGGCGGAGGCGGGTGGATCACTTGAATTCAGGAGTTCGAGACCAGCCTGGTCAATATGGTGAAACCCCATCTCTACTAAAAATACAAAAATTAGCCAGCTGTGGTGGCAGGCACCTGTAGTCCCAGCTACTCAGGAGGCTGAGGCAGGAGAATCACTTGAACCCGGGAGGCGGAGGTTGCAGTGAGCCAAGATCATGCCACTGCAGTCCAGACTGAACCCATCTGAAAAAAAAGGAGGGGCCTGTCTGCAAGGTGAAGGCTCCAGGGGCTGCGGTTAGGCTGGAGTTCGGGAACTGTGCCAAGGAGAGAAGAGTTGATAAATTCAGAGGGAGGGAGAGGGGTGTTGGGAGTGCGTTTACCAAGTAAACAGAAATAGCAGATTGCAGCATTGGAAACAGAAGCTGGGGACAGGTTGGAGGGGCCCCATTGAGGGCTGGACTTTCCTAACGGATTTTTATTTCTTAGAGGTTTGTTCTTGTCACCCAGGCTGGAGTGCAGTGGTGTGATCTCGGCTCACTGCAACCTCTGCCTACCAGGTTCAAGTGATTCTCCTGCCTCGGCCTCCCAAGTAGCTGGGATTACAGTGCCCACCACCACGTCCCGCTGATTTTTGTATTTTATACACACACACACACACACACACACACACACACACACACACACACATATATATTTTAGTAGAGACGAGGTTTCACCCTGTTAGCCAGTCTGGTCTCGAACTCCTGACCTCAAGTGATCCACCTGCATCAGCCTCCCAAAGTGCTGGGATGACAGGCGTGAACCACAGCGCATGGCCACTAAGATACCTTTTTTTCTGTTTGTTTTGTTTTTTTTTTTTTTTGAGGCAGAATGTCACTCTGTCACCCAGGCTGGACTGCAGTGACAGAATCTCAGCTCACTGCAAACTCAACCTTCTGGGTTCAAGAAATTCTCCTGCCTCAGCCTCCTGAGTAGCCGGGAGTAGAGGCACCCGCCACCACGCCTGGGTAACTTTTCTATTTTTGGTAGAGACAGGGTTTCACCGTGTTGGCCAGGCTGGTCTTGAACTCCTGACCTCAGGTGATCCACCTGCCTCAGCCTCCCAAAGTGCTGGGTTGACAGGCATGAGCCACCCCGCCTGGCCACTAAGATAACTGTAACAAGATACATCATGTGAGACTGGGGGTCACCTCCCCATCTCAAGGGGTGTCCTTCCCATTGGATGGGGAGGAAACGCAGCCACAAACCCCAGGGCACGGGCACTCACCCCTCCAGGGCTGCCTTTGCTTAGTCAGGAAGCCTCCCCATCCTGTCTGAATGCCAGGCACCAAGTATCATTGTAATGAAGGGGGAACGCTCGCTGGAAAATGAGAACGGGGTGTGTGGGGGGGGAAATGACCATTTTCAAAGAAAGAGTTTCTCTTTGAAGGAAATCCGGCCGCAGTTACCAAAAGCCAGTGACCCCGGAATGCCGGCCTCAGGGAGAGAGGGTGTCAGGAAGGCCCCCTCCCTGCCAGATGGGCCTTGGGTCTGACTCCCAGGGGTGGGGCTGCGCTGGAGGTTATAAAACGGCTGTAGGGGAGGACTAGAAGCTTCGCTTTCTCTTTGGAGAAGCTTCCTTCAGCACAAACAGGAAAATAACGGAAACGTCCAGAGCTGGGGGCGCAGTCCTAGGATGGGGACACTTCAGGTCTTCTGCACTGGAACTAGGAAGGCCACTTCTCCCACACGGGACTTCGATCTGCATTTAAGGTAAAGTCCTCTCTCTCTGGGGGCATGAGGGCAAGAGGGCAGCCGGGGTGGCTGTGGCGTGTGTGCTTCTAAATCCACGTTGGAAGAGACAGGCGGAGGGTACGGGTGTCAGCATGTAACGGGTTTCTGCTCACGCCTACTGTCTGTGAACAATGCACACCCCACTGAACAACCCGACACATACACCACTGAACAACCCGACACACACCCCACTGGACAACCTGACACACACCCCACTGAACAACCCGACACACACCCCACTGGACAACCCGACACACCCCTCTGAACAACCCGACACACACCCCACTGAACAACCCGACACACACCCCACTGGACAACCCGACACACACCCCTCTGGACAACCCGACACACACCCCACTGGACAACCCGACACACACCCCACTGGACAACCCGACACACACCCCACTGGACAACCCGACACACACCCCTCTGGACAACCCGACACACACCCCACTGGACAACCCGACACACACCCCACTGGACAACCCGACACACACCCCACTGAACAACCTGCTGCCAAAGGAGGATGTTTTCCATCTCATTAATGATTTGTACGTGGCTCACACGCTCGAGCTGTAGTATCATCTCAGACTCCTTGAGTGCATAAAGGTGAGAGCATTGGAGGTAATTTTACACTGTTTTCTGATCCTCCAATATGCTTGCTAGAAAATGGAAACACGGGCCCATGGGTAGAGTTGCACGTTTGTCAGATGGCTGGTCCGGCTGGTCAAAGAGCTGTGCCCACAGCTGACAGCCGGGCATAGAGATGCTTTAGGGATGGGTACCCCCAGCCTGCTCTTAGTGTTTCTCCCTGGTTTTCGAAGTCTGGTGAGAGAATACCCCAGACTGCTGGGGAAAGCTCAGGTCCCGGCCGGGCACGGGTGTCACATACCTGTCATCCCAGCGCTTTGGGAGGCTGATGTGGGCGATCATGCGGTCAGGAGTTCAAGACCAGCCTGACCAACTCAGTGAAACCCCCATCTCTACTAAAAATACAAAAAATTAGCCAGGTGTGGTGGCTTGCACCTGTAATCCCAGGAACTAAGGAGGCTGATGCACGAGAATCACTTGAAACCGGGAAGTGGAGCTTGTAGTGAGCCAGGGTCGTGCCACGGTACTCCAGCCCGGGTAACAGAGCGAGACTTTGTGTCAAAATAAATAAATAAATAAAGCTCAACTCCCTCCCAGCAGATTCATTCACAGTAGCCAAGAGGTTACGACACCCCTAAAACCCATCTCTAGACAAATGGAGAAATAGAGTGTGTTCTACCCACACAGTGGAATATTATGCAGCCATGAAAAGGAACAAGTCTCTGCCATAGGCTGCAATGCGGAAGAACCATGAGCACATCATGCTTCCCGACAGAAACCACACACACACAAATCGTACATACATACATTGTACACGTAGGAGTCCATTTATTCGCTGTGCCCAGATACAGGCAAATCCACAGACAGGACGTGGGTGTGTGGTTGCTGGGGGCTGTGGAGGGGGACCAAGGGTTCTTTAATGAGTCTGGGGTGTCTTTTTTGGGTGACCACATGTTCTGGAAGATGGAAGTGGTGGTTTTATAACGTGGTGTATGCCTCTGAATTGC
Organism: Saguinus oedipus; assembly: GCA_031835075.1. Lineage (NCBI taxonomy): Eukaryota > Metazoa > Chordata > Mammalia > Primates > Cebidae > Saguinus > Saguinus oedipus. The sequence continues at coordinate 3,949,991 of JASSZA010000040.1, forward strand.
ACATTTCACGGTGGTAAATTGTGTGGAGGGTGAATCTCACATCGATGAAAAAAACTTTTTTTTTAGATAGGGTCTTGCTCTGTTGTCCAGGCTGGAGTGTAGTGATGCTGTCATAGCTGACTGCAGCCTCGAACTCCCAGATTCAGGTGATCCTCCTGCTTCAGCCTCCCATGTAGCTAGGGCCACAGGCACACACCACCACGCCCTGGTAATTTTTGTCCTTTGGGTAGAGATGGGGTCTTGATTTGTTGTCCAGGCTGATCTCAAACTCCTGGGCTCAAGCCATCCACCCCCCTCTGCCTCCCAAAGTGCTGGGATGACATGTGTGAGCCACCGTGCCTGGCCAATAAATTTTTTTTTTGGCCTCCTATCCCTCGTTTTTTTTTTGAGATGGAGTCTCGCTCTGTTGCCCAGGCTGGAGTGCAGTGGTAGGATCTCAGCTCACTGCAACCATCGCCTCCCAGGTTCAAGTGATTCTCCTGCCTCAATTTCCTGAGTAGCTGGGATTACAGACACTTACCACCACACCCAGGTAATTTTTTGTATTTTTAGTAGAGATGGGGTTTCACCATGTTGGTCAGGCTGATCTTGAACTCCTGACCACAAGCAATCCACCTGCTTCAGCCTCCCAAAGTGCTGGAATGACAGGCGTGAGCCACCTCACCCAGCCAATTGAAAATATTAGCCAGTCAGGCATAGTGGCTCAAGCCTGTAATCCCAGCACTAAAGAGGGTGGATCACCTGAGGTCGGGAGTTCGAGACCAGCCTGACCAACATGGAGAAACGCTGACTCTACTAAAAAATAGAAAATTAGCTGCATGTGGTGGGGCGTGTCTGTAATCTCAGCTACTTGGGAGGCTGAGGAAGGAGAATCTCTTGAACCTGGGAGGCAGAGCTTGCTGTGAGCCGAGACTGTGCCACTGCACTCCAGCCAGGGCGACAAGAGTGAAATTCCATCTCAAATAAATAAATAAATAAATAAATAAATAAATAAATAAATAATATATATCCCAATACATTTTAATGGCTGGGCACAGTGGCTCATGCCTGTCATTCCAGCACTTTGGGAGGCCAAGGCAGGCAGATCACCTGAGGTCCAGAGTTCGAGACCAGCCTGGCCAACATGGAGAAACCCCATCTCTACTAAAAATAGAAAAATTAGCCAGGCGTGTTGGTGCCCGCCTGTAATCCCAGCTACTCAGGAGGGTGAGGCGGGAGAATCACTTGAACCCCAGAGATGGAGGTTGGGGTTAGCCCAGATTGCGCCACTGTGCTCCAGCCTGGCTGATAAGACTGAACTCTGTCTCAAGAAAAAACACACAAAAAACACAGTATTCATGGTGATGATGGGTTTGAGGACAGCCCATTAAATTTGTCACTTGAAGGGCAGGCACCGTGACTCATGTGTATGGTGCCAGCACTTTGGAGAGTTTGAGACCAGCCTGGACTTCATTGTGAGACCTTGTCTCTACCAAAGGATTAAAAAATTAGCTGGGCATGGTGGGGCATCTCTAAAGCCCCAGCTCCTCAGGAGGCTGAGCTGGGAGGATCATTTCTGGACAGTAGTTTGAGGTTGTAACGAGCTGTGATTGGACCTCTGCGCTCCAGCCTGAGCAACAGACCAAGACCCCCATGTCTAGAAATAAAAGAAAAAGGCCAGTGCGATGGCTCATGTTGTAGTCCCAGCACTTTGGGAGGCTGAGCTGGGTGGATATGAGGTCACGAGTTCAAGACCAGCCTGGCCAACATGGTGAAACCCCGTCTCTACTAAAAACACAAGAATTAGCAGGGCATGGTGGTGGGCGCCTGTCATCCGTGCTGCTTGGAAGGCAGAGGAAAAAGAGTTGTTGAGCCCAGGAGGTGGAGGTTGCAGTGAGCTGGGATCATGTCATGTACTTCAGCCTGGGCGACAGAGCAAGACTTCATCTCAGAAAAAAAAAAAAAAAAAAAAAAAAAAAAAAAAAAAAAAAAAAAAAAAAAAAAAAAACAAGGAGAGAGAGAGAAAGAGAAAAGAAAAAAATGCATCCAAGTTCCTTCCTGCCTCTCCCCAGTTTTCACCTGATTCCCAGAATTCAGCCAAGTGGATGCCTTCAGCTGATAAGCAATACAGGACCCTCCCCAAACCCCTGTCCCTCCTACCCCTTCTTCAGTTAGAACCACTTCCTTTATTTTATTTATTTATTTATTTATTTATTTATTTATTTATTTATTTATTTATTTATTTTTGAGGTGGAGTCTTGCTGTGTCACCCAGGCTGGAGTGCAGTGATGTGACCTCGACTCACTGCAACCTCTGTCCCCTGGGTTCAAGCGACTCTCCTGCCTCAGCCTCATGAGTAGTTGGGATTACAGGCGCCCGATACCACGCCCGGCTAATTTTTGTGTTTTTAACAGAGACAGGATTTCACCATGTTGGCCAGGCTGGTCTCGAACTCCTGACCTCAGGTGATCTGTCCACATCAGCCTCCCAAAGTGCTGGGATGACAGGCCTCACCATGCCTGACTTTTTTTTTTTTTTAAGATGGAATCTTGCTCTGTCGCCCAGGCTGGAGTGCAGTGGCACCATCTTGGCTCACTGCAACCTCCGCGCCCCCCACCCCCAGGTTCAAGCAATTATCCTTCCTCCACCTCCAGAGTAGCTGGGACAACAGGTGCCGTCCAACATGCCTAGCTAATTTTTGTATTTTTAGTAGAGAGGGTTTCATTATGTTGCTCACGCTGGTCTCGAACTCCTGACCTCACATTATCCACCCGCTTCAGCCTCCCAAGGTGCTGGGATGACAGCCATGAGCCACCTCGAAGCCCTTTCACTGCTGGTGTGTCACATTGTATTTGCGTGAAAGCTGCTACTTTGGGATCCTTGAAACTTCCCATGTGGAGACGCTGAAGTTTCCGGGAGCCTCGAGGCTCTTGGCAATGGGTCGGGAGACACTCAGCACCCGTGGCGGAGACCCTGGAACGACAGGCTGGAAACACGACTGAACCGGTAGATTCGAAGCCTTGATCCCAGCATCTTAGCCGAGATGCTCCAGATGACACCTCCTGAGGGGCACAGGGAGAGTTTGCCTTTGGGGAAGGGGTGGTCTCCGAGGCAGGCGAGGCTCTCAGGCACCCCGTGCCAAGCTGGAGAAGAGGAAGAGTCTGCATTTTTTTTTTTTTTTTTTTTTTTTTGAGGAGTCTCACTCTGTCACCCAGGCTGGAGTGCAGTGGCACGATCTCATCTCACCGAAACCTCCACCTCCCGGGTTCAAGCAACTCTCCTGCCTCAGCCTCATGTGTAGCTGGGACTACAGGCACCCGCCACCATGCCCGGCTAAGTTTTATATTTTTAGTAGAGATGGGGTTTCACCATGTTGGCCAGGATGGTCTTGAACCCCTGACCTCATGATCCACCAGTCTCGGCCTCCCAAACTGCTGGGATTACAGGTGTCAGCCACCGCCCCTGGCTTCTGGATTCTTTTTACTGCTGCTAACAGAGGTGTTAAGAGTGCTTTTTTTTTTTTTTGAGAGGAAGTCTCGCTCTGTCACCAGGCTGGAGTGCGATGGTGCGAACTCGGCTCACTGCAACCCCTGCCCCCTGGGTTTAAGTGATTCTCCTGCCTCCTGAGTAGCTAGGATTACAGGCACGTGTTATGAGGCCTGCCTAATGTTTGTATTTTCAGTAGAGATGGGATTTCACCATGTTTCTGAGGCTGGTCTCGAACTCCTGATCTCAAGTGATCCATCTGCCTCGACCTCCCAAAGTGCTGAGATGAAAGGCGTGAGCCACCGAGTCTGGCCTCTGGATTCTTTTTACTGCTGCTAACAGAGATGTTAAGGGTTTTTGACAAGCCAGGAACAGTGGCTCACATCTGTCATCCCAGCACTTTGGGAGGCCAAGGCAGGTGGATCATGCGAGGTCAGGAGTTCGAGACCAGCCTGACCAACGTGAAGAAACCCCATCTCTACTAAAATAAATAAATAAACACAAAAATTAGAAACGCCATCTCTACTTAAAAAAATAGAAAAATTAGCTGGGCATGGTGGCGGGCGCCTGTAGTCCCAGCTACTCCAGAGGTTGAGGCAGGGAGAATCGCTTGAACCCGGGAGGAGGAGGTTGCTGTGAGCCAAGATCATGCCACTGCACTCCAACCCGGGCAACAAGAATGAAAGTCTGTGACGAAAGAAAAGAAAGAAAAGAAAGAAAGAAAGAAAGAAAGAAAGAAAGAAAGAAAGAAAGAAAGAAAGAAAGAAAGAAAGAAAGAGGGAGGGAAGGAAGGAGGGAAGGAAGGAAGGAGGGAAGGAAGGAGGGAAGGAAGGAAGGAGGGAAGGAAGGAAGGAAGGAAGGAAGGAAGGAGAGAGAGAGAGAGAAAGAGAAAGAAAGAAAGAAAGAAAGAAAGAAAGAGGGAGGGAAGGAAGGAGGGAAGGAAGGAGGGAAGGAAGGAAGGAGGGAAGGAAGGAAGGAAGGAAGGAAGGAAGGAAGGAAGGAAGGAGAGAGAGAGAAAGAGAAAGAAAGAAAGAAAGAAAGAGAGAGAGAAAGAAAGAGAAAGAAAGAAAAGGGTGCTTGAGAAAGATGAGTGGGGGCCTGGGGAGAGTCCACAGCTGCCTTCCCGAGGGGGCAATAAAAGCCACCTCCCAGAGCCGGGTCCTGGAGAGCCAGCCTGAAGACAGGATTTACAGGGACATGGGGGAAAGTTCCCTCCTTTACGGCAGCTCCACTCACTTAGGAATTTCTGTCTGCATTGATTGTAATTGTGATTACACTTCCTTCCTCTGCTTTGTCTTCTGAGCATTTCCTGGAGTTCCACGGGGAATGTGCTTTCCTGGTTTCTGGAGAGGTGCAGCCCCGAATGGGCTAAACCCTTAGGGCGGGAGCTGTTTCAAAACGGAAAGGCTGCCACAGGCACAGACGCAGACACACACCATGCACACACACATGCACACGTACACACTCGTACAAACATGCTTCTGTATGAGCATTCACACATGCATGCATACACTACACTTTTATGCACACACAGACACATACGCACACTATGCACACACACATGCACATGTACACACTCGTGCAAACATGCTTCTATATGTGCATTCACACATGCATGCATATACTTTTATGCACACACAGACACATATGCACACCATGCACACACACACACGCACATGTACACACTCGTGCAAACATGCTTCTATATGTACATTCACACATGCATGCATACTTTTATGCACACACTGACACACGCACACCATGCACACACACACGCTCACATACACACTCATGCAAGCATGCTTCTATATGTACATTCACACATGCATGCATACACTTTTGTGCACACACAGACACATACACACACCATGCACACACACATGCTCATGGATACACTCGTGCAAACATGCTTCTATATGTACATTCACACATGCATGCATACACTTTTATGCACACACAGGCACGCACACACCATCATGAATGTATATTTACATATGCACATGTGTGCGTGCATGGAATGCACACACATATAAAAATGTATCATGCAAACACACCTCTGTGTGTATCTGCATGCAGAAAACACAAACACGTGGCCAGGTATGGTGGCTCACACCTGTCATCCCAGCACTTTGGGAGGCCGAGGCTGATGGATCACCTGAGGTCAGAAGCTCGAGACCAGCCTGTCCAACATGGCGAAACCTCGTCTCTAGTAAAAATAGAAAAACTAGCCGGACGTGGTGGTGGGCATCTGCAACCCCAGCTACTCAGGAGGCTGAAGCGGGAGAATCGCCTGAACCGGGAAGCGGAGGTTGCAGTGAGCCGAGATCATGCCACTGCACTCCAGCCTGGGTGACAGAGTGAGACTCCATAGCCCCCCAAAAAAGAAAAAGAAAACACACAAACTCATATGTATGCACACAGCTAAGCACAGGCACACAAATGTACACACCACAGGTACAAGCACATAGGCACCTGCTGATAGACATATGTGCACTGTGCACGCATGTGCACATACACACATGCAGTCAGATGCAAACATGCCTTTCTACACACAGGCATGCACACATGCTACACCCACGTACACACACACACGGATATTCATACAGGCATGCACACATATAGTACACACAGGGATATTCATGCACACGTGTGCACACACACTCAACAAGCACCCACATTCACACCCAGACACACAGTCACACACACAGCACACACTCAAGAAACACACATTCACACACACACGTTCATACTCACATACGCACACTCAACACACACACTCAACATTCACACACATGCTCACACTCACACACAACACACACATTCACACAGACACACACGCACTCACACAACACATTCTCACACATGCTAACATTCACAAATGCACACACTCAACAAACACACACACCCACACACATTTGCACTCAGACACACGCACACACTCCCACATTCAACACACACATTCACACACAGACATACGCACACACTCAGGCACAACACTCAAAACGCACACACATTCACACACTCAGACACACTGAAACACACACGCAAATGCTCCCACGCTCCCACACTCACTGCCACACACACACATTCAACACATAGACACACGCTCCCAGACTCACAGACACTGACACACCCTGCCCACACACATGCATACACACACACTCACAGCAGCCCTCTCTCCAGAAGCAGCATCTTGTGCTGTGAGCACCAGCCTCCGGAGGGGTCCAGCGCCCTTCACCACCCGCAGCCCTGTCCCACGGCCGCTCCCCGCTGCCTGACTCTGCCTTGTCCTCCGGCAGGAACCTGTGTCCTGAGAAAGCTGCGTTCCCCATGGTCCTCCTATGGCTCACGCTGCTGCTGATGCCCGTGCCCTGCCTCCTGCAAACGAACCAGAGTAAGAGCTGGAGAAAAAAAAAATCACACATTCTGGACGGGTGCGGTGGCTCACGCCTATAATCCCAGCACTTTGGGAGGCATAGGCGGGCGGATCATGAGGTCAGGAGTTTGAGACTGGCCTGGCCAACATGGTAAAATCCCTTGTCTACTAAAAATAGAAAAATAAGCCAGGCGTGACGGCACATGCCTGTAGTCCCAGCTACTTGGGAGGCTGAGGCAGGAGAGTCGCTTGAACCCGGGAGGCAGAGGTTGCAGTGAGCGAGATCGCACCATTGCACTCCAGCCTGGGCAACAGAGTGAGACTCCTTCTCAAAAAGAAAGAAAAAGAAAGAAAGAAAGAAGGAAGGAAGGAAGGAAGGAAGGAAAGAAGGAAGGAAGGAAGGAAGAAAGAAAGAAAGAAAGAAAGAAAAAGCGAGCTGGGCATGGTGGCTCCCAGCACTTTGGGAGGCCGAGGTGGGTGGATCACGAGGTCAGGAGTTTGAGACCAGCCTGCCCAACATGGTGAAACCCCATCTCTAGTAAAAATACAAAAATTAGCCAGGCATGGTGGCGCATGCCGGTAGTCCCAGCTACTTGGGAGGCTGAGGCAGGAGAGTCGCTTGAACCCGGGAGGCGGAGGTTGCGGTGAACCGAGATCGCACCACTGCACTCCAGCCTAGGCAACAGAGCAAGACTCCTTCTTAAAAAAAAAAAAAGAAAGAAAGAAAGAGAAAGAAATAGCTGGGCGTGGTGGTTTCCACCCGTCATCCCAGCACTTTTGGAGGCCAAGGTGGGCAGATCACAAGGTCAGGAGTTCGAGAGCAGCCTGGCCAACATGGTGAAAACCCATCTGTACTAAAAATACCAAAATTAGCTGGTCGCGGTGCTGGGCCCCTGTAATCCCAGCTGCTCAGGAGACTGAGGAATAAATGATTGAACCCGGGGAGATGGGACAGACGTTGCAGTGAGGTGAGATTGCGCCACTGCACTCCAGCCTGGGTGACAGAGCAAGACTCCATCTCAAGAAAAAAAAAGAAAAAAGCCAGGCACGGTGCCTCATGTGTGTAATTCCAGCCCTTTTGGAGGCCAAGGCGGGCAGATCACGAGGTCAAGACATTGAGACCAGCCTGGCCAACGTGGTGAAACCCTGTCTCTATGAAAAAAAAAAAGAAAAGAAAAAAGTCACAGGCAGCGTCTGATCATGACACAGATGCCGTGTGAGGTGTGTGGACGAAGCCAGGAGCTGGGAACAATAGCACCAATTAGCGTTGCCCATTTCCTGGATCGTGCGTCTTCCTTCTTTCTCTCTTTCTCTTTCCTTCTTTCTTTCCTTCCTTTCTCCCTCCCTCTCTTCTTCCCATATTTATTTCTTTATTTCCTTCCTTCTTTCTTTTTCTTCCTTTCTTCCTCACTCCCACTCCCTTCTTTGTTTATTTATTTATTTATTTTTAAGACCGGGTTTCACCATGTTGGTCAGGCTGGTCTTGAACACCCGACCTCAGGTGATCAAGCCACCTTGGCCTCCAAAGTGCTTGGATTACAGGCGTGACCCACCACGTCCAGCCTCTTTCTTTCTCTCTCTCTTTCTTTCTTTCTCTTTCCCTCCTTCCCTCTTTCCCTGTTTCTTTCTCTCTTGAGATGGAGTCTCACTCTGTCGCCCAGGCTGGAGTGCAGTGGTGCAATCTCGGCTCACCGCAACCTCCACCTCCCGGGTTCAAGTGATTCTCCTGCCTCAACCTCCGGAGCAGATGGGATTACAGGCACCTGCCACCATACCCAGTTAAGTTTTGTATTTTTAGTAGAGACGGGGTTTCACCATCTTGGTCAGGCTGGTCTTGAACTTGTGACCTCATGATCCAGCCGCCTTGGCTTCCCAAAGTGCTGGGATTGCAGGCGTGAGCCGCTGTGCAGTGCTGAGAGTTTGTTTTAAGGAATCAATTATCCTTCTAAGTTAGAAGATCATGATAGAAATGTAGATGTTTTTATGCTTTGGTCTTGCTTATCAAATGAAGGTTGTTGACCTTGATAACTACTCATGATTCTTACAGTTTATAAACAGTCATTTCCTCCGAGTTTTCTAAGTGGTCGATGAGAGATAAACTCTTGAGAAATATCTGATGTCGGTTTCTAGCTTTGGGTGACTAGACAAGTGTAAAAGAATATTGCCTTTTCCATCTTTCTATGAGTCATTTATGAAATATAATGAGCCCTGTGATGGCTGAAAGAGACCTCCTTTGGCCAGGCGCGGTGGCTCACGCCTGTAATCCCAGCACTTTGGGAGGCTGAGGCGGACGGATTATGAGGTCAGGGGTTCGAGACTAGCCTGGCCGACATAGTGAAACCCCATCGCTACTAAAAATACAAAAATTGGCGAGGTGTGGTGGCAGGTGCCTGTAGTCTCAGGCACTCGGGCAGCTGTGGCAGGAGAATTGCTTGAACCTGGGAGGCGGAGGTTGTGGTGAGCCGAGATCGCACCACTGCACTCCAGCCTGGGCGACAGAGCAAGACTCCATCTCAAAAAGAAAAATGAGGCCGGGCACGGTGGCTGACGCCTGTAATCCCAGAACTTTGGGAGGCCGAGGTGGGTGGATCATGAGGTCAGGAGATCGAGGCCATCCTGGTCAACATGGTGAAACCCCGTCTCTACTAAAAATACAAAAAATTAGCTGGGCACGGTGGCGCGTGCCTGTAATCCCGGCTAATCGGGAGGCTGAGGCAGGAGAATTGCCTGAACCCAGGAGGCGGAGGTTGCGGTGAGCCGAGATCGCGCCATTGCACTCCAGCCTGGGTAACAAGAGCGAAACTCCGTCTCAAAAAAAAAAAAAAAAAAGAAAAAAAAAAAAAGAAAAAAAAAAAAGAAAGAAAGAAAAATGAAAGAGAGAGAGAAACCTCCTTCTACTGTGACATTGTGGTGTTAATAAGTTCATATTTCATTACACTGCACTGTGTATTTGAATGTACGTTTGCTGATTTTCCAGCAATGCCAGAATTGCTCAGTCTGTCAGCTACGTAAAGAAATGAATGCCACAGCAGGATAGTCATGCCTCTTATTGGAAACTACATTCTCTGACCAGGTGCAGTGGCTCACCAGGTACTGGGTAATTCCACGGGCAAAAAGAAAATACCCATTACAATGCTTTTTTGTTGTGTTTTGTTTTGTTTTTTGAGACGGAGTCTCACTCTTGTCGCCCAGGCTGGAGTGCAACGGCGCGATCTCGGCTCACCGCAGCCTCCGCCTCCTGGGTTCAGGCAATTCTCCTGCCTCAGCCTCCAGAGTAGCTGGGATTACAGGCACGCGCCACCATGCCCAGCTAATTTTTGTATTTTTAGTAGAGATGGGGTTTCACCATGTTGACAAAGATGGTCTCGATCTCTTGACGTTGTGATCCACCCACCTCGGCCTCCCAAAGTGCTGGGATTACAGCCGTGAGCCACCGCGCCCGGCTATTTTGTTTTGTTTTTGAGATGGAGTTTTATTCTGTCGCCCAGGCTGGGGTGCAGTGGCACAGTCTGAGCTCACTGCAACCCCCACCTCCCGGGTTCAAGGGATTCTCCTGCCTCAGCCTCTCTAGTAGCTGAGATTACAGGTACCTGCTACCAATCCCGGTTAATTTTTGTATTTTTAGTAGAGACAGGGTTTCACCGTGTTGGCCAGGCCTTTCCTGAACTCCTGGCATGGTGATCCGCTTGCTGTGGCCTCCCAAAGTGCTGGGATGCCAGGCCTGAGCCACCACTCCTGGCTAATTTTTGTATTTTTAGAAGAGATGGGGCTTCACTGTGTTGGCCAGGCTGGTCTTGAACTCCTGACCTCCAGTGACCCGCCTGCCTCGGCCTCCCAAAATTTTGGGATTACAGGCATGAGCCACCACGCCTGGCTAATTTTTGTATTTTTAGAAAAGATGGGGTTTCACTGTGTTGGCCAGGCTGGTCTCAAACTCCTGACCTCGTGATCCACCCACCTCGGCCTCCCAAAGTTCTGGGATTACAGGACTGAGAAACTGCACCCAGCTAATTTTTGTATTTTTAGTAGAGACGGGGTTTCACCGTGTTGGCCAGGGCGGTCTTGAACTCCTGACGTGGTGATCCGCCTGCCTTGGCCTCCCAAAGTTTTGGGATTACAGACGTGAGCCACACACCCGGCTAATTTTTGTATTTTTAGAAGAGATGGGGTTTCACTGTGTTGGCCAAGCTGGTCTGGAACTCCTGACCTCGTGATCTGCCCGCCCCGGCCTCCCAAAGTTCTGGGATGACAGGCCTGAGCCACCGCCCTGAGTACAATGCTGTTTTCATATTCCTGTGGATTGTGTATTTCTTCTAACTGAAAACTCTCACCCTTTTAGTTCTAAATCCACCCATCAAGAACTTAAGGATGGAACCAAAGACTCAGATGTTGACCTGGGACGTTGATGGGAATGTTACCGGTGTCGAGTGCATGAAAGGTCCAGACTATGGAATAGAGGTGAATCGTATTCTTTTTTTTTAAAGTTTTCTATCAACTTTATTTTTGAACTTTTTACTATACTCAGCAATTTGATTGACAGCAATGTCTGACTTTTGAGAGATTGATATTTCTTCTTTTTTTTCTTTTTTTTGAGATGGAGTTTCGCTCTTGTTACCCAGGCTGGAGTGCAATGGTGCGATCTCGGCTCACCGCAACCTCCGCCTCCTGGGTTCAGGCAATTCTCCCGCCTCAGCCTCCCGAGTAGCTGGGATTACAGGCACGCGCCACCGTGTCCAGCTAATTTTTGTATTTTTAGTAGAGACGGGGTTTCACCATGTTGACCAGGATGGTCTCGATCTCTTGACCTCGTGATCCACTCGCCTCGGCCTCCCAAAGTGCTGGGATGACAGGCTTGAGCCACCGCACCTAGCCCGAGGTGAATTGTATTCTGTCTTTCTCTCTCTCTTTTTTTTTTTTTTTGAGATGGGGTCTTGCTATGTTGCCCTGGCTGGAGTGCATTGTCTGTTAACAGACATGATCCCAGTACTGCTCAGCACGGGAGTTCTGACCTGCTCTGTTTCCTTCCTTCCTGACCCAGCACAGTGAGACCCTGTGTCACCCAAAAACAAAGAAACAGGCCGTGCACAGTGGCTCACGCCTGTAACCCCAGCACTTCAGCAGCTGGATCATGAGGCTAGGACTTCAAGACTCGGCCCGGCCGAGATGGTGAAACCACGTCTCCACTAAAAATACAGAAATTAGTCGGGTGTGGTGGCTCACGCCTGTCATCCCAGCACTTTGGGAGGCTGAGGCAGGTGGATCACCTGAGGCCAGGAGTTCGAGACCAGCCTGGCCAACGTGATAAAACCCCGCCTCTACCAAAAACTATTTTAAAGATTAGCCAGGCATGGCGACAGGTGCCTGTAATATCAGTTATTCAGGAGAATCGCTTGAACCTGCGAGGCAGAGGTTGCGGTGAATAAACATCGCGCCCCTGCACTCCAGCCTGGGCAACAAGAGCGAGACTCTGCCTCAAAAAAACAAAAAAACAAAACTAAACACCGTTAGCATCTAATTAAGCATCGTCTTTCAGCAACCGTCTAATCCTATGTGTTTCTCAGGCAATGAATAATCGCTACTGCCAGTTTGAAGCCATTTCCAAATGTGAGGTGACCAACTACACCGTCATGGTGGCCAGCCCGCCGTTCTCGGCCTGGATCCTGTTCCCGGAGGACGGTGAGAGCAAATACACAGGGTTTATTTCTTCTTTCTCCTTCCTTCTCTCCCTCCTTCCTCCCTCCCTCCCTCTTTCCTTCCTCCCTGCCCTCCATCCCTTCCCTCCTTCTCTCCCTTCACTTCCTTCCTTCCTGCCTCTCTCCCCACCTCCTCGCCTCCCTTCCTTCCTCCTTTCTATCCTTCCTCTCTCTCTTTTTTCCCTCTTTCTCTGTTTCTTTGTTTAAAGACAAGGTCTCTGTCTGTTACCCAGGCTGGACTGCAGCAGCACAATCACAGCTCAGTGCCGGCTTGACCCCTTGGGGTTAAACGATCCTTTTGCCTCAGCGTCCCATGAAGGTGGAGCCACAGGCACGTGCCACCATGCCCACTTAATTATTATTATTATTATTATTAAGACAGAGTCTGGCTCTGTCCCCCAGGCGGGAGTGCAATGGCGCAATCTCAGCTCACTGCAACCTCTGCCTCCCGGGTTCAAGCAATTCTCCTGCCTCAGCCTCCCAAGTAGCTGGGATGACAGGCACCTGCCACCACACCTGGCTAATTTTTGTATTTTTAGTAGAGACGGGGTTTCACCATGTTGGTCAGGCTGGTCTTGAACTTCTGACCTCAGGTGATCCGCCCACCTCGGCCTCCCAAAATGCTCGCATGACAGGCGTGAGCCACCGTGCCTGGCCTACCGGCTAATTTTTAAAATACGTTTTGTACAGACGGGATGTCGCTATGTTACCTGAGCTGGTGTCAGACTCCTGAGGTTTACAACTAGCTGTGAATCCACCCTGCTCTCAAAATACAAAACGCAGCCTGAAAAGCGATTAGAGTTATTTTGAGACAGAGTCTCGCTCTGTCGCCCAGGCTGGAGTGCAATGCCACAATCTCAGGTCACTGCAACCTCCACCTCCTGGGTTCAAGGGATTCTCCTGCCTCAGCCTCCCGAGTAGCTGGGACTACAGGTGCCCACCATCAACACTGGCTAATATTTTGTGTTTTTGGCAGAGAACGGGTTTCGCCATGCTGGCCAGGCTGGTCTTGAACTCCCGACCTCAGGTGGTCTGCCCGCCTCAGCCTCCCAAAGTGCATGAGGTCCACCACACGTTTTCTTTCTGCTTTGCGAACGCAGGTGGGAATTCGCAGGCAGCTGCGCAAAACCTGACCTGCTGGGTTCATGAGGTGGATTTTATGAGCTGCAGCTGGGACGTGGGTCCGGAGGCCCCCGCTGACACCCAGTACCACCTGTCGATCAACCATCCCGAGTAGGTTCGGCCTTGGGCTTCGGAGGAGAAGACAGGGAGAAGGCAGAGGAGGATGGAGGGAGGATGGAAGGGAGGGTGGAAGGGAGGATGAGAGGAAGAAGCTGAGCAGGGGGGGCAGGAGGGGGAGATGGGGAGGTAACAAGGGGAATAAGAAAATGGAGAAAAAGCACTGGCTCACGCCTCTAATCACAGCACTTTGGGAGGTCGAGGTGGGAGGATCACCTGAGGTCAGGAGTTCAAGACCAGCCTGGCCATCCTGGTGAAACCCCATCTTAGTTTTTTTATTAAAAAAAAAGAAAGAAAATGGAGAAAAAGAAGGGGAGGAGGTGAAGATGGGGAGGGGAGGAGGAAAAGGAGGAAGATGAGGAAGAAGGAAGAGGAGGAGGAGGAAGAGAAGGGGGAGAAGGAATGAGGAGGGGGGAGGAGGAGGAGGGGCAGGAAGAGAAGGAGGGGGGAGGAGGACAGGGAGGAGGAGGAGAAAGGAGGGGAGGAGGAGGGAGGAAGAGAAGGGGAGGAGGAAGAGAAAGGAGAGGAGGAAGAGAAGGAGGGGGAGGAGGACGGGGAGGAGGAGGAGATGGAGGATGGACGAGCCAGAAGAGGGAGGACAGGACAAGGGAGGAGGGCAGATGGAGGAGCGGTGTGGGAGGAGGAGGAAGAAGAAGGAGGAGGGGGAGGAGGAGGAGAAAGGACAGGAGGAGGAGGGGCAGGAAGAGAAGGAGGGGGAGGAGGATGGGGAGGAGGAGGACAGAAAGGATGGACGAGCAGGAAGAGAGAGGACAGGGAAGGGAGGAGAGGAGGATGGAGGAGGGGTATGGGAGGGAGAGGAAGGAGGAGGAAGGGGAGGAGGAGGAGAAAGGGGAGGAGGAGGAGGATGAGGAGGAGAAGAGGGAGGATGGATGAGCAGGAAGACGGACAACAGGAGAAGGGAGGAGGGGAGGATGGAGGAGGGGTGTGGGAGGGGGAGGAAGAAGGAGCAGGAGGGGAAGAAGAAAATGGAGAAAAAGAAGTGGAGGAGGTGAAGATGGGGAGGAGAGGAGGAAGAGGAGGAAGAAAGAAGGAAGAGGAGGACAGGGTGAGGGAGAAAGGAGGAGAGATGCAGGAGGAGAAAGGAGAGGAGGAGGAGGAGGAGGAGGAGGAGGAGCTGGGCAGGCCGAGGTGTCCCCGGGGCGGGGGGTCGTTAGCCCTGGCTCGTTCCCCAACTTTGTATGTTTCCCGCAGGAGCCAGGAGCAGCACCACTGTGTCCACTACAACACAAATGAGCGAGGGACTCACATTGGCTGCATCTTCAGTGACGTTTCTGCCATCTCCAGCGGGTCTCTAACAGCCTTCATCCTGGTGAGGGGCTCGAGCGAAGCCTTCCGCGTCCCCTGCGTAGACCAGTTTGTCGTGTTTTCAGAGATCGGTGAGTGGCCCAGGCCCCCCCGGCTGCTCACAGCCTCACGCCAGCTCCAACGGCCCACCTGGACCCCAACATACATGCCGGTCGCTCCCATTTCCAGAGGCTGGGCATTGGAGGGCAGGGCCTGGGCGGGCCTGCCCCTGGGGAGGTCTCTTCCTGGCTGGCAGAGGGTCGTCTTCTCATGGTGTTTTCCATGTGGAGACAGAGACATACAGGAGGTTCTGGTGTCTCTCCTTACAAGGGCACTGATGCCATCATGGGTTCCATCATGGGTCATGGGATACCCCCCATTATGGGTTCCATCACGGGTCATGGGACACCCCCCACCATGTGTTCCATCATGGGTCATGGGACCCCCCATCATGGGTTCCATCACGGGTCATGGGACACCCCCCATCATGGATTCCATCATGGGTCATGGGACCCCCACCATGTGTTCCATCATGGGTCATGGGACCCCCCATCATGGGTTCCATCACGGGTCATGGGACCCCCACCATGTGTTCCATCATGGGTCATGGGACCCCCCATCATGTGTTCCATTATGGGTCATGGGACCCCCATCATGGGTTCCATTATGGGTCATGGGATACCCCCCATTATGGGTTCCATCACGGGTCATGGGACACCCCCCATCATTGGTTCCATCATGGGTCATGGGACCCCCATCATGGGTTCCATCTGTGTCACTGAGGATGGGCCCCCTGAGACTCCCACTCTCCGACCTGCACCCAGCCTGCTGGAGCTTCCACCTCCCCTCTCTGCCTGGCTTCTCACCTTGCCCTAAGCCTGTCAGGATGGCCCATCTCTCCCTGAGGCCCACAGTGGCCTCCACCTCCCGGGAACCCTGTGCTGTTACTTCCACATTCTCAGATCTGACCCGACCACCAGCCCAGTCCTGAGTCTCCGGCTGTCTGTCTGCAGGTCCCTGGGCCCCAGAAAGGAAGTCCAGACCTGGTCCCCCTCCACCTTTCTCCTCCTCCTTCCCCTCTTCTGCTTCTCCCCCTCCTTCCCCCCTCCACCTTCCTCCTCCTCCTTCCCCTCTTCTGCTTCTCCCCCTCCTTCCCCCCTCCTCCTTCTCCCCCTCCTTCCCCATCCTCCTCCCCCCTCTTTCTTCCCCTCTACTCCTCCCCCTCCTCCTTCCCCCCTCCCCTTCTCCCCCTGTTCCGCCCTACCCCTCTCTCTCCTCCCTCTCCCCCTCCTCCCTCTCAACCAACCTTTTGTTCCCTGAGGTACCATTGACCCAGCTTTCCCCGGCACTGTCAGCTACAAGTCTCTCTCCCTGCCCTCTCCATCTCTCTGCTCAGCACCCTGGGCAGCCTGGACTTCCTTTCTGGGGCCCAGGGGACCTGCAGACAGACAGCCGGAGACTCACGACTGGGCTGGTGGTCGGGTCAGATCTGAGAATGTGGAAGTAACGGCACACAGTTCCCGGGAGGTGGAGGCCGCCCTGGGCGACAGGGAGAGACAGGCCATCCTGACAGGCTTAGGGGAAGGTGAGAAGCCAGGCAGAGTGGGGAGGTGGAAGCTCCAGCAGGCTGGGTGCAGGTCGGAGAGTGGGAGTCTCAGGGGGCCCATCCTCAGTGATGCAGAGGGAACCCCAAGGCACCGGTGGGCTGTGGGTGGGGGACAGGCCCTGGGCACAGGTGGGCAGTGAGCCAGGGTGCCCAGGGGGCTGAGCAGAGATGGAGGGGGCAGGCCCTGGGCACAGGTGGGCAGTGAGCCAGACTGCCCAGGGGGCTGAGCAGAGAGACAGAGGGGGCAGGCCCTGGGCAGGGGTGGGCAGTGAGCCAGGCCGCCCAGGGGGCTGAGCAGAAAGATGAAGGGGGCAGGCCCTGGGCAGGGCTGGGCAGTGAGC
Source organism: Saguinus oedipus (assembly GCA_031835075.1). Classification (NCBI taxonomy): domain Eukaryota; kingdom Metazoa; phylum Chordata; class Mammalia; order Primates; family Cebidae; genus Saguinus; species Saguinus oedipus. The sequence goes on from JASSZA010000040.1 coordinate 3,967,016, forward strand.
CAGGCCACCCAGGGGGCTGAGCAGAGAGACGGAGGTGGGGGGCCAGGGGAGGGATAGCAGGGGTAGGGGGCCAGGGGAGGGAGAGCAGGAGATGTGGGGCTAGGGGAGAGATAGCAGGGGTGGGGGGCCAGGGGAGGGACAGCAGGGGATGGGGGGTTAGGGGAGGGAGAGCAGGGGGTGGGGGGGCTAGGGGAGAAATAGCAGGGGGTGGGAGGATTGGGGAGGGATAGCAGGGGGTGGGGGGCCGGGAGAGGGAGAGCAGGGGGTGGGGGGATTGGGGAGGAATAGCATGGGGTGGGGGGCTAGGGGAGGGATAGCAGGGGGTGGGAGGATTGGGGAGAAATAGCATGGGGTGGGGGACTAGGGGAGGGATAGCAGAGGGTGGGGGGCTAGGGGAGGGAGAGCAGGGGGTGGGAGGATTGGGGAGGGATAGCAGGGGGTGGGAGGATTGGGGAGGGAGAACATTAGGAGACATATCTAATGTAGATGATGGGGGGATGGATGCAGCAAACCACCACATGGCACATGTCTACCTGTGTAACAAACCTGCATGCTCTGCACATGGACCCCAGAACTTAAAGTATAATAAAAATAAATAAATAAAAAGATACAACATAATGGTCTGGGCACGGTGGCAGGCACCTGTAATCCCAGCTACTCGGGAGGCTGAGGCAGGAGAATCCCTAGAACCCCGGAGGCGGAGGTTGCGGTGAGCTGAGATTGTGCCATTGCATTCCGGCCTGAGCAACAGGGCGAGATTCCGTCTCAAAAAAAAAAAAAAAAAATGTATTTCTTTTACTCATAAAAGTGTCTTTTCCCATTGCTAGAGATACTAACTCCGCCCAACTTGACTGCAAAGTGTAATAAAACACATTCTTTCATGGACTGGGAAATGAGAAGTCATTTTAATCCCAATTTTCACTATGAGCTTCAGATACAAAAGGTAAACTCCCACCCTGCGTGGACTTCCCTTATTTCTGGTAAGTCACACTCTGGGGCATGGGAATGGGCAAAAAGCTCCTCTGAGAGCTCCTCTGAGTGCCACAGAGGTATACATCATTTAAAAAAGAAAGTGTGAGGCCAGGCGCAGTGGTTCACGCCTGTAACCCCAGCACTTTGGGAGGCTGAGGCAGCTGGATCACCTGAGGTCGGGAGTTCAAGACCAGCCTGACCAATATGGGGAAACCTGTCTCTAAAAAATAATAAATAAATAAATAAATAAATAAATAAATAAATAAATAAATAAATAAATAAATAAAATACTACCAATAAAAATGCAGGCCAGACAGTGGTCCATGCCTGCCTGTCATCCCAGCACTTTGGGAGGCCAGGGCGGGTGAATCACGAGGTCAGGAGTTCAAGTCCAGCCTGACCAACATAATGAAACCCTGTCTCAACTAAAAATACAGAATTAGTTGGGCACTGTGGCAGGCGCCTGAAATCCCAGCTACTCAGGGGACTGAGGCACGAGAATCGATTAAACCTGGGAGGTAGAGGTTTCAGTGAGTCGAGATTGTGCACTCCAGTCTGGTGACAGAGTGAGACTCCATCTCAAACAAACAAACAAACAAAAATTAAAAATTAAGCTGGGTGCAGTGGCTCACACCTGTAATTCCAGCACTTTGGGAGGCCAAGGTGGGTGGATCAAAATGTCAGGAGTTCAAGACCAGCCTGACCAACATAATGAAACCCTGTCTCAACTAAAAATACAATAAATTAGCCGGGTGTGGTGGTATGCGCCTGTAATCCCTGCTACTCAGGAGGCTGAGGCAGGAGAATTGCATAAACCTGGGAGGTGGAGGTTGCAGTGAGCCGAGATTGCACCATTGCACACCAACCTGAGCAACAGTGTGAGACTCTTGTCTCAAAAAAAAATTTTTTTTTAATTTAAAAATTAGCCAAGCATGATGGTGGGTGCCTGTAGTCTTAGCTTCTCAGGAGGCTGAAATAGGAGGATCGTTTGATCCCAGGGGTTCAAGTCTGCAGTGAGCTGAGCTCGCACCACAGCCCTCCACCTTGGTCAACAGAGCAAGACCCTGTCTCAAAAACTAAAATAAACATATTAGGTATTTTTCTTTTTTTTTGAGTCAGAGTCTCACTCTGTCACCCAAGCTGGAGTGCAACGCTGTGGTCTCAGCTTACTGCAACCTACACTTCCCGGGTTTAAGAAATTCTCCTGCCTCAGCCTTCCAAGTAGCTGGGAATTCAGGTGTGTGCCACCAGGCCCTTCTAATATTTGTATTTTTAGTAGAGACAGGGTTTCACTATCTCTACTAAAAGTACAAACTCCTGACCTCATGATCTACCCGCTTCAGCCTCCTAAAGGGCTGGGATTACAGGCGTGAACCACCAGGCCTAGCCTATGTGTTACATTTATTATTTATCCTCAAATACTAATTATTTCATATGCATTTTATCTGTAAATCTAAATCGGCTCAAAAAAGTTAGGTCCATTAATTTTTTATGTTACTAACTATTTTTGAGCCAATGTGTTTGGGTTTTTTTAAAATAAGTTAATACAGCACAGCAACTTCTTTCTTTTGCTGATTTGAGGGAGCAGGCATAGCTGCAGTCAGAGGTAGAGTCATAGCCTGGCTTTACATCTGGTGCTGCACCCACCTAGTTTGCTGGCCTGATATAGGCTGCGTGTGGCTCCCCCTGGATGTATGTGGAAGGAATCTGGGAGGACACTGGGTCTTGTTTGTCCACAGGCCCCACAAAGCCCCCTCCCACCAAGTTCTTGCCACAGCGGCCCATAGGAAAACTTCTGGTCACATGCTATTTATGCCTAAGCTCATTGTTTTGCCCCTACTGCTCACCCAAGGCCTTCCCAGAGCCCCCATGTTTTGCTGGTTTTCCTGGAGGGAGAAATATGAGTTTGGGGGGAGGAGGTTGTCAGGGAGGGTCCAGACACTGAAACGTTTGCTTTTGTCTTGCAGAGCAAGCAGCCTGTAATCACAGAACAGGTGAGGGTTCCTGACCCCCTATCCCTTGTACTTGACATTGCAAAGGGCGAGTTGTTTACTTTCTTTTAAACCACAGGTCAAAGGCATGACCTCATTCCAGCTGCTCAATCCTGGAACATACACAGTGAAAATAAGAGCCCAGGAGATCTACGATCAATTCTGGAGTGCCTGGAGCAGCCCCCAGCGCTTCGGTGAGTGGAGTGAGTGGGGTGAGTGGGGAGCCTCTCCCGTCTCCCTCACAGGTGAGTGGAAGCTGCATGCGCCCACTCAGGTCATGGAAACGTAGGCCACCTGCCCTGGCACCCCCACCGTATGGGGGTCACCAGGTTTTCATTGTTTCTTAGACCCAGAACCTGACCCTAATACTAGTTATTATATAATAATATATATTATAATATATACCATATATTATACAATGTACAATTATGGTATAATTATATATAACATGTTATGTATAATTATAGCATAATTATATATAATGTTATATAATATATCATATATTATATAATTATATATTATGATATATTGTCTATTATGTGATATATTATTATATATTATACATTATAAGATATAGTGTTATTATAGACATTTAATTGTTTAATTATTTAATTTAATAATTATTATTTAATTTAATAATTATATATATATATATATTTAGTCTTTATCTCACTGAGTCTTAATCCAGCCCAGGTGACAGAGTAAGACTCTGCCTCAAAAAAATTTAATATATAATAATATTTAATATATAATAAATCATATTATACAATACATTATCATTATATATTGTTATTTTTTGTATATATGTGAAAAGTTTATTAAAGATGTATATCATTAACATAATATAATAATATATTATTATATTCTATATTATTATAACACTATTATATAATTATTACAATTTTATGTTAAATCTATAATTTAATTTAATAATATATATTATTAAAATAATAATTATTATATCATATATAATAATCATTATTTTTTGAGTCTTGCTGTCACTCAGGAGAGGAGACATGGAGGGGAAACCAGGGGAAGCTTACAGACAGCACATGGGCCTTGTGATGAGACAGCTGTCAGAAGGCAAGGAGGTGCTACCTTCTATTCAGACCGGCCATGCCTAAGGGCTCTGCACCCAGATTCAGAGGAGGATTGCCTCCAGAGTAAGAGCTGCTGCCTGGGCGCGGTGGCTCACACCTGTCATCGCAGCACTTTGTGAGGCCGAGGCAGGTGAATCACCTGAGGTCAGGAGTTCAAGACCAGCCTGACCAACATGGTGAAATCCCGTCTCTACTAAAAATACAGAAATTAGCCAGGTATAGTGGTGGATGCCTGTGATCCCAGCTACTTGGGAGGCTGAGGCAGGAGAATTGCTTGAACCCGGGAGGCAGAGGTTGCTGTGAGCTGAGATCGAGCCATTGCACTCCAGCCTGGGTGATAGAGTGAGACTCTTGTCTCAAAAAAAAAAAAATAGTTTAATACACACACACACACAGATATATTATTTATTATATAATAATGCATATAATATATTAAACAGCATATTTATCTTATCTTATATGATTATATGATATATTATATAATATGTATATTAGACATTATATTAGATATATAATTATATATGATATATGTATATGATATATGTATAGCATATATAATTATATAATATATCTAATATAATAAAATATATGTGATTTATTAGACAATATATTATGATTATATTGTTAAATATTAATGTATTAATATAATATAATTATATAATAATATATTATATTCTGTTATAACATTGTTATATATAATTTTAAATTTTTTGTTATGAAATATATAATGTAGTAATATATTATTAAAAATAATAATTCTTTTAAATTACTATTTAATTATGAGCAATGGCGTGGTCTGTGATAAAGACAAAATCAAATTGAAAGCCCTCATCCCTCTGTGGGCAGGGGCGGTTTCTCGCCAACGCGGTATCTGCTTCTTGCCCTCCATGCCCCCGGCACCCAAAACCCCTGTCAGTCTGCCAGGCGTAGTGGAAGTCCCCGGCGCTCCCCTGTACCGAGCACCTGCCAGACAGGGAGGCAGAGTTCTGGGCTCCGGGCTGGGGCTGGGAGGTCCGGGTGTCACTCCGGGTGCTGCTCTGCAGGTGCCCACAGGTGATCAGGGTCTCCGTGTAGCTGTTGGTGGTTACAGACCGCTGCCCAGGTGCCCAGGACACTGAAGGCAGTAGCTGTCTCAGTATAATAAATAACTGATTACTCAGTGTTAGCAGTGATACCAAATATATTTAGAAACCGTCACATGGCCGGGTGTGGTGGCTCACGCCTGTAATCCCAGCACTTTGGGAGGCCGAGGCGGGTGGATCATGAGGTCAAGAGATCAAGACCATCCTGGTCAACATGGTGAAACCCCGTCTCTACTAAAAATACAAAAAATTAGCTGGGCATGGTGGCGCATGCCTGTAATCCCAGCTGCTGGGGAGGCTGAGGCAGGAGAATCGCCTGAACCCAGGAGGCGGAGGTTGCGGTGAGCCGAGATCGCGCCATTGCACTCCAGCCTGGGTAACAAGAGCGAAAATCCATCTCAAAAAAAAAAAAAGAAACCGTCACATAATGACTTCTATAATCAATCCTGTTCAATGATGGTTCTTTATCAATCTATAGCATTTGTACTATAGCGTACAATCATTTTGGTCTTTTTTTTTTTTTTTTTTTTGGAGACGGAGTCTCACTCTGTTGTCCAGGCTGGACTGCAGTGGCAGGATCTCTGCTCACTGCAACCTTCGCCTCCCTGGGTTCAAACGATTCTCCTGCCTCAGCCTCCCGAGGAGCTGGGATAACAAATGCCCACCATCATGCCTGGCTAATTTTTTGTGTTTTTAGTAGACACATGGTTTCACCCTGTTGGCCAGACTGGTGTCGAATTCATGACCTTGTGATCCACCCACCTCGGCCTTCCAAAGTGCTGGGATGCCAGGCCTGAGCCACCATGCCCAGCCCGTCAGTCTTGTAGTATACACATAATAGGGTAAAATGTAACAAGGAACTGAAGGGACATTGGGACAAGTGATCTTTCCCTTTCACGAGGGGAGTTCAGAGAACACTCTGCTCTGCCCACTTTTGGGGAAGGCCTGACATTACCCCGGCCTGTCCGGAGACATCCAGGGCCTTAAATGCCTCTCTGGTTCTGTGCTCTGGCGGTCACCATCCTTCTCCACTTCCATGTTCTGCTTTCTCACCCGGAGCTGCTTTTAAGTTCTTAGAAATTGTGAGAAGTAAGAATAGAGGAATCATGCCTGTCACGCCAGCACTTTGGGAGGCTGAGGCAGGTGGATCACGAGGTCAGGAGTTCGAGACCAGCCTGGCCAACACGGTGAACCCCGTCTCTACTAAAAATGCAAAAACTAGCCGGGTGTGGTGGCACGTGCCTGTAATCTCAGTGACTCAGGAGGCTGAGGCAGGAAAATCGCTTGAACCTGGCAGGCAGAGGTTGTGGGGAGCCGAGATTGCACCAATGCACTCCAGCCTGGGCGACAGAGCGAGACTCCATGTCAAAAATATATATAAAAATAAAAATTAGGCCGGGCGCGGTGGCTCACGCCTATAATCCCAGCACTTTGGGAGGCTGAGGCGGGTGGATCACGAGGTCAAGACATCGAGACCATCCTGGTCAACACGGTGAAACCCCCGTCTCTACTAAAAATACAAAAAATTAGCTGGGCATTGTGGCGCGTGCCTGTAATCCCAGTTCCTCGGGAGGCTGAGGCAGGAGAATTGCCTGAACCCAGGAGGCGGAGGTTGCAGTGAGCCGAGATTGTGCCATTGCACTCCAGCCTGGGTAACAAGAGTGAAACTCTGTCTCAAAAAAAAAAGCAAAAATTAGCCAGGCATGGTGGCAGGCGCCTGTAGTCCCAGATACTCAGGAGACTGAGGCAGGAGAATCGCTTGAACCCGGCAGGTGGAGGTTGCACTGAGCCGAGATCGCGCCATTGCACTCCAGCCTGGGCGACAGAGTGAGACTCCATGTCAAAAAAATATATAAAAATAAAAAATAGAGGAATCCTAAAAGCCTTTGATGTTTCTGCTAAGTACGTAGAAGGATGCTGACGTGGCCCTGTAGTGGAATCACGTGATTTGCTGGACCCTGTGAATCATGTCAGAGGTTCACTCTGCTGACCCTGCGCCCCTCACTGTAACCAGTAAATATAAGAGCATCCAGGCATTCGGGGCCACTACCGGACTGCACACCTTGGTAGCACTGGTCCCCAGGGCCCAGCTGGACTGTTGTCTTATCTGTGTGTCTTCTGTCTGTCTTTCCTTCCATCTATGTCTGCATGCAAAATGACATCCGGGAGACCCTCAGGGGCTGGACCCTGCGGCTGTCACTTCCAGGGTGTAAGTGCTCAGTGTAGGTCCCTGGAACCAGTGGACAGCCATCTGTGTGGTGAGGAGGAACACACGTGTCAGGAGGAGGTTCCCACTGGATGCCACCCCACCTGGCCGCCGCCTCTCTGCTTCCCAGTGCCCAGGGAAGAGCACATGGCACCTGGTCCCCCCAGGGTGGCCCCTGGTCCCTGACCCTGTCATGGTTTTCCCCTAGAGTGCGATCAGGAGGAGGGACCGCACATCCGAGCCTGGCGGATGTCACTGCTCATCACACTGGGGACGCTGCTGGCCTTGCTCTGCGCTGTCCTGCTCTGCAAAAGGTGAGCCCTTCTGGGGAACAGGTTGACAACGTCGTGAAAATCCATATTAAGGCCGGGCGAGGTGGCTCACGCCTGTAGTCCCAGCGCTCTGTGAGGCTGAGATGCTTGGATCACCTGAGGTCAGGAGTTCAAGACCAGCCTGGCTATCTTGGTGAAACCCTATCTTTAAAAAAAAAAAAGCCACACTGAGACAGCGGGTCGCTCAGCAAGGGTGCACCTCGTGGGCAGTCTTGGCAGAAGAGCACCCCTGAACAAAGGACACAGGGTCATTTATAACTGTTGTTTTTTTGAGATGGAGCCTCACTCTGTCACCCAGGCTGGAGTGCAGTGGCGCAGTCTCGGCTCACGGCAACCTCCACCTCCAGGGTTCAAGCGATTCTCCTGCCCCAGCCTCCCGAGTAGCTGGGACTACAGGCTTCCGCCACAACTGGCTAATTTTCGTACTTTTAGTAGAGACGGGGTTTCGCCCTGTTGGCCAGGCTGGTCTCCAACTCCTCACCTCAAGTAATCCGTCAACCTCGGCCTCCCAGAGTGCTGGGGTGACAGTCGTGAGCCACCATTTATACCTTTTATAACCTGATGCAATCGTCCAACTGTGTCCCTGTGTAAGCCACACCTAGACAGTGTTATTATTATTTTATTCATTTATATATTTATTTTTTGAGTCTCTCTGTCTCCTGGGCTGGAGTGCAGTGGCGCGATCTCAGCTCACCGCAACCTCCGCCTCCCAGTTTCAAGTGATTCTCCTGCCTCAGCCTCCCAGGTAGCTGGAACTACAGGCACCCGCCACCATGGGGTTTCACCATGTTGGTGAGGATGGTCTCGAACCCCTGGTCTCAACTGATCCTCCTGCCTCAGCCTCCCACACTGCTGGGATTACAGGCCTGAGCCGGCAGGCCTGGACACTTGAGAATTATTCACAGAAGATCCCTGGCCAGTTTTCGTCCCCTAGCCGTCCCCTGCCAGACGTCTGCAGAGCTGAAGCTGAGGGCTCTGGTGGGACTGGGGTGCCCCCAGGGTTGAGAAGGCAGGGCTGGTCCTCCCCGGCCCTGCCCTGTGAGCCTGACATAGTGAAGCTGAGGGCTCTGATGGGCCTGGGTAAGGTCAACATTTCCATTTGGACGGGGAATAGCATCCGTCTTGCAGGCGAAGTCCAGGTTTTCGATCACCAGCTGTGTCCCCCCAGGTCCTGTGTTCTTCTTGCTGGCTGTCAGAGTCACACAATCTGTCAAATGGGAGCCGGGCGTGGAGGCTCATGCCTGTCATCACAGCACTTTGGGAGGCTGAGGCAGGCGTATCACCTGAGGTTGGGAGTTTGAGACCAGCCTGGCCAACATGCAGAAACCCTGTCTTTATTAAAAATACAGAAAAAAAAAATTAGCTGGGCGTGGTGCGGGCACCTGTAATCCCAGCTACTCGGGAGGCTGAGGCAGGAGAATGGCTTGAACCTGGGAGGCGGAGGTTACAGTGAGCCAAGATCGCGCCACTGCACTCCAGCCTTGGTGACAGAATGAGACTTTATATCCAAAAAAGAAGAAAAATCTGTAACGCCGGACGTAGTGGCTGAAGCCTGTCATCCCAGCACTTTGGGAGGTCGAGGCTGGACGATCACCTGACGTCAGGAGTTCAAGACCAGCCTGGCCAACATGGAGAAACCCCATCTCTACTAAAAAAAATACAAAAATTAGCCGGGCGTGGTAGTGGGTGCCTGTCATCTCAGCTACTTGGGAGGCTGAGGCAGGAGAATCGCTTGAACCCGGGAGAGGGAGGTTGCAGTGAGCCGAGAATGCGCCATTGCACTCCAGCCTGGGTGACAGAGTGAGACTCTGTGCCTAAAATAAAATAAAAAAAAATCTGTAAGGGGGGAAACAGCGGCTGAAGCCTGTCATCCCAGCACTTTGGGAGGTCGAGGCTGGCAAATCATCTGACATTGGGAGTTCAAGACCAGCCTGGCCAACATGGAGAAACCCCATCTCTACTAAAAAAAATACAAAAATTAGCCGGGCGTGGTAGTGGGTGCCTGTCATCTCAGCTACTTGGGAGGCTGAGGCAGGAGAATCGCTTGAACCCGGGAGAGGGAGGTTCCAGTGAGCCAGGATCACACCACCGCACTGCAGCCTGGGCGACAGAGCGAGACCCTGTTTCTAAAAAAAAAATCTGTGAAATGGGTGTCAGTTGACTTCCGTCTCCCAGATGGCTGGAGGCGGCGGCGGGGGAGGCCCTTCCTGCCAGCTGCGGGCTCAGTGATCTCAGGGAGGGGCTGTTGTGGGAACGGCCTTCGTGGGAGGCGGGGCTACCAGCACCCTGTTCCTTACACTCCACTACCTGCCTGTGATGGTGGCCGGGGGTGTCTGGGCCTCGGGGGCGGGGAACATACATGCCCCTCAGCAGGTGACTTGAGTCTTTTGCTCAGACTTGGTGTCCCTACGGCGTGTTCTGGACGCGCTGAGTCCCCCCGGCTGTTGAGGTGTTCGGTGCTGGATTCAGAGCAGGGCGGTTTCTCTTCCCTCCCAGGTACCTCGTGATGGAGAGACTGTTTCCCCGCATCCCTCACATGAAAGACCCCATGGGTGACGGCTTCCGAAACAACAAGCTGGTACAATGTGTTTTGTGCCAAGGGAGGGAGCTGGGGGCGTGGCGGGCACTTTGGGAGGCCGAGGCAGGCGGATGGCTTCAGACCAGGGAGTTGAGACAGCCCGGCCAACGTGGTGAATAAAACCCCGTCTCTACTAAAAATAGAAAAAATGCCGGGCGTGGTGGCGGGCACTTGTCACCCCAGCTACTCAAGAGGCTGAGACGAGAATTGCTTGAACCTGGGAGGTGGAGGCTGCAGTGAGCCGAGATCGCACCACTGCACTCCAGCCTGGGCTACAGAGCAACACTCTGTCTCAAAAAACAAAGCAAAATTGCTGCGCGTGGTGGCTCAGGCCTGTCATCCCAGCACTTCGGGAGGCTGAGGTGGGCGGATCATGGGGTCAGGAGTTCGAGACCAGCCTGGCCAACATGGTGAAACCCTGTCTCTACTAAAAATACAGATATTAGCTGGGCATGGTGTCAGGCACCTGTAATTTCAGCTACTTGGGAGGCTGAGGCAGGAGAATCGCTTGAACCCGGGAGGTGGAGGTTGCCATGAGCGGAGATTGCACCACTGAACTCCAGTCTGGCTAGTTTCTGTTGATTTTGCTTGTTTGTTTTGAGACAGAGCCTTGCTCTGGTGCCCAGGCTGGAGAGCAGTGGTGTGATCTCGGCTCACTGCAATCTCCGCCTCCTGGGTTCAAGCAATTCTGCCTCAGCCACCCGAGTAGCTGGGACTACAGGTGTGTGGTGGCGGGCAGCTGTAATCCCAGCTACTCGGGAGGCTGAGGCAGGAGGACTGCTTGAACCCGGGAGGCGGAGGCTGCAGTGAGCCGAGATCACACCACTGCACTCCAGCCTGGGCAACAGAGCAAGACTCTGTCTCAAAAAACAAAACAAAATTGCTGGGCATGGTGGCTCAGGCCTGTAATCACAGCTACTCAGGAGGCTGAGGCAGGAGGACTGCTTGAACCCGGGAGGTGGAGGCTGCAGTGAATGAAGATCACTCCTCTGGATGAGGAGTGAGAAGGGCTGGTGCAGGAGGCGGGATGCCTGTCCAGCGGCGCAGGTGGGCGGCTGGGAGAAGCTCCAGAATGAAGTGAGGGACGCTGGACTCCCAGCCTACCGTGATCACCAGCAGTCACAGCACCCTGCACCCCAGGGCAGAGCAGGTTTGAGACTACACAGTCCCCGAGAACTGGGACATTGCTTGTCTTGTGTGAGTGTGGCCGACTCACCTGGCCTTACCTTTTTTTTTTCTTTTATAAATTTTTTGAGACAGCATCTCTGTCGCCCAGGCTGGAGTGCGCTGGTGTGATCTCGGCTCACTGCAATCTCCACCTCCCGGGTTCAAGCCATTCTCCTGCCTCAGCCCCGCCGAGTGGCTGGGATTACAAGCATGCGCCACCATGCCTGGCTAATTTCTGTATTTTTAGTAGAGGTGGGGTTAAGCCATGTTGGCCAGGCTGGTCTCGAACTCCTGACCTCAGGCAGTCAGCCCGCCTCGGCCTCCCAAAGTGCTGAGATCACAGGCTTGAGCCACTATGCCCCCCTGGCCAACATGGCTTAACCCCACCTCTCCCGTCTCTGCAGGTGGTCTGGGAGGCGGGCAGAGCCGGCCTGGAGGAGTGCCCAGTGACAGAGATACAGGTTGTGGAGAAAACCTGAGACCCAGCTCAGGGCCAGTCATGGCTGCCTGCTTCTCCCTGGCCGGGCCAGGTGCCCGCACAAACTGGGTGCTGGACGCACGTTCCTGACGTTGGTGGGCAAGGGAGAGGCCTCTGCTGTTCAGTCCCAAGCTGCCGGGAAAAGGAAATAACAGAACTGTGTGTATTTCACAATAAACTGCTTTTTTTTACCCACTCACTGGTCCCTGTCTCAGATTCAGCCACGTCCCTCCAACACTGTCAGAGCCTGTTTCAAGTGCTTGGTTTTTGATTCAGAGTGTGGCTGTTGTCCAGGCTGGAGTGCAGTGGTGTGATCTCGGCTCACTGCAAACTCTGCCTCTGGGGTTCAAGCATCTCCTGCCTCAGCCTCCCGAGTAGCTGGGATTACAGGTGCCCGCCATTACTCCCGACTTTTTTTGTATTTTTAGTAGACACAGGTTTTCACCGTGTTGGCCAGGCTGGTTTCGAACACCTGACCTCGTGATCCACCTGCCTCGGCCTCCCAAAGTGCTGGGATTACAGGCATGAGCCACTGCTCCCGTCGAAGTTTTGTATTTTTGGATACAGATGGGGTTTTGCCATGTTGGCCAGGCTGGTCTCAAACTCCCGACCTCAGGTGATCTGCCCCCTCGGCCTGTCCGAGTGCTGGGATTACTGGCGTGAGCCACTGTGCCTGGCCTCCAGCGTTTTATAATGCAGTCTTCCAGTCCTTCTGCATTTTTTTTTTTTTAAGACGGGGTTTCACCGTGTTGGTCAGGCTGGTCTTGAACTCACAACCTCGGGTGATCCGCCCGCCTTGGTCTCCAAAGTGCTGGGATTACAGGCATGACCACCGTGGCCGGCCACTTCTGAGAAGCATATTTGCTTTGCTGCTTTCTGAGTGCGTGAGACGCCAGGCCCAGCCTTTCAGTCCTCTCCAGCCCTGGGTCATACACAGGACCCTGGATGCTGGTGTCCTTTTATTTTTCTGAGATGGCATCCCCCTGTTGCCCAGACTGGGGTGCAATGGCAATCTCGGCTCACTGCAATCTTCACCTCCCGGGTTCAAACAATTTCCTTGCCTCAGTCTCCTAAGTAGCCGGGATTACAAGCGTGAGTCACTGAACCCAGCTAATTTGTTTTTTTTTTTTTTTTAATTTTTAGTAGAGACAGGATTTCACCATGTTGGCCAGGCTGGTCTTGAACTCCTGACCTCAGGCGATCCGCCTGCCTCGGCCTCTCAAGTGCTGGGCTGACAGGCATGGGTCACCGCACCTGGCCGTGCTGCTGGTCTCTTTCAAAGCCACCTTACAGCCCTAAACAAGCTGCGTACACGCACCTTTCTACCCACAGGTAACAGGAGCTGCCCGTATCCGGCGGGGGTTGTGCCCTGGCAGGTTCAGTCGTGCTGACAGCCTGAGGCCACCCTGGGCTCTTCTGTGCCCCAACCTGTGTCCCCACCCTTGTGCCCCAGAGCTGACGCTGGCTTCACTTCCCATCCCCTCCCCAGGCCCCGTCTCCCCGATATGGGGTCTTCCAACCCCAGCCTCTGCTGAGTGAGGCCTTGGGCTGCACCCAGTACCCCAGTGAGGGTCAAACAGAAAACGGGCGCATGGAGCCACAGGACAGGTGTCAGGGGAGGTCAGCCAGCCAGGCCTGGCCAACCTGGTTCAGGGAGACGGAATCCAGCCCCAGGGGACGGTCCCAATGCCTGCAAATCTAACACCTAAAACAGGAAACCCACCCAGGGAGCCAGTGGAAGGAACCATGACTTTTTCTGAGATTTTTTAAAGGAGCGGTCGCTCTTGTTGCTCAGGCTGCAGTACAATGGCATGACCTTGGCTCACTGCAACCTCCACTTCCGAGGTTCAAGTGATTGTCCTGCCTCAGCCTCCCAGTAGCTGGGATTACAAGCCCGGCCCACCATGCCCAGTTAATTTTGTGTTTTTAGTAGAGGCGGGGGGTCTCACGATCTTGGCCAGGCTGGTCTCGAACTCCCGACCCCAGGTGATCTGGCTGCCTGAGTCCCACAGTGCTGGGGTGACAGGCTGAGCCACTGCTCCTGAGAACCGTGACTTGGGTAGTTCTGTTGAATCACTCCCCAAGTTGTGCCATCATGTGCTATTTCCTATGAAGTTACCTCCACCACGCGGCTTGCTGAGAGCCTCAGCATTTCCAGACTGTGCAGGACTGGCCGTTTGAATCACTTGAGGTCGGGAGTTCAAGACCAGCCTGAACAACACGGAGAAACCCTGTCTCTACTAAAAACACAGAATTAGCCAGGCGTGGTGGGGGGTGCCTGTAATCCCAGCTACTCGGGAGGCTGAGGTTGCAGTGAGCTGAGACTGCACCATCGTGCTCCAGCCTGACCAACAAGAGTAAAACTCTGAAAACAAACCTGACACCCCCCTGGGAGTCAATGGAAGCTGCCCTGTTAATTCCACAGAAAGGAACTGTGGACTTTTTCTGAGACGGAGTTTTGCTCTTGTTACCCAGGCTGGAGTGCAATGGTGCGATCTCGGCTCACCGCAACCTCCGCCTCCCGGGTTCAGTCAATTCTCCTGCCTCAGCCTCCCCAGTAGCTGGGATTACAGGCACGCGCCACCACGCCCAGCTAATTTTTGTATTTTCAGTAGAGACAGGGTTTCACCATGTTGACCAGGATGGTCTCAATGTCTTGACCTCGTGATCCACGTGCCTCAGCCTCCCAAAGTGCTGGGATTACAGGCTTGAGCCACCGCACCCGGCCACATGGATTTTTTTTGACAGTCTCGCTTTTTCCCCCAGGCTGCAGTGCAGTGGCGGGGTCTCAGCTCACAGCAACCTCCCCTTACCTCCCAGGTCGCTGGGATTACTGGCAGGTGCCACCACGCGCAGCTTGTTTTGTGTTCTTAATAGGATGGCGCTGCACCATGTTGGCCAGGCTGGGAGTCATTACAGCACTCTGGGAGTCTGACGAGGTCAGGAGGTTGAGAACGTCTTGGCCAACATGGTGATTTGTTGCCTCTACCAAAAATACAGAATCAGCTGGGTATGGCATCAGGGGCTTGTAATCCCAGCCACTTGGGAGGCCGAGGCTGCAGTGAAACGCGATTGCACCACTGCTCTCCAGGAAGGGTGAGTGACTGTTGCCCACACCTTTTGCAGCGCAATTTCTGGACAACCCACCGCTGTCCTGGAACGCTGTGGCTGCAGTCTGTGTCCTGGCCATGGGCTGACACCATGGTGGTTTCACATTGAGGCCGATGGAGACAACACGGGCGTTTCTTCCCCTGCAATGACTGTTGAGTGGAAGAGCTGGGACGCAGGGAACACAGCTTCCACTGTGGGGACCCTAACTCCACTCGATGCTGGAATGGAGGCTCCATGGGCCCTGAGATGCCAGCAGGTGGACAGGAAATTCAGGGGAGCAGGCCTGCCTCAGTTTCCCCAGATTCAGGTTGGAAACTTCTGTCCAAAACGATGATGTTGGAAGTGGGGGCTCTCTGGGAAGAGATGAGGCAGGGAACCCTCTAGGATGATCAGTGCCCTTGTAAAAGGGACTCCAGGCCAGGAGTGGTGGCTCACACCTGAAATCCCACCAGTTTGACAGGACAAGGTCGGTAGGCCACTTGAAGGGAGTTCAGAGCAGCCTGACTAATGCGGTGAAACCCCGTCCCAACTAACAATACGAAAATGACACCAGGTGCGGTGGCTCACGTCTGTAATCCCTGCACTTTGGGAGGCTGAGGCGGGTGGACCATTGAGGTCAGGAGTTCAAGATCGGCCTGACTAATACGGTGAAACCGCATCTCTACTAGAAACACAAAAACAGGTGCCCGTAGTCCCAGCTACCGAGGAGACTGAGGCAGGAGCATGGTGTGAACCTGGGAGGTGGAGGTTGTGGTGAGCGGAGATCATGCCACTGCACTCCAGCCTGGGTGACAGAATGACACTGCCTCCAAAAAATAGTGGGGAGAGAGCACCCCTCTTCCTGGACTTCAGCCTCCAGAGCTGTGAGGTGCGTGATCTACAAGCAGCCCAAGGCGTTAGGGCCGTACAAACGGTTTCACAAAAGGCAGTCAGGACAGCCGCTGTGGGGGGTCTCACCATCTACTGGGGAGCCCGCCTCCCTGTGTCAGCCTTGTTTCAACCCCACCCCTTCCCAGCTGGGACCCCGTCCTCCGTCCCGGGCGTGCTGGGGGGGGGGGGGAGAGCGGGCAGCCCTGTCCGTGTCCCTGGACCCAGCGCCCAGCTCGAGCCCGGGTGGGTGGCCCCCTGCGCGCTGTATTGTTTTGCAGTGGGCCTGACGCACGTGGAAGCTAAGTACGAGTACCCTGCTGTGCAAAGGAGGGGCAACGCTTACATAGAAACAGAAGACATGGTTTTCTTGTTTTAAATAAATAGTTAAACATGACTTGGGTCCTACAAGCATCTGGACTGCAGGTCTGAGCACTGGAGTGTCTCACCTGGGGCCCAGAGAGGAAGCCATGGTTCCCTCCCCCCCCCCCGTGATCAAGACATGGAATCGGGCACCGATGGCTGGATCACAGTGCGCCCCCTTTTCTAGAACCTTCCCTGGCTGTCTACAGGCAGGATCCGGCTGGGAAAGAGACTGGAATTTCTGGAAGGTCGGTGGTCCGCTCGGTTGAGGAGTCTACGTGGTTGTGTTGGTGTGTGCGTGTGTGTGCGTATGTATGTGTACGTGTGACGGCCGCGCCCTTAGATGACCTTCTTCAGCTCGTCGTACAGGACCAGCACGAAGGCGCCCCCCATGCCGCGGAGGACGTTGGACCAGGCACCCTTGAAGAAGGCCTTGCCCCCCTCGTCTCTGAAGATCTTCCGCCAACAGTCGACGGTGCCCATGTACATGATGTCAGCTGCAACGAGAGGCAGAGAGTCAGGGCATCGCCGCATGTCCCTCGGGACGCGGACGCCACCTGGACCCCCGAAGACGCTTCACAGAAGGGACATCCCAGACGCCTGAACTACAGTTCTGATTACAGGGGCAGAAACTGAGGCCCTGGTCACCAAGTGCCCCCAGCTCAAGCCGTCCTCCTCAGCCACTGTCTCCTTGATGACTTCACAGGGGACTTGATGCCCCACCCAGGGAGGCCCCCAGCTCTCCCCTGCATCCAGGCAGAGAGGGCAGGAGCAGGAAAACGCTTCCACACCACCGGGTTACTGTGTGACGCGCCACTGCTAACAGGCCCCGGCCTCCCACGGGCCCGCCCCCAGGAGCCCCTGGGGCCACCCCAGCCCGCATAGTACCTCCTTTGCGGCCCGACTGCATCATCATGCGCCGGCGCACCGTGTCGAAGGGGTAGGAGACCACGCCGGCCACAGCCGTCACGGTCTGCGCGATCATCCAGCTCACCACGATGTGCGTGTTCTTGGGGTCGGGCAGCATGCCTGCGGGAAAACGGCATGTCACCTGACGGCGCCTGCAGTGCCACCCAAACTCTGCCAGGACCCCCAGAGCCCCTCCACACAGCTGCTCAGGACGGCTGATATTCACAGTATACAGGGCCGGGGCAGGGTCAGGAGGGGGAAATGCTGCCTGCTGGAGACCGGGCAAGACAGCCCCAGAGGCCGGGTGAGGGCCAGGTGAGGAAGAGCACAGGGCCATGTGCAGCTGGTTCTGCCACGTCAGGGTAGGTGACCTACCCGAGGTGTTTCTGCCACATTGGGGCAGCCTTTATGTCCGCAGGCCTGGGCCTGACCTTCTGAAGGGTCACAGTTACTATGAGACTTAGACACCGTGTCCTCAAAATCCACAAACTGAAGTCCCAACCCCCACCCCCGGACCTCAGAACGCAGCTGTCCTTGCACATAAGGTCTTTAAGTCAAAAGGAGGTCAGCAGGGCAGGCCGCGACACTATGGGCCTAGTTCTCTTCTAAAGAGAGATGAGGACAGACACACACACACAGAGGGACGACCCCCTGAGGACACGGGGAGAAGGCAGCGTCTCCAAGCCCAGGAGAGAGGCCTCAGGAGGTGCCCGCCCTGCCCACACCTGGATCTCAGACCTCCCGCCTCCAGGACTGTGGGGGAGTCAGTGTCTGCTGTGTGTAAGCCACCCAGTGTATGGTGTTCTGTGACAGCAGCCTGGGAGGGACTCAGACACCTCCTAAGAAGAGGAGGTGAGGTCACAGACACACGCGGAGGGACGACCACTTGAGGACACGCGGAGAAGGCGGCGTCTGCAGGCCCAGGAGCGAGGCCTCAGGAGGAGCCGGCCCTGCCCCCACGGCAATCATGGACCCGCAGCCCCCGCGCCCTGAGGGAATGTGCATGTGAAGCCCCAGCCAAGGGCCGCCGCGCGGCAGCCTCACTCACGCACCCTTGGCCGTGTCATAGACGCCAAAGTAGGCGGCGCGGTAGATGATGATGCCCTGCACGGAGACGCTGAAGCCCTGGTACAGGCCGCGGACGCCGTCGGACTTGGTGATCTTCACCAGGCAGTCTCCCAGGCCGCGGAACTCGCGCTCTGTGCCCGACTTGCCCACGTCGGCGGCCAGGCGGGTTCTGGCGAAATCCAGGGGGTACACGAAGCAGAGGGAGGTGGCGCCGGCTGCCCCGCCGGAGGCCAGGTTGCCTGCAAAGTACCTCCAGAACTGCGTGTGCTTGTCCACGCCCCCCAGGAAGATCTGCTTGTACTTATCCTTGAAGGCGAAGTTGAGGGCTTGCGTGGGGAAGTAGCGGATGACGTTGGCCAGGTTGCCCCTCCAGAAGGACAGCACGCCCTGCTCCTTGGGGATGCGGACGATGCAGTCCACGATGCCCTTGTACTGCTTGTCTGCGGCAATCTGCTTGCTGGCGTGCTGGACCTGGGGGCGCACAGGGCGTTCGTGCATTCAGACCACACCTGTGCCCAACCACCCGGAAACACCCCAGCTAGACATGGCACCCACCCCCCCTTTTTTTTTGAGACAAACTTTTGTTCTCGTTGCCCAGGCAGGAGTGCAGTGGTGCAATGTTGGCTCACTGCAACCTCCACCTCCCGGGTTCAAGCAATTCTCCTGCCTCAGCCTCCCCAGTAGCTGGGATTACAGGCGCTCACCACCACACTCGACTAATTTTGTATTTTAAGGCCCGGCGTGGTGGCTCACGCCTATAATCCCAGCACTTTGGGAGGCCGAGGCGGGTGGATTACGAGGTCAAGAGATCGAGACCATCCTGGTCAACATGGTGAAACCCCGTCTCTACTAAAAATACAAAAATCAGCTGGGCATGGTGGTGCGCGCCTGTAGTCCCAGCTACTTGGGAGGCTGAGGCAGGAGAATTGCCTGAACCCAGGGGGCAGAGGTTGCGGTGAGCCGAGATCGCGCCATTGCACTCCAGCCTGGGTAACAAGAGTGAAAATCTCTGTCTCAAAAAAAAAAAAAAAATTGTATTTTAGTAGAGACAGGGTTTCTCCATGTTGGCAAGACTGGTCTGGAACCCCTACCTCAGGTGATCCGACCACCTCGGCCTCTCAAAATGCTGGGATTACAGGTGTAAGCCACCATGCCCGCCCTCCACCCCCCCTTTTGAGACAGTTTCACTCTTGCTTCCCAGGCAAAAGTACAATGGCACGTTCTTGGCTCACTGCAACCTCCACCTCCCGGGTTCAAGCGATTCTCCTCCCTCAGCCTCCTGAGTAGCCGGGGAAGTGCAGGGATTACATGTGTGAGCCAGGCACCGAGCCAGGGTGCATCCTGTTTAGAAAATTAGCTTGTGTTACCTGGAATAGTCTCAGGGAAAAAAAACAAACAAAAAATTAGCCTGTGTCAGTGAGTGTGGCACAGCACTCTGGGAGGCCGAGGCGGCCGTATCACCTGAGGTTGGGAGACAGAACTACCTAGCGGGCATTAATGGTAAGTTGTTCTTGTGACTTTCACCTGGACAAGACCTTTCTTTTTTTCTTTTTTTTTTTTTTTTTTTTGAGACAGTCTCACTCTGTTGCCAGGCTGGAGTGCAGTGGTGTGATCTCAGCTCACTGCAATCTCCGCCTCTCAGTTCAACAAGCTATTCTCCTACCTAGGCCTCCCGAGTAGCTGGGACTACAGGTGCCCACCACCATTCCCAGCTGATTTTTATTATTTTTAGTAGAGACAGGGTTCACCATGTTGGTCAGGCTGGTCTTGATCTCCTGACCTCAGGTGTTCCTCAGCCTCCTAAAGTGTTGGGATTACAGTTGTGAGTCACTGAACTGTTTTATTTTATTTTTTTTAAGGAGACAGGGTCTCACATACCTCACTGCCACAGCCTCCAAATGCTGCATTCTGCCAACCTCCTACCTCAGTCTCCTTAGTACCTGGGCCTACAGGGGCGCAGCCATGAAACCTAACTCAAAAAATTATTTCTAGAGACGGAGTGTTGCTATATTGCCCAAGCTAGTCTCAAGCTCCCGAGGCTCAGATGATCCTCCCTGGGCCTCTCAAAGTGCTGGGACACCCCGCGCTGCTACGCTTAAAAAATTTTCATGGCTGGGTGCGGTGGCTCCCGCCTGTAATCCCAGCACTTTAGGAGGCTGAGGTGGGCAGATCACCTGGAAGTCAGGAGTTAAAGAGACCAGCCTGGCCAACATGGCGAGACCTCGTCTCTACTAAAAATACAAAAATTAGCTGGGTATGGTGGTGTACGCCTGTAATCCCAGCCTCTCGGGAGGCTGAGCCAGGAGAATTGCTTGAACCTGGGCTACAAACCCAAGAAACTCCCGTAATTCTTTTTTAGAAGTGGGGGGTTGGCTGAGGCAGGTGGATCACGAGGTCAAGATATCGAGACCATCCTGGTCAACATGGTGAAACCCCATCTCTACTAAAGATACAAAAAAAAAAATTAGCTGGGCACGGTGGTGAGTGCCTGTAATCCCAGCTACTCAGGAGGCTGAGGCAGGAGAATTGCCTGAACCCAGGAGGCGGAGGTTGCGGTGAGCCGAGATCGCGCCATTGCACTCCAGCCTGAGTAACAAGAGCGAAACTCTGCCTCGGAAAAAAAAAAAAAAGTGGGGGGTCTTGCTACGTTGTCCTGGCTATTCACAAACTCCTGGGCTCAAGCGATCCTCCCAGGGCCTCTGTGCTTTAAGTCACAAAAAAACTTTTTTTTGAGGTGGGGTCTTTCTCTGTCGCCCTGGCTGGCCTCAAACCATCTTCTGCAGGCCTCAAAAGCGCTGGGATGGCAGGCGGGAGCCACCATGCTCAGAGCACACCTGTCCCTAGAACCAAGCCTGTTTAGTACGATTCCGAGTGTCACTGGGAGTGCAGCTAGCAATGACATCCTCAACAGCAACGTCCCTAACCATGATGCTAGTTTATTGTTTTGTGAGACGTGGCCTGACCCTGTTGTCAGGCTGGAGTGTAGTGGCGTGACCTCTGCCCACGGCAACCACCCCGTCCCAGGTTCAAGTCATTCTCCTGTCTCAGCCTCCCGAGTAGCTGGGACTACAGACAACCGCCACCACGCCCGGCTAATATTTTTAAAATCTGTGATAGACACGCGCTTTCACCATGTTGGCCAGGGTGGCCTTGAACTCCTGACCTCGTGATCCACCTGCTTCGGCCTCCCAAAGTGCTGGGATTACAGCACTTTGGGAGGCCGCATCATGCCACTTTTAATAACACTTCAAAGTGTAATTGACACTTGGGACCAAGAGATAAAAACAAGCATTACTCTGCATGAAAATGGCGCAAATGGGCTACGAAGGGGTTAAGAACCAGCAGAACCACACGCTGGCTATTCCAGGACACCTGCGGGCAGGCTCGTTGCCCGGTTGGCCTTAGAGTTGCCCTTCTCGGAGGAGGGTGCAGAGCAGACACTAGCCAGGCAACGGCCGGCAGGGGTGGTCTGAGTCCCGCGAATCTGCAGGATGACGAGTTCAAGGTCAAGGTCCGCTCGCTGCAGGTTCACGTTCAAGCGTCTTGCCAGCCGCGCATGCGCCATGCGGCCACGCCTCATTTCCCCCACCCGCCGGGCCCAGTGCGCACGCGTGAAGTCCCCACCCCTGCGGCAACGATCACGTGACGCAGGCCCCGGAAGCCGGCGGCGCGTGGACAAAGCGCCCGCGGCCTTCCACTTCCGGTGCCTGCCTGCCTGCAAGGCCGACTGACCGCGACCCTCCCGGCCCGGCCACCCGGTTCCCGTCCCCTCGCCGCGGGGCGGCTGCGCCCGCGTCTCCCCACCTGCAGCAGCAGCTTGACCCGCTCGATCGGGGCCACGGCCGTCTTGGAGATGGCGGCGGCGATGCCTCCAGCCAGGAAGTCCTTGGCGAAGGAGATGGCCTGTTCCGTCATGGTGGCGGGGCGGGCAGCGGAGCGGACGGACGGCCGGAGAGCGGGCGCGGAGAGTCAAGGGACGGTGTCTCTAGATCAGCCCTGCCGCCGCCGGGACCGAAAGGATGGGCTGCCAGCGCGCAGCCGCTAAGGCGCCGACGCCACGCCCACTCTCCGCCCCGCGCCCCCGCGTGCTGCGTTCATTGGCTGTGTCGCCCGGCCACGCCCCTCCTTTTGCCTGCGTACCTCGCCCCCGAGGGCTGCCGGGTACCGCGCCGCGGCCCCCGCGCACTAGCGCACGGCGCCCATTGGCTGTGCTCTCGGGCGTCGCCGCGCCCCGCACCGCGAGGTATGCCGGGAGCCCGGCCCCGCCCATGCGCAGTAGGGGCCGGGGTGGTGGGGGGGTGTAGAGGCGTCCGCGGCAAACTTGACCTTGTGAAGGTCACGGCGTTGCCGGTGCCCGAGTGGGCGGCCGGGCGTCTGCGGAGTCAGGTGCCTATCCCGATGGAGGTGACTTCCGAGAGCGCCGTCCGCTTTCTCCCGGAGGCCGCGGCGATCTCGCCGGGACGCATTACACGTGGTTCCCCTATCCCCGACCTTTGACCCTTGACCTCCAGGCGGGTGGGATTCCCCCCCCCCGCTCTATTTCTCCGTCTCCAGGGTGGCGCGTCGGGAGACCCTGGCCCCTTTCGGCGTGAGGCCTGCGGCGGTTCGGTCCCGCCTCGGAACTGGGACCCCACGCCCGGCCTATGCGGGGCGCGGGGTTGGGTCCCTGGGCCTCTGACCTTTGACCCCACGGTGCCTTCCGCGGCCGGCCTGGGGTCCCTGGGCCGCGCCCACATGCCTGGGGCACCCGCCGTCTCCCCGTGTCTGCCCGGCGGGGGCTCGCCGTCCATCCTCCTCCCTCTTCCCGGCCTCCTCCCTCCCTCCTTCCTCCCGCCTTTTCTGCCTCCTCCTACTGCGTTTTCTCCTTTCCGCTCCCTCCTTCCCTCCCGGTCTTTGCTCTTTTTCTCTTTCCCCCCTTCCTCCTTTCTCTGCCTCTTTCCGTGTCTCGCTCCCTGCTTTCCCTCCCTCCCCCCTTTCCTTCCCTCCCTTTTCCTTCTTTCCTTTCCCATCTTCCATCCTCCTTTCTCTTTCTCCCCTTTTTCTCTTCTCCTCCCTCTTTTTCTTATTTCCTCCCTCCGTCCTTTCCTTTTTTTTTTTTTTAAATTTTTTTTATTCTTAGAGACAGGGTTTCACCATATTGGTCAGGCTGGTCTCGAACTTCTGACCTCAGGTGATCTGCCCGCCTTAGCCTCCCAAAGCGCTGGGATTACAGAAGTGAGCCACCACGCCGGGCTTTTTTTTTCTTCTTCTTCTTCTTTTTTTAGAGAGCGGGTTTCACCATCTTGGTCAGGCTGGTCTCGAACTTCTGACCTCAGGTGATCCGCCCGCCTCAGCCTCCCAAAGCGCTGGGATTACAGACGTGAGCCAGCACGTCTGTTTCCTGTATTTTTTTCCTCCCTCCCTCCTTTTTCTTCCTCTGTCTCGCCCTCTCTTTTTCCTCCCTCCCTCCTTTTACTCTTTCCTTCCTTCCCTCCCTTTTCCTTTCATTTCCCATCTCCCTCCCTCCTTTCTTCGTCTCCCCTTTTTCTCTTCTCCCTCGTTCTCCTTTCCTCCCTCCGTCCTCTCTCCCTCTTTCCATCTTTCTCTCCCTGCTTTTCCTCTTTTCTTCCTTCCGTCTCCTTTTCTTCTTTCATTTCCCATCTCCTCTTCCTTTGTCTTTCTCTCGCCTTTTTTTGGTTTGTTTTTAAGAGAAGGAATTTCACCGTCTTGGTCAGGCTGGTCTCAATCTCCTGACCTCTTGATCTGCCGGCCTCGGCCTCTGAAAATGCCGCGATGACAAGCGTGAGCCACCACGTGCAGCCTTTCCTCCCTCCGTCCTGCCCTGTTTTTCTTTCCTGTCTCCCTCCATCCCTCCTTACTTCCTTCTTTTCTCCCCTCCTTTTTTCTTCCTCTCTTCCTCCTTTGTTTTTCTCCTTCCCCTTTCCTCTTTCCCTTTTTCCTCATTTATTTCCATCTCCCTGTTCCCTTTCTCTCTTGATTTTCCCCGTCTCCCCCATTTTTCTTTTCTTTTTTTCTTCTCCCTCTTTTTATTGTTTTATTTATTTATTTTTATTATTTTATTTTATTTATTTATTTATTTTGAGACAGAGTTTCGCTCTTGTCACCGAGGCTGGAGTGCAATGGCGCGATCCCGGCTCACTGCAACCTCCGCCTCCTGGGTTCAGGCAATTCTCCTGCCTCAGCCTCCCGAGGAGCTGGGATTACAGCGCCACCATGCCCAGCTAGTTTTTTGTATTTTTAGTAGAGACGGGGTTTCACCATGTTGACCAGGATGGTCTCGATCTCTTGATCTCGTGATCCACCCGCCTTGGCCTCCCAAAGTGCTGGGATTACAGGCTTGAGCCACCGTGGGATGTTTTAAGAAGGAGTCTGGGTCCACGGCCCAGGCTGGAGTGCAGTGCCTCCATCTCAGCTCACTGCAACCTCCACCTCCCAGGGTCAAGCGACTGTCCTGTCTCAGCCACCTGAGTAGCTGGGATTACAGGTGTGTGTCACCACACCCGGCTAATTTTTGTCATTTTTAGTAGAGACGGGGCTTCACCATGTTGGCCAGGCTGGTCTCGATCTCATGAGCTCAGGTGATCCACTTGCCTCGGCCTCCCAGAGTGCTGGGATTACAGGCGTGAGTCATGACATCCAGCTAATTTTTCTTTTTAGTAGAAACGGCATTTCACCATGTTGGCCAGGCTGGTCTCGAACTTTTGACCTCAGGTGATGCGCCCTCAGCCTCCCAAAGTGCTGGATAACAGGCTGAGTCCCCACGCCCGGCCTTCCTTCCCTTTTCCTTTTCTCCCTCCTGCCCTGCCTCCGTCTTTCGTCCCTCCTCCTCCGTTTTTCTTTTTTTTCTTCTCTCCCTCCATCCTTTCTCCGCTTTTCCCTCTTGCCCTTTTTTCCCTCCTTTCTCTCTTTTCTCCGTTTCCTTGTTTCTCTCCCTCTGTCCCCTTTTTTCCTCTTTCCCGTCTCACTGCCTCCTCCTCTTCTCTCTTCCTCCGTTTCTCCTGTCCCTCCCTTCTTCCCTCCTCTTCCTTTCATTCGCTGCCTTTCCTTGTCTCTCCCTCTTTCCCTTTTTCTCCCCATCTCCCTCCTTCTTCCATTCTTTCCTCCCTCCCTCCTCTTCTTTCCCTGTGTCTGTCTTTTTTCTTTCCTTCAGTTTTCTTCTCCCCTCCTTTCTTTTCTCTCCGTGTCTGTGTCTTTCTCGCTTTTGCTTTTCCTATCCCTTGTGTACTGGGAAGGCGGCCGTCCCTGACCTGGGTGAACCCTGAGTGCCCTGCCTGAGGCCGTTCCTGACCTCTGGGGAGGGCGGTTGGAGCCAGCTCTGGGTGCTGGGGTGGCTGCTGGATGGGGAGACGGTGGCTCAGAAGTCACTGAGCCATGGAAAGGTCTGACCCCGGGAGTTTGCTGTGGGGAGGGCCGTGGAGACCAAGCGCATTCTTGACGCTCTCCCGCTAGGACCCAGACTGAGCCAGGCTCCGTACATGAGCCCTGGAGTAGGGGACAGAGTCTGGGCAGGGGTGGGGAGTTTGCTGAGGCCCAAGTTTATTTCCCAGCATCAGCCGGTTCTCAGCGCCCAGGGAGCCGGAGCTACTGTTTCCAGATGAGGCTGGTTCGCGGGTACTCTGGCCGGGGCTGCAGGCCTGGTGTGCCAAGTCTGCAAATCCTGTCTTGGACGAGAGAAGAAGGTTCCTTCCATGCGAGTGGGGACCGCTAACAGTGTCCAGACGCTGAGACGGCCCTCTGTGTGCTGAGCCCTCAGCTGACCCGGGCGTGCTGATCCTGACAGGCAGGGCGGTGCTGTCTGCGGGCTTTGCTCAAGCGCCTCTCAGAGCTAGGACGATGCCTGGGTGCTTGGGCCTCACACCCAGGATGCGCTCGGCAAATGCTTCTGGAATGGATGAATGAATTGCTAACTGGGTTGAATGAATGCATGAATTGCTCCCTGGGATGAAAATGAATCACTAACTGGGATGAATGAATAGCTAACTGGGATAAGTGAGTGAACTGCTAACTAGAATCAATGAGTTGCTAACTGGGATGAATGAATGAATTGCTAAGTAGGAGGAATGGATGAATGAATGAATGAATGAATAACTAGGAGGGATGGATGAATTAATGAATCGCTAACTGGGATGAGTGAGTGAATTGCTAACTAGGATGAATGAATGAGTTGCTAACTGGGACGAATGAATTGCTAACTGGGAGGGAGGGGTGAATTAATTGCTAACTGGGATGAGTGAGTGAATTGCTAACTGTGACGAATGAATGAATTGCTAACTGGGATGGATGAATGAATGAATTAGTCGCTAATCAGGGCTGCACGTGGACTTAGCCTTGTATACTCATGCGTTTTCCGTTCCTATCTGGGAGGTAACAGCACACTCCCTGTGCCTGAATAGCGCCTGACCTGGGAGGTCTCTGGGGCCACCTGCTCCTGAACGTGGGGACATGGCCTCCCTGGAAAAGGCGGGTCCAGGTGGGCCTCGCACCCGGGAATCGGGAATGAGAGACAAAACATCTGCTGTAGAGTGGGGGCAGAGCTGTGTCTCTCACCACCCTCCCCCTCCAAGAACCGAGGACAGAGGAATGAGCCTCCCCCTACCCCCGCCGCCTGCCAGTCACCCTTTTCTGCCAGCCTCTGATGAAATGACCGATGGGCGTTAGAGATCACCTGATCAGCGGGTGCCCTCTTGGAATCTGCGTCCTGAAAGCCCCTGGCGGGGCACAGGTGGTTTTTATTTTATTTTTTATTTTTTTGAGATGGAGTTGCCCAGGCTGGAGTGCAGTGGTGTGATCTCGGCTCACTGCAACCTCTGCTTCTGCGTTCAAGCCTCCCTCCGAAGAACTGGAATTACAGGTTTCTGCCACTATGCGTGGCTACGAGAGACAGGTTTTGCCATGTTGCCCAGGCTGATCTCAAACTCCTGACCTCAGAACATCCGACCACCTCAGGCTCCCAGATTGCTGGGATTACAGGCGTGAGCCACCGTTCCCGGCCAGAATTTCTCTGTGCTTATATATTTGAGAAGTTACGTGGGTGTGTAAACCCCTGCGGCTGTTTTCTATTTTTTTCTTTTTTCTTTTTTTTAAATATGTATGTGTTCTGAAGTAAAAAAAAAAAGTATAGTAAGGGCAAAGAAAATAGTAAGGGCTATTTTAGGTAAAAAGGTTGGGGGAAAACTGAAAAAGCAGCAGTTGGGAGGAGGTCTGCTAGTCATTAAAATACTGACAGGTATTCTGTTCTCCTGGACACTTGGTATGAAACTTCCCCATGTTGTCCTCTTTTTTTTTTTTTTTAATTATTTTTTTGGAAAGAAAAAAGGAGTGAAGGAGGAGAAGAAGAAAGAGGAAGAAAAAGAGGGAGAGAGAACAGGAATGTAGCTTTATTCTAAAAATGGGTATTAATAATGGCCGATCAATATTTTGTGTATTTAAGGTGGAGAATGTATATTTTGTGTATTTAAGATGGAGAGCTCTATAAATGTTTATTGAGTATACTTGTTTCGATCTGAGTGCAAGTCCTGGATATCCTTATTAATTTTCTGTCTCGTTGAGTCTAAGTCTCTTTATAGGTCTTATGTATCTGGGTGTTAGGATCGTTAGCTCTTATTGTTGCATTGATCCTTTTACCACTATCTTTGTTGCTTTGAAATCTATTTTATCAGATAGGAGAATTGCAACTCCTGCTTTTTATTTATTTATTTATTTATTTTTGCTCTCCATTTGGTTGGTAAGTCTTTCTCCATCCCTGTGTTTTGAGTCTTTGTGTATCTTTGATGTTTTGGGTCTGGATGTAGCATACCATTGGGTTTTGGCTGTATCTTTTGATTGGGGGATTTAGTCGATTTAAATTTAGGGTTACTGCCATTTGATGTTAACTGGCTATTTTATCCATTCATTGATGTAAATTCTTCTTTATGTCGATGCTCTTTACTTTTTGGTATATTTTTAGAAAGGCTAATACTGGTTGTTCCTGTAGAGAAACCCTGCGGCTGTTTTCTACAGGAAAGCGAAGCCTTCGGGACACGTTTGTAAGCCCAGGGGGCCTGTTTGAAAGTGCTGGATGGACAGGTGGGTGTGGTTTTCTTCAGTGGTGACACACGGTCTCAGTAACCACCGCTACACCCTTACAATCGCCTGACATCACGAAAGAATGTGTAGGTGGTTTGGTGCTTTTGTTTTTTATAAAGATGGGGTTTCACCATGTTGGTCAGGCTGGTCTTGAACTCCTGACGTCAGGTGATCCACCCGCCTTGGCCTCCAAAGCGCTTGGATAACAGGCGTGAGCCACCACGCCCCGCCGTTTTGTGCTTAAGAAAACAGATAAAATAGGTCTGGCCAGGTGGCTCCTAGCACTTTGGGAGGCCGGGGCGGGCGAATCAGCTGAGGTCGGGAGTTTGAGACCAGCCTGGCCAACGCGGTGAAACTGTGTTTGTACTAAAAATACAAAAAAATAGCCGGGTGTGATTGCACACGCCTGTAATCCCAGCTACTCGGGAGGCTGAGGCAGGAGAATCGCTTAAACCCGGGAGGCGGAGGTTGCGGTGAGCCGAGATTGCGCCATTGCTCTCTGGCCTTGGCAACAAGAACAAAACAGTCTGGAAAAAAAAAAAAAGCCAGGCGGGGTGGCTCATGCCTGTAATCCCAGCACTTTTGGAGGCCGAGGCAGGCGGATCACCTGAGGTCTGGAGTTCAAGACCAGCCTTGCCAGTGTGGCGAAACCCCGTGTCTACTAAAAACACAGAAAAGCTGAGGCACAAGAATTGCTTGAACCCACGTGGCAGAGGTTGCGGTGAGCTGAGACAGGCCACTGCACTCCAGCCTGGGTGACAGAGTCAGACTCCACCTTTTTTTTCTTTTCCACTCTTAGGATATGCTTAAGTTAGAGACTCCATCTCAAAAAAAAAAAAATGTGTAGGTTGCTTTGTGCTTTAAGAAAACAGCTGAAGTAGGCCAGGCGCGGTGGCTCACGCCTGTAATCCCTGCACTTTGGGAGACTGAGGCGGGCAGATCCCCTGAGGTCAGGAGTTTGAGACCAGCCTGGCCAACATGAAGTCCTGTCTCTACTAAAAATACATATATTAGCCCAGCATAGTGGTGCACACCTGAATTCCCAGCTACTCAAGAGGCTCAGGCAGGACAATCACTTGAACCTGGGAGGTGAAGGTTTCGAGGAGCCGAGATCCTGTCACTGCACTCCAGCCCGGGTGACAAGAGTGAAACTCCATCTCAAAAAAAAAAAAAAAAAAAATGCATTTCAGCCCCAAGGCAGGGGCTAGAGGGAGTCCCGTTCATGAGAGTCGATGCACCAAGTCAGGAGACATGGAAGCCGCCTGGAGAACTGTCGCCCCACAGCCCATGGGCGTTCAGGGGTGAGCAGCAGCAATGGGACAGTGTCCCATGCAGGAAACGCTCTGGAAATCGTGTGGAAGACGGGAAGATGCAGGCAGGAGCGCGAAGGACTGAGACCCTGCCTGGCAGACACGGGCACCATCATAGCGGCCGTCAGACCGTGAGGAGGCATAAGAAAGCCCCGTGTCCACCGCCTGCCCCGGGAGTCCACACCGGCTACTCTGCAAGGCTCCTGGCTCCCAGGATGTCTCCTGGACTGAACTGTCATCCCTGGCTCTCCCTCTATTCCCTCCTCCACAAATTCAGCCTCTGTCTTCTCCTCCCCAAATGCAGCCTCCACCGCTCCTCCCCAAACTCAGGCTCCTTCCCCTCCTCCCCAAGTGGAGCCTCCATCCCCTCTGCAAATGCAGCCTCCTTCACCTCCTCTCCAAATGCACCCACCTTCCCTTCCTCCTCAAATGCAGCCTCCTTTCCTTCCTCCTAAAATGCACCCACCTTCCCTTCCTCCTCAAATGCAGCCTCCTTTCCTCCTCCCCAAATACAGTGTCCTTCCCCTCCACTGCAGATGCAGCCTCTTCCCTCATCAAACCCCCCACAGAGGAGCCAGACACAGGCTTTCGCTTTCTTTATTCACTCACGACTGCATGTTTCTGTGTGACTGTCCTGTGACAGCTGGGGATGGGGCGGCCCCCTGCAGCCTGCAGGAGGATGTCCCTATCATGAGCACCCTGTCTGGGCTTCAGGGACCCACTCTGGTGGCCAGGATGGCATCCAGGATACCCCCCAAGTGCGCCACCTGCACCTGGCAGAAGCCGTGTTGCTCCAGCAAGCGCTGGTACTCACCCAGGCTGCACTCCCTGCCCCCCAATCTGCACCGGCATGTTCAGCGACTGCAGCAGGGTGACCCACGCCTCCCTCTTTTCGTCCAAGAGCGTCTCCACCAGCAGCAGGCCGGCCCCTGAGGGGAGAGCAGAGAGCTGGAATCTTGGCCAGCCAGGCGGGGATCCTTCAGGACCAGCAGGGCATATAGCAGGCAACTGGAGCTCAGAACAGTGAACAGAGGCTGCCAAGAAGCCCTGCCCAGGAGACCCACACAAGTAGGGGAGGGGAGAGAGATGGAAACTCCATGCAGGGTGGACAGATGGAGAAAATAAGATTGAGAGATGGCTGGCTGGCTGCATCGCCTGGGCCTGTTCCGGTTCTCCTGGATGGATGGATGAACAGATGGTAGATGATGGGTAGAGAGGTTGGTAGAAAGATGCATGGATGATGGATGGCGGATGGATGGATGCATGCATGGATGAGAAGGCTGGATGGATAAATGGGACATGATGGGTGGGTAGGTGGATGGATGGATGCAAGGATCAGAAGGATGAATGGATGAATAGATGCTGGGTGATGCATAGGCAGATGGATGGATGGATAGATGGAGGCATGGATGAGAAGGGTGGATGGGTGAATAGATTGTGATGGATAGGTAGATGGATAGATGGATGAGGACGGATGGGTGAGTGAATAGATGGCAGATAATATATAGGTAGATGGATGGATGGGTGCATGGGTGAGAAGGATGGACGGGTGAATAGATGGTAGATGATGGGTAGGTAGATGGAAGGATGGATGGGTGAATAGATGGTAGGTGATGGGTAGGTAGATGGAAGGATGGATGGGTGAATAGATGGTAGGTGATGGGTAGGTAGATGGAAGGATGGATGGGTGAATAGATGGTAGGTGATGGGTAGGTAGATGGAAGGATGGATGGGTGAATAGATGGTAGGTGATGGGTAGGTAGATGGAAGGATGGATGGGTGAATAGATGGTAGGTGATGGGTAGGTAGATGGAAGGATGGATGGGTGAATAGATGGTAGATGATGGGTAGGTGGATAGATGGATGCATGGGTGAGAAGGATGGATGGGTGAATAGATGGTAGATGATGGATGGGTTGATGGGTAGACAGACAGATGAGATGGATGGATGGGTAGGTAGATGGATGGATGCATGGGTGAGAAGGATGGATGGGTGAATAGATGGTAGATGATGGGTAGATGGACAGATGGATGGATAGGATGGATAGATAATAAATGATGGACAGAAGACAGATAGGTGACAGATGGTTGTTACAAGGCCAGACACAGTGGCTCACGCCTGCCATGCTAGCATTTTGGGAGGGTAAGGTGGGGGGATGGTTTGAGCCCAGGAGTTTGAAACCAACCGAGCAACATAGTGAGAGAGACCCTGTCTCTATTTTATTTTTTTAAAGGAGGATGACAGATGATAGATGTAAAAAGAGAGACACAGACGGGGTGGGGAGAGGGAGGAAGAGACAGAGAAGTAAGGTAGGAGAGAAGGAGGAGGAAAGAGGAGAAACATACTGATGATAGATGAGACATAAGAAGACAGAGGAGGAGAGAGAAAGAGGAAGATAGGAAGAAAGAAAGACGGTGCAGTGGGTCACGTCTTTAACCCCGGCGCTTTGGGAGGCTGAGGCGGGAGGATCGATTGAGCCCAGGAGATTGAGAGTAGCCTGGGCATCATAGCAAGACCCCATCTCTACAAAAAACAAAAACTTTTTAAACTACCAGGGCGTGGTGACATATGTGTGAACTCTCAGCTACTCGGGAGGCCGAGGAGGGAGGATTGCTTGAACTCCGGAGGTCAAGGCTGCAGTGACTTATGATGACAGACGGTCCTCCAGCCTGAGTGACAGAGCGAGGCTCCCATCACCCCACAAAAAAAATTTTTTTTTGAGATAGTCTTGCTCTGTCGCCCAGGCTGGTGTACAGTGTCGAGATCTCAGTTCACTGCGACCTCTGCTCCCGGGTTCAAGCCATTCTCCTGCCTCAGTCTCTGTGGGATTACAGGTGGCCACCACCACACCCAGCTAATTTTTTATATTTTTGGTGAAGACGGGGTTTTACCATATTAGCTAGGATGGTGTCGATTTCCTGACCTCGTGATCCACCCGCCTCGGCCTCCCAAAGTGCTGGGATTACAGGCGTGAGCCACTGAGCCCGGACACAAAAACACTTTTTTTTTGAGACGAAGTCTTGCTCTTGTCATCCAGGCTGGAGGGCAGTGGTGCGACCTTGGCTCACTGCAACCTCCATTTCCCGGGTTCAAGTGATTCTCCTGCCTCAGCCTCTTGTGTAGCTGGGACTACAGGCACCCGCCACCATGTACAGCTACTTTTTTTTCCCGTATTTTTAGTAGAGACAGGGTTTCACCATGTTGGCCAGGCTGTCTCGAACTCCTGACCCCAGGTGACTCCCCCCACTTTGTCCTCCCAAAGTGCTGGGATTACTGGTGTGAACCACCATGCCCAGCCCCAAAAAAAAGTTTTAAAAAACTAGTTGGGTGTGGTGACGCATGTGTACTTGGGAGGCTAAGGTGGGGGGATGGCTTCAGCCCCGGAAGGCAAGGCTGCCAGGAGCTGTGACTGCGCCACTGCATACCAGCCTGTGTCTCCGAGTGCGATCTTGTCTCAAAAAAACATGTGAGCAGGTAGATATGGCTGGGCGCAGTGGCTCACGCCTGTAATCCAAGCAGTTTGGGAGGCTGAGGTGGCTGGATCACCCGAGGTCGGGAGTTTGAGACCGGCCTGACCAACATGGTGAAAACCTCTCTACTAGGAGAAAAAAAAATTGCAAATATTAGCCGGGTGTGGCGGCTCACACCTGTAATCCCAGCCCTTTGGGAAGCTGAGGCAGGTAGATCCCGAGGTCAGCAGTTCGAGATCAGCCTGGCTAACACGGTGAAACCTTATCTATACTAAAAACACAAAAAATTAGTTGGGCATGATGGCACACGTGTGTCATCCCAGCCATTCAGGAGGCTGAGAACCCGGGAGGCGGAGGTTGCAGTGAGCCAAGATCGCACCACTGCCCTCCAGCTTGCGGCACAAGAGCAAGACTCCATCTCAAGAACAGAGAGAGAAATGGATACACAGGGAGAGAGAAAAGGGTGGAGGCCCCTTGAGCAGCTGAGCCTGTGGGGAGTCCCGTTTCAACCCACAGGAAGTGAGGCTCCCTGCCCTGGCTCTGTTAAGCTCATCAAGCGTTTTCTCTGCAAATATTTGAGGAATTTTCACTGCAGCTGTAACGTTCAACTCTGAATCCGGGAACAGAGCCTCAGCACCTGCGAGATTCCCTCAGGGCCAGCTCCTGTCACTGTGGAAATGTGGTGCGTGGCCCTTGCTAGACCCCTGGAGCTTGGGGTTCCTGCAGCCCCACCTGCTCCAGGAGCAGCCTGGGTACTCGGGGAGACACGTGGTGTGAAGGCTTTGAGCTGAGATGCTGTGTGCTGTGTGTGTGCAGGGGCACGGGTGCCTGTGTAGAAACACATACATTAGTCACAGCTGATCCTTGAGTAACGTGGATTTAAACCGCAGGGTCCGCGGATGCGTGGATTTCCCTAGGTGTCAGCCACCCCTGACATGGCAGGATCGACTCCCGCTTCCTCCTCCTCCACAGCCTCCTCAATGATGAAGATGTTTGAGGCCAGGCGCGGTGGCTCACAGCACTTTGGGGGACTGAGGCGGGCGGATCACGAGGTCAGGAGTTTGAGACCAGCCTGGCCAACATGCTGAAACCCCGTCTCTACTAAAAATACAAAAATTGCCTGGATGTGGTGTGCATGCCTGAAATCCCAGCTACTCGGGAGGCTGAGGCAGGAGAATCAGTGAACCCGGGAGCAGAGGTTGCATTGAGCCGAGGTGGCGCCATCACACTCCAGCCTGGGCGAGACAGTGAGCCTCTGCCTCAAAAAATAAATAAATGACACAGAGATTGTTCTTAGCCCGAATATCAGCCCCAAAGTGAGGTCCGGAGTGACAGACAGGCGGCCCTCCACCAATACGGTAGGAGGAAGCGCTGTTGCTGTTGCCTTTGGCGAGCAGGAATACCTGACAAGGTGGTCACGTGCCCGGGTCCCGCGTCGCACATTCCCGGGGTTCCCCTTCCCGCGTTCCCCGTCCCACATTTCCCGGGTTCCGCATCCCACATTTCCGGGATTCTCCTTCCCGCGTTCCCCGCGTTCTCCGTTCCACATTCCCGGGGTTCTGCATCCCACATTTCCCAGGATTCCGCTTCTCACATGTCCCGGGTTCCCCGTCCCACATACCCCGGGCTCCTTGTCCCTCATTCCGTGGGTTCCGCGTCCCACATTCCCGGGTTCCCCGTCCCGCATTCCCGGGGTTCCGCGTCACACATGCTCCTGGTTCCCCATCCCACATTCCCCGGGTTCCCCGTGCCGCATTCCCGGGGCTTCCGTCCCACATTCCCTGTGTCCTCTTTCCCACATTCCCCGGGTTTCCGTCCCACATGCCCCGGGTTCCGCATCCCACATTCCCGGGGTTCCTCATCCCACATTTCCCGGGTTCCCCTTCCTACATGCCCCGGATTCCTTGTCCCACATGCCCCGGGTTTGGAGTTCGACATTCCCTGGCGTCCTTGTCTCACATGCCGCGGGATCCGCGTCCGAAATTTCTGGGGTTCCCCTTCCCCATATTCCCCGGGTTCCCCGTTTCACATGCCCCGTGTTCCCCATCCCAAATTTCCTGGGTTCCCCTTCCCACATTCCCTGGGTTATGTATCCCACATTCCCGGGATTCCCCTTCCCGCATTCCCCAGGTACCACGTCCCACATTCCCCGGGTTCTACGTCCAACACTTCCGGGATTCCCCTTTTCGCATTCCCCGGGTTCCCCATCCCGTATTCCCTGGGTCACCATCTCGCATTCCCTGGGTTCCGCGTCCCGCATTCCTGGGGTGCCGCTTCCTGCATTCCCGTGTTCCCCGTCCCACATTCCTCAGGTTCCGCGTCCCACATTGCCCGGGTTCCCGTCCCACATGCCCCGGGGTTCCTCGTCCCACATTTCCCGGGTTCCGCATTC
Organism: Saguinus oedipus; assembly: GCA_031835075.1. Taxonomy (NCBI): domain Eukaryota; kingdom Metazoa; phylum Chordata; class Mammalia; order Primates; family Cebidae; genus Saguinus; species Saguinus oedipus. The sequence continues at coordinate 4,002,477 of JASSZA010000040.1, forward strand.
TACATGCCCTGGGTTCGGAGTCCTACATTCCCTGGGGTACCCGTCTCACATGTCGCGCGTTCCGCGTCCGAAATTCCTGGGGTTCCTCTTCCTACATTCTCCGGGGTTCCCCGTCCCGCATTTCCCTGGTTCCTCTTTCCACATTCCCCGGGTTCCCGTCCCACGTGCCCCGGGGTCCGCATCCCACATTTCCAGGGTTCCGCTTTCCACATTCCACCGGTTCCCCGTCCCACATGCCCCAGGTTTTGCATCCAACATTTCCGGGCTTCTGCATTACACATGCCCCGGGTTCAAAGTCCCACATTCCGTGGAGTCCCCGTCTCACATGCCGCGGGTTCCGCGTCCGAAATTTTCGCGGTTCCCCTTCCTGCATTCCCCAGATTCTCCGTCCCGCATTCCCGGCGTTCCGCATCCCACATATCTGGGGTTCCCCTTTCCGTATTTCTCCGGTTCCCCGTCCCACATTCCCGCGGTTCCCGTCCCACATTCTCCAGGGTTCCCCTTCCCACATGCCCCGGGTTCCCCATCCCAAATTCCCGGGGTTCCCCGTCCCACATCACCGGGCTTCCGCATCCCACATGCCCCTTATTCTGCATCCCACATTCCCCGGGTTCCCGTCCCACATGCCCCGGGTTCCGCGTCCCACATTTCCAGGGTTCCGCTTTCCACATTCCCCGGGTTCCCGGTCCCACATTTCCGGGATTCCCCGTCTCACATGTCCCAGGTTTCGCATCCAACATTTCCGGGCTTCTGCATTACACATTCCCCGGGTTCCACATCCCACATCCCGGGATTCCCCTTCCTGCATTCCCCAGGTTCTCTGTCCCGCATTCCCGGGGTTCCACATCCCACATTTCCGGGGTTCCCCTTCCCACATTCCCCGGGTTCCCGTCCCACATGCCCCAGGTTCCGCGTCCCACATTTCCAGGGTTCCGCTTTCCACATTCCCCGGGTTCCCGGTCCCACATTTCCGGGATTCCCCGTCCCACATGTCCCAGGTTTCGCATCCAACATTTCCGGGCTTCCGCATTAGACATTCCCCGGGTTCCACATCCCACATTCCCGGGATTCCCCTTCCTGCATTCCCCAGGTTCTCTGTCCCGCATTCCCGGGGTTCCGCATCCCACATTTCCGGGGTTCCCGTCCCACATTCTCCAGGGTTTTTCTTCCCACATGCCCGGGGTTCCCTTTCCCACATTCCCCGGGTTCCGTATCCCACATTCCCGGGATTCCCCTTTTCGCATTCCCGACGTTCCACGTCCCACATTTCCGGGGTTCCCCTTCCACATTCCCCGCGCTCCACGTCCCACATTCCCCGGGTCCCACGTGCCACATTCCCAGGGTTCTGCGTCCCACATTCCCCGAGTTCCGCGTCCCGCATTGCCAGGGTTTTCCTTCCCGTATTCCCTGGGTCACCATCCCGCATTTCCTGGGTTCCGCGTTCCTGGGGTGCCGCTTCCTGCATTCCCCGTTTCACATTCCCGGGGTTCCGCATCCCACATTTCCTGGGTTCCCCTTTCTACATGCCCCCGGTTCCCCGTCCCACATTCCCAGGTTCCCGCGTTCCAAATGCCCCGGGTTCCCCTTCCCGCGTTCCGCGCGTTCTCCATCCCACATTCCCGGGGTTCCGCTTCCCACATTACCCGGGCTTCCGTCTTACATGCTCCGGGTTCCCCGTGTTCCCCGTCCCACATTCCCCGGGGTTCCACGTCCCACATTTCCCGGGTTACCCGCATTCCCGGGGCTCGCCTTCCCTCATCCCCCGGGTTCCCCTTCCTGCATTCCCCGGGTTCCTGTCCCACATGCCCCAGGTTCCCTTTCCCACATTCCCGGGGTTCCACTTTCCACATTCTCGTGGCACGATGGCTAGCGAGGGTCGCCTTCCTGCAGTTCGGGAAGTAAAAACTGCATGGCTGAAAGATCCTGTGTCTCAAGGCTGATTTTTTTGCAGCACTGACTATCTATTTCCAACACTGTCGTCTCCCAAATTCATAGGTTAAAGCCTGAACTCCGAGGACCTCAGAGTGTTAGGATGTTTAAAGAGGTAATTTGGGTAAAATGAGGTCATCAATATGGGCTCTAATCTGATATGACTGTTGCTGCACCAGAAGAGGGTTTAAGACCCAGACATGCTTCCTGACTCCCAGATCCTGTAGGGATGGACGGACTTCTCCTTCAGCGTCTGTGTCTCCTCTTCTGTCTCTTAAAAGGGCGCATGTCATTGCCTGAAGGGGCCTTCTTATACCGAGAACAAGGTTGAAAGCGTTCATATTATATGTTCACTTGACTGGAGCACGGGGTGCCTAGTTTTTGATTGAACGTTACTCTGGGGTATCTATAAGGGTGGAAGGGAGGATCCTTCTGGCCTCTCCGAGCTCTGGGGGCTCCAGCATCCCTGGGCTTGTGGCTGCAGCACTCCACTCTGTGCCTCTGTCCCCAGGTGGCCTTCTCAAGTGTCTGCTATAATCACCTCGTCTTGACTTAATTCCATCTGCAAAGATCCTATGGCTAAATTAGGTCCCAGTCAGAGGTATTTGGAGTTAGGACGCTAGAAATAGAAATTCCATTTGACCCAGCAGTCCCATTACTGGGTATAGATCCAAAGTATTATAAATTATTCCACAATAAGGACACATGCACACGAATGTTCACTGCAGTACAGTTTACAATAGCAAAGACCTGGAACCAACCCAAATGCCCATCGATGATAGACTGGACAGGGAAAATGTGGCACATATACACCATGGACTACAACGCAGCCATCAAAAACGAGTTTGTGTCCTTTGTAGGGACATGGACACAGCTGGAAACCATCATTCTCAACAAAGTGACACAAGAACAGAAAAATCAAACACCACATATTCTCACGCATAGGTCAGTGTTGAACAATGAGAACACATGGACACAGGGAGGGGAGCATCACACACTGGGGTGTGTTGGGGGGAAATAGGGGAGGGACAGTAGGGTGGGGACTTGGGGAGAGATAGCATGGGGAGAAATGCCAGATATAGGTAATGTGAGGGAAGGCAACAAATCGCACTGCCATGTGTACATATGCAACTATCCTGCATGTTCTTCACATGTACCCCAAAACCTAAAATGCAATAAAATTAAATATATAATAAAAAAATTTTGGTATATATTAATATATATAATTATATAATATACAAATATATATATATACATATATATAGCAGCTGGAAGCAGTGGCTCAACCCTGTAATCCCAGCACTTTGGGAGGCTGAGGAGGGTAGATTATTTGAGGTCAGGACTTTGAGGTCAGTGTGGTCCACGTGAGGAAGCCCCATCTCTACTAAAAACACAAAAATTAGCCAGGCATGGTGGTGGGTGCTTATAATCCCAGCTACTTGGGAGGCTGAGGTGAGAGAATTCCTGGAACCCGGGAGGGGGAGGTTGCAGTGAGACGAGATGGCATCACTGAACTCCAGCCTGGGTAATAGAGCAAAACTTCACCTCAAAGAGAGAAAAAAAGAGTCAATGGCATATGAATGATGCCCCCAAAGACTTTCTTTACTATCTAGGTGCTTTTATAGGAATAACAAGTCTCCTATCAATTGCAGTTGGTAACATAACCTTTCTGAGGTTTCTTACGTGATAATGATGCTCAATTTCTATTAAGTGCATGAATCTGCTTTGTAACATGTAAATTCTTTAGAAAGTAGCTGTCGTTTCCGTTGGGTGGGGTTGTTCTGGATCTGCTCTGCTCCCCTTCATTATTTAAAACAGAGATTATGGTCGGGCATGGTGACTCAGGCCTGTCATTTCAGCACTTTGGGAGGCCTAAAAGGGAGGATCACCTGAGGTCAGGAGTTGAAGACCAGCCTGGCAAACACGGAGTAACCCCGTCTCTACTGAAAATACAAAAAATTAGCTGGGCATGGTGGCGCGTGCCTGTAATCCCAGCTAATCAGGAGGGTGAGGCAGAAGAATTGCCTGAACCCAGCACGAGGAGGTTTCGGTGAGCCGAGATCGCGCCATTGCACTCCAGCCTGGGTAACAAGAGCGAAACTTCGTGTCAAAAAAAAAAAAAAGAAAACATAGAAATTAGCCGGACGTGGTGGCGGACACCTGTAATCCCAGCTACTCGGGAGACTGAGGCAGGAGAATCGCTTGAACCCGGGAGGCGGAGGTTGCAGTGAGCTGAGATGGTGCCACTGCACTCCAGCCTGGACGAGAGAGCGAGACTCTGCCTCTAAAAATATATAAATGACACCGAGATTGTTCTGAGCCCGAATATCAGCCCCAAAGTGACGTCCGGAGTGACAAGACAGGCGGTCCTCCATCAATGTGGTAGGAGGAAGGGCTGTTGTTGTTGCCTTTGGCGAGCAGGAATACCTGACAAGCAGGTCACGAGCCCGGGTCCCGTGTCGCACATTCCCGGGGTTCCCCTTCCCGCATTCCCCGGGTTCCGCATCCCACATTTCCGGGATTCCCCTTCTCGCGTTCCCTGGGTTCTCCGTCCCACATTCCCGGGTTCCCGTCTCACATGACCCGGGGTTCCTCATCCCACATTTCTGGGATTCTGCTTTCCATACTTCCCAGGTTCCGCCTCCCATATTTCCGGGGTTCCCTGTCCCACATTTCCGGGGTTCCGGATTCTACATGCCCTGGGTTCGGAGTCCTACATTCTCTGGGGTCCCCGTCTCACATGTCGTGGTTTCCGCGTCCGAAATTCCTGGGGTTCCCCTTCACATTCTCCGGGGTTCCCCTTCCCACATTTCCCGGGTTTCCCTTCTCACATTCCCCGGATTCCGTGTCCCACACTTCCAGGGTTCCGCTATCCACATTCTTCGGGTTCCCCGTCCCACATGCCCCAGGTTTCGCATCTAACATTTCTGGGCTTCCGCATTACACATGCCCCGGGTTCAAAGTCCCACATTCCATTAAGTCTCCGTCTCACATGCCGCGGGTTCCGCGTCCGAAATTTCCGCGGTTCTCCTTCCCACATTCCCCGGGTTCCCCATCCCACATTCCCGGGATTTATTTTCCTGCATTCCCCGGGTTCTCCGTCCCGCATTCCCAGGGTTCCGCTTTCCACATTCCCTGGGTTCCCGGTCCCACATTTCCGGGATTCCCTGTCCCACATTCCGTGGAGTCCCCGTCTCACATGCCGCGGGTTCTGGGTCCGACATTTCCGCGGTTTCCCTTCCCACATGCTCCGGGTTCAGCATCCCACATTTCCGGGATTCCCCTTCCTGCATTCCCCGGGTTGTTTGTCCCGCATTCCCGGGGTTCCGTATCCCATATTTCCGGGTTTCCCCTTCCGCATTTCTCCATTTCCCGTCCCGCATTCTCTAGGGTTCCCCTTCACACATGCCCCCAGGATTTTTTTCCCAAATTCCCGGGGTTTAGCGTCCCCCATTCCCGGAGTTCCACGTCCCACATTTCCAGGGTTCCGCTTTCCACATTCCTCTGGTTCCTTGTCCCACATGCCCCAGGTTTCGCATGCAACATTTCCGGGCTTCCGCATTACACATGCCCCGGGTTCGGAGTCCCACATTCCGTAGAATCCCCGTCTCACATGCTGCGGGTTCCACTCCGAAATTTCCGCGGTTCCCCATCCCACATTCCCGGGATTCCCCTTCCTGCATTCCCCGGGTTCTCCGTCCCGCATTCTCGGGATTTTCCCTTTTGCATTCCCCGGGTTCCCGTCCTACATTTCCGGGATTCCGCTTTCCACATTCCCGAGGTTCCGCCTCCCACATTCCCGGGGTTCCCTGTCCCACATGCCCCGGGTTTTGCATCCCACATTTCCGGGGTTCCACATTCTACATGCCCTGGGTTCGGAGTCCTACATTCCCTGGGGTCCCCGTCTCACGTGTCACGGGTTCCGCGTCCGAAATTTCCGCGGTTCCCCTTCCCACATTCCCCGGGTTCCACATCCCAGATTCTCGGGATTCCCCTTCCTGCATTTCCCGGGTTCTCCGTCCCGCATTCCCGGGGTTCCGTATCCCATATTTCCGGGTTTCCCCTTCCGCATTTCTCTGGTTCCCGTCCCGCATTCTCTAGGGTTCCCCTTCACACATGCCCCTGGGATTTTTATCCCAAATTCCCGGGGTTTAGCGTCCCCCATTCCCGGGGTTCCACATCCCACATTTCCAGGGTTCCGCCTTCCACATTCCTCTGGTTCCTTGTCCCACATACCCCAGGTTTCGCATGCAACATTTCCGGGGTTCCGCTTTCCAAATTGCCCGGGTTCCCGGTCCCACATTTCCGGGCTTCCGCATTACACATGTCCCGGGTTCGGAGTCCCACATTCCGTGGAGTCCCCGTCTCACATGCCACGGATTCCGCGTCCGAAATTTCCGCGGTTCCCTTCCCACATTCCCCGGGTTCCCCGTCGCACATTCCCCTGGTTCCACATCCCACATTCTCGGGATTCTCTCTTTTGCATTTCCCGGGTTCTCCGTCCCGCATTCCCAGGGTTCTGCATCCCACATTTCCAGGGTTCCCATCCCGCATTTCTCCGGTTCCCCGTTAACACATCCCGGGGTTCCGCGTCCCACATGCCATGGGTTCCACGTACCACATTCCCCTGGTTCCCCATCCCATATTCCCAGGGTTCCCCTTCCCACAGTCCCCGGGTTCCCATCCCACATGCCCCGGGTTCCGCTTTCCACATTCCCCAGGTTCCCGGTCCCACATTTCCGGGATTCCTCGTCCCACATGCCCCAGGTTTTGCATCCAACATTTCAGGGCTTCCACATTACACATGCCCCAGGGTTCAAAGTCCCACATTCCGTGGAGTCCCCGTCTCACATGCCACGGGTTCCGGGTCCGACATTTCCGCGGTTTTCCTTCCCACATGCTCTGGGTTCCGCGTCCCACATTCCCCGGGTTCCACATCCCACATTCCTGGGATTCCCCTTCCTGCATTCCCCGGGTTCTTTGTCCTAAATTCCCGGGTTCCGCATCCCACATTCCCCGGGTTACCGTCCTACATTTCCGGGGTTCCGCTTTCCACATTCCCCAGGTTCCACCTCCCACATTCCCGGGGTTCCCTGTCCCACATGCCCCGGGTTTCGCATCCCACATTTCCGGGGTTCCACATTCTACATGCCCTGGGTTCGGAGTCCTACATTCCCTGGGGTCCCCGTCTCACGTGTCACGGGTTCCGCGTCCGAAATTTCTGGGGTTACCCTTCCCACATTCTACAGGTTTCCCCGTCCCACATGCCCCAAGTTCCCCTTCCCGCATTTCCCAGGTTCCCCTTCCTACATTCCCCGGGTTCCCGTCCCACATGCCCCGGGTTCCGCGTCCCACATTTCCAAGGTTCCGCTTTCCACATTCCTCTGGTTCCTTGTTCCACATGCCCCAGGTTTCTCATGCAACATTTCCGGGCTTCCGCATTACACATGCCCCGGATTTGGAGTCCCACATTCCGTGGAATCCCCGTCTCACATGCCGCGGGTTCCACTCCGAAATTTCTGCGGTTCCCCATCCCACATTCCCCGGGTTCCACATCCCACATTCCCGGGATTCTTCTTCCTGCATTCTCCGGGATCTCCGTCCCGCATTCCCGGGGTTCCGCTTTCCACATTCCCCGGGTTCCTGGTCCCACATTTCCGGGCTTCCGCATTGCACATGCCCCGGGTTTAGAGTCCCACATTCCTAGAGTCCCCGTCTCACATGCCGTGGGTTCCGCGTCCGAAATTTCCGCGGTTCCCCTTCCCACATTCCCGGGGTTCCACATCCCAGATTCTCGGGATTCCCCTTCGTGCATTCCCCGGGTTCTCCGTCCCGCATTCCTGGGGTTCCGTATCCCATATTTCCGGGTTTCCCCTTCCGCATTTCTCCAGTTCCCGCCCCGCATTCTCTAGGGTTCCCCTTCACACATGCCCCCGGGTTTTTTAATCCCAAATTTCCGGGGTTTACCGTCCCCCATTCCCGGGGTTCCACGTCCCACATTTCCAGGGTTCCGCTATCCACATTCCTCTGGTTCCTTGTCCCACGTGCCCCAGGTTTCCTTTGCAACATTTCCGGGCTTCCGCATTACACATGCCCCGGGTTCGGAGTCCCACATTCCGTGGAGTCTCCGTCTCACATGCCGCGGGTCCCGCTCCGAATTTTCCACGGTTTCCTTCCCATATTCCCCGGGTTCCCCATCGCACATTCCCCGGGTTCCACATCCCACTTTCTCGGGAATTCTCCTTTTTGCATTTCCCGGGTTCTCCGTCCCGCATTCCCAGGGTTCCGCATCCCACATTTCCGGGGTTCCCATCCCGCATTCTCCTGTTCCCCGTCTAACATCCCAGGGTTTCCCATCCCACATTCCCGGGGTTCCGTGTACCACATTTCCCTGGTTCCCCATCCCATATTCCCAGGGTTCCCCTTCCCACATTCCCGGGTTCCCGTCCCACATGACCCGGGTTCCGCTTTCCACATTCCCCGGGTTCCCCGTCCCACATTTCCGGGATTCCTCGTCCCACATGCCCCAGGTTTTGCATCCAACATTTTGGGGCTTCTACATTACACATGCCCCGGGGTTCAAAATCCCACATTCCGTAAAGTTTCCGTCTCACATGCCGCGGGTTCCGGGTCCGACATTTCTGCGGTTTTCCTTCCCACATGCTCCGGGTTCCGCGTCCCACATTCCCCGGGTTCCACATCCCACATTCCCGGGATTCCCCTTCCTGCATTCCCCGGGTTCTCCGTCCCGCATTCCCGGGGTTCCACTTTCCACATTCCCCGGGTTCCCGGTCCCACATTTCTGGGCTTCCGCATTACACATGCCCCGGGTTCAGAGTCCCATATTCCGTGGAGTCCCCGTCTCACATGCCACGGATTCCGCGTCCGAAATTTCCGCGGTTCCCTTCCCACATTCCCCGGGTTCCCCATCCCACATCCCACATTCTCGGGATTCCCCTTCCTGCATTCCCTGGGTTCTCCGTCCCGCATTCACGGGGTTATGTATCCCACATTTCCGGGGTTCCCCTTCCCGCATTTCTCCGGTTCCCAGTCCCACATTCCCGCGGTTCTCGTCCCGCATTCTTCAGGGTTCCCATTCCTACATGCCCCGGGTTCCCCATCCCAAATTCCCGGCGTTCCCCATCCCACATGCCCCGGCTTCCGCGTCCCACATTCCCCGGGTTTCCCATCCCACATTCCCGGGATTTTGCTTTCCACATTCCCCGGGTTCCCGGTCCCACATTTCCCGGATTCCCCGCCCCATATGCCCCAAGTTTTGCATCCAACATTTCCAGGCTTCCGCATTACACATGCTCCGGGTTCGGAGTCCCACCTTCCGTGGAGTCCCCGTCTCACATACCGCGGGTTCCGCGTCCGAAATTTCCGCAGTTCCCCTTCCCGCATTCCCCGGGTTGCCCATCCCACATTCCTAGGGTTCCACATTCCAGATTCTCGGGATTCCCCTTCCTTCATTCCCCGGGTTCTCCGTCCCGCATTCCCGGGGTTCCGTATCCCATGTTTCTGGGTTTCCCCTTCCGCATTTCTCCAGTTCCCGTCTCGCATTCTCCAGGGTTCCCCTTCCCACATGCCCCAGGGCTTTTTGTCCCAAATTCCCGGGGTTTACCGTCCCCCATTCCCGGGGTTCCGCGTCCCATATGCCCCGGCTTCCGCGTCCCACATTCCCCGGGTTCCCCATCCCACATTTCCCGGGTTCCACATCTCACATTCCCGGAATTCCCCTTCCTGCATTCCTCGGGGTCTCCGTCCCCCATTCCCGGGGTTCCGCTTTCCACATTCCCCGGGTTCCCGGTCCCAGATTTCCGGGATGCCCCATCCCACATGCCGCAGGTTTTGCATCCAACATTTCCGGGCTTCCTCATTACAGATGCCCCTGGTTCGGAGTCCCACATTCCGTGGAGTCCCCATCTCACATGCCGCGGGTTCCGCGTCTGACATTTCCACGCTTCCCGTTCCCACATTCCCCGGGTTCCACATCCCACATTCCCGGGATTTGCCTTCCTGCATTCCCCGGGTTCTCCGTCCCGCATTCCCGGGGTTCCGCTTTCCACACTCCTCGGGTTCCCGGTCCCACATTTCCGGGATGCCCCGTCCCACATGCCCCAGATTTTGCATCCAACATTTCCAGGCTTCCGCATTACAGATGCACCGGGTTCCTCATCCCAAATTCCCCAGGTTCCCCATCCCACATTCTCGGGATTCCCCTTCCTGCATTCCTGGGGTTCTCTGGCCCGCATTCCCGGGGTTCCGCATCCCACATTTCCGGGGTTCCACGTCCCATATTCCCGCGGTTCCCGTCCCACATTCTCCAGGATTCCCCATTCCACATTCCCCGGGTTCCCGTCCCACATGCCCCGGGTACTGCATTCCACATCCCCTGGGTTCCGGATCCCACATTTCCGGGATTCCTCGTCCCACATGCCCCAGGTTTTGCATCCAACATTTAGGGGCTTCCGCATTACACATGCCCCGGTGTTCAAAGTCCCACATTCCGTGGAGTCCCCGTCTCACATGCCCCGGGTTCCGGGTCCGACATTTCCGCAGTTACCCTTCCCACATGCTCCAGGTTCCGCATCCGACATTCCCGGGATTCCCCTTCCTGCATTCCCCGGGTTCTCCGTCCCGCATTCCCGGGGTTACGTATCCCACATTTCTGGGGTTCCCCTTCCCGCATTTCTCCGGTTCCCAGTCCCACATTCCCGCGGTTCCTGTCCCGCATTCTCCAGGGTTCCCATTTCTACATGCCCCGGGTTCCGCATCCCAAATTCCCGGGATTCCCCTTCCCACATTCCCCGGGTTCCACATCCCTCATTCCCGGGATTTCCCTTCCTGCATTCCCGGGGTTCCACTTTCCACATTCCCCAGGTTTCCGGTCCCACATTTGAGGGATGCCCCGTCCGATATGCCCCAGGTTTTGCATCCAACATTTCCGGGCTTCCGCATTACACATGTCCCGGGTTCAGAGTCCCACATTCCGTGGACTCCCCGTTTCACATGCCGCGGGTTCCGCGTCCGAAATTTCCATTGTTCCCCTTCCCACATTCCCCGGGTTCCACATCTCAGATTCTCGGGATTCCCCTTCCTGCATTCCCCGGGTTCGTCGTCCCGCATTCCCGGGGTTCCGTATCCCATATTTCCGGGGTTCCCCTTCTGCATTTCTCCGCTTCTCGTCCCGCATTCTCCAGGGTTCCCCTTCCCACATGCCTCCGGGTTTTCTATCCCAAATTCCCGGGATTTACCGTCCCCCATTCCTGGGGTTCCGCGTCCCACATGCCCCGGCTTCCACGTCCCACATTCCTGGGGTTCTGCTTTCCACATTCTCGTCCAAGATGGCTATAGCTAGTGAGGGTCCCCTTTCTGCAGCCCAGGAAATAAAAACAGCGTGGCTGAAAGATCCTCTGTCTCAGGGCTGATTTTCTTTGCAGCACTATTTCCAACGCTGTCATCTCTTAAATTCATAGGTTAAAGCCTGAACCCCGAGGACCACAGTGTTAGGATGTCTAAAAAGGTAATTCGGGTAAAAATGAAATCATCAATATGGGCTCTAATCTGATATGACTGTTGCTGCACCAGAAGAGGGATTAAGACCCAGACATGCTTCCTGACTCCCAGATCCTGTAGGGATGGACGGACTTCTCCTTCAGCGTCTGTGTCTCCTCTTCTGTCTCTTAAAATGACACATGTCATTGCCTGTAGGGGCCTTCTTATACCGAGAACAAGGTTGAAAGAGTTCATATTATATGTTCACTTGACTGGAGCACGGGGTGCCTAGTTTTCGATTGAACGTTACTCTGGGGTATCTGTAAGGGTGGAAGGGAGGATCGTTCTGGCCCCTCTGAGCTCTGGGGGCTCCAGCATCCCTGGGATTGTGGCCGCAGCACTCCACTCTGTGCCTCTGTCCCCAGGTGGCCTTCTCAAGTGTCTGCTATAATCACCTCGTCTTGACTTAATTCCATCTGCAAAGATCCTATGGCTACATTAGGTCCCAGTCAGAGGTATTTGGAGTTAGGACGCTAGAAATAGAAATTCCATTTGACCCAGCAGTCCCATTACTGGGTATAGATCCAAAGTATTATAAATTGTTCCACGATAAGGACACATGCACATGAATGTTCACTGCAGTACAGTTTACAATAGCAAAGACCTGGAACCAACCCAAATGCCCATCGATGATAGACTGGACAGGGAAAATGTGGCAGGTAGACACCATGGAATACTACACAGCCATCAAAAACAAATTTGTGTCCTTTGTAGGGACATGGACAAAGCTGGAAACCATCATTCTCAACAACGTGACACAAGAACAGAAAATCAAACACATGTTCTGACGCATAGGCCAGTGTTGAATAATCAGAACACATGGACACGGGGAGGGGAGCATCACACACTGTGGTGTCTTGGGGGGAAATAGGGGAGGGATGGGGGATGGGGACTTGGGGAGAGATAGCATGGGGAGAAATGCCAGATGTAGGTAATGCGGAGGAAGGCAACAAATCGCACTGCCATGTGTACATATGCAACTATCCTGCATGTTCTTCACATGTACCCCAAAACCTAAAATGCAATAAAATTATATATATATAATTATATATAATAAAATATTTTAGTATATATAATTATCTATTACATAATTATATAATATACAATTATATAACACACACGTATACATATACATGGCGGCTGGGGGCAGTGGCTCAACCCTGTAATCCCAGCACTTTGGGAGGCCGAGGAGGGTAGATTATCTGAGGTCAGGACTTTGAGGTAAGCGTGGTCCACATGATGAAGCCCCGTGTCTACTAAAAACACAAAAATTAGCCAGGCATGGTGGTGGGTGCCTATAATCCCAGCTACCTTGGAGGCTGAGTAGAGAGAATTCCTGGAACTCAGGAGGGGGAGGTTGCAGTGAGACGAGATGGCATCACTGCACTCCAGCCTGTGTGATAGAGCAAAACTTCACCTCAAAGAGAGAGAGAGAAAAAAAGAGTGAATGGCATATGAATGATGTCCTCAAAGCCTTTCTTTACTATCTAGGTGCTTTTATAGGAATAACAAGTCTATCAATTGCAGTTGGTAAGATAACCTTTCTGAGGTTTCTTACGTGATAATGATGCTCAATTTCTATTAAGTGCATGAATCTGCTTTGTAACATCTAAATTCTTTAGAAAGTCGCTGTCATTTCTGTTGGGTGGAATTGTTCAGGGTCTGATCTGCTCCCCTTCATTATTTAAAACAGAGATTATGGTCGGGCGTGCTGACTCAGGCCTGTCATCCCAGCACTTTGGGAGGCCTAAAGGGGAGGATCACCTGAGGTCAGGACTTCGAGACCAGCCTGGCCAACACGGAGAAACCCCGTCTTTACTGAAAATTCAAAAAATCAGCAGGGCATGGTGCCTGTAATCCCAGCTACTCAGGTGGCTGAGGCAGGAGAATTGCCTGAACCCAGCACGCGGAGGTTGCGGTGAGCCGAGATCGCGCCATTGCACTCCAGCCTGGGTAACAAGAGCGAAACTTTGTGTCCAAGAAAAAGAAAACATAGAAATTAGCCGGACGTGGTGGCGGACACCTGTAATCCCAGCTACTCGGGAGACTGAGGCAGGAGAATCGCTTGAACCCGGGAGGCGGAGGTTGCAGTGAGCTGAGATGGTGCCACTGCACTCCAGCCTGGACGAGAGAGCGAGACTCTGCCTCTAAAAATATATAAATGACACCGAGATTGTTCTGAGTCGGAATATCAGCCCCAAAGTGACGTCTGGGGTGACAAGACAGGCGGTCCTCCATCAATGTGGTAGGAGGAAAGGCTGTTGTTGTTGCCTTTGGCGAGCAGGAATACCTGACAAGCAGGTCACGAACCCAGGTCCCGCGTCGCACATTCCCGGGGTTCCCCTTCCCGCATTCCCCGGGTTCCGCATCCCACATTTCCGGGATTCCCCTTCTCACGTTCCCTGGGTTCTCCGTCCCACGTTCCCGGGTTCCTTGTCCCACATTTCCGGAATTCCGCTTTCCACACTCCCCAGGTTCCGCCTCCCACACTCCCCAGGTTCCGCCTCCCACATTTCCGGGGTTCCCTGTCCCAAATTCCCGTGATTCCCATCCCACATTTCTGGGGTTCCGCATTCTACATGCCCTGGGTTCGGAGTCCTACATTCTCTGGGTTCCCCGTCTCACATGTTGCGGATTCCGCGTCCGAAATTCCTGGGGTTCCCCTTCTTAACTTCTCCGGGGTTCCCCTTCCCACATTTCCCGGGTTCCCCTTCTCACATTCCCCGGATTCCGTGTCCCACACTTCCAGGGTTCCGCTATCCACATTCTTCGGGTTCCCCGTCCCACATGCCCCAGGTTTCGAATCCAACATTTCCGGGCTTCCGCATTACACATGCCCCGGGTTCAAAGTCCCACATTTCGTAAAGTCTCCGTCGCACATGCCGCGGGTTCTGCGTCCGAAATTTCCGCGGTTCTCCTTCCCACATTCCCCGGGTTCCCCATCCCACATTCCCGGGATTTCTTTTCCTGCATTCCCCGGGTTCTCCGTCCCGCATTCCCGGGGTTCTGCTTTCCACATTCCCCGGGTTCCCGGTCCCACATTTCCGGGATTCCCTGTCCCACATGCCCCAGGTTTCTCATCTAACATTTCGGGACTTATGCATTACACATGCCCCGGGGTTCAAAGTCCCACATTCCGTGGAGTCCCCGTCTCACATGCCGCGGGTTCTGGGTCCGACATTTCCATGGTTCCCCTTCCCACATGCTCCAGGTTCCGTGTCCCACATTCCCCGGGTTCCAAATCCCACATTTCCGGGATTCCCCTTCCTGCATTCCCCGGGTTCTCCGTCCCGCATTCCCGGGGTTCCGCTATCCACATTCCCCAGGTTCTCGGTCCCACATTTCCGGGATGCCCCGTCCCATATGCCCCAGGTTTTGCATCCAACATTTCCGGGTTTCCGCATTACAGATGCCCCGGGTTCCCCATCCCACATTCTCGAGATTCCCCTTCCTGCATTCCTGGGGTTCTCCGTCCTGCATTCCCGGGGTTCCCTATCCCACATTTCCGGGGTTCCCCGTCCCACATTCCCACGGTTCCCGTCCCACATTCTCCAGGATTCCCCGTCCCACATTCCCCAGGTTCCCATCCCACATGCCCCGGGTTCCCCATCCCAAATTCCCAAGGATCCCCGTCCCACATTCCCGGGGTTCCGCGTCCCACATGCCCCGGCTTCCGGCTTCCGCGTCCCACATTCCCCGGGTTCCACATCCCACATTCCCGGGATTCCCTTTCCTGCATTCCCCGGGTTCTCTGTCCCGCATTCCCAGGGTTCTGCTTTCCACATTTCCTAGGTTCCCGGTCCCACATTTCCGGGCTTCCGCATTACACATGCCCCAGGTTCGGAGTCCCACATTCCGTGGACTCCCCGTCTCACATGCCGCGGGTTCCGCGTCCGAAATTTCCGCAGTTCCCCTTACCAGATTCCCCTTCCTGCATTCCCCGGGTTCTCCGTCCAGCATTCCCAGGGTTCCACATCCCACATTTCCGGGGTTCCCCTTCCCGCATTCCCGTGGTTCCCGTCCTGCGTTCTCCAGGGTTCCCCTTCCCAAATTCTCGGGGTTCCCCGTTCCACATTCTCCCGGTTCCACATCCCACATTCCCGGGATTCCCCTTCCTGCATTCCCCGGGTTCTCCGGCGAGCATTCCCAGGGTTCCGCTTTCCACATTCTCTGGGTTCCCGGTCCCACATTTCCGGGCTTCCGCTTACACATGCCCCGGGGTTCAAAGCCCCACATTCCGTGGAGTCCCCGTCTCACATGCCGCGGGTTCCGGGTCCGACATTTCCGCGGTTTTCCTTCCCACATGCTCCGGGTTCCGCGTCCCACATTCCCCGGGTTCTCCGTCCCGCATTCCCGGGGTTACCTATCCCACATTTCTGGGGTTCCCCTTCCCGCATTTCTCCGGTTCCCCGTCCCACATTCCCGCGGTTCCCATCCCGCATTCTTCAGGGTTCCCATTACTACATGCCCCGGGTTCCCCATCCCAAATTCCCGGGGTTCCCCATCCCACATTCCCCGTATTCCACATCCCACATTCCCGGGATTTCCCTTCCTGCATTCTCGGGGTTCCAGGTCCCACATTTCCAGGATTCCCAGTCCCATATGCCCCAGGTTTTGCATCCAACATTTCCGGGCTTCCGCATTACACATGCCCCGGGTTCGGAGTCCCATATTCCGTGGACTCCCCGTCTCACATGCCGCGGTTCCCCTTCACACATTCCCCGGGTTGCCTATCCCACATTCCCCGGGTTCCACATCCCAGATTCTCTGGATTCCCCTTCCTGCATTCCCCGGGTTCTCCATCCCGCATTCCCGGGGTTCCGTATCCCATATTTCTGGGGTTCCCCTTCCGCATTTCTCCGGTTCCCGTCCCGCATTCTCTAGGGTTCCCCTTCACACATGCCCCCGGGATTTTTATCCCAAATTCCCGGGGTTTCCCGTCCCCCATTCCCGGGGTTCTGCGTCCCACATTTCCAGGGTTCCGCTTTCCACGTTCCTCTGGTTCCTTGTCCCACATGCCCCAGGTTTCGCATGCAACATTTCCGGGCTTCCGCATTATACATGCCCCGGGTTTGGAGTCCCACATTCCGTGGAATCCCCGTCTCACATGCTGCGGGTTCCACTCCGAAATTTCCGCGGTTCCCCATCCCACATTCCCCGGGTTCCACATCCCACATTCCCGGGATTTTTCTTCCTGCATTCCCCGTTCTCCGTCCCGCATTCCCGGGGTGCTGCTTTCCACATTCCCCGGGTTCCCGGTCCCACATTTCCAGGCTTCCGCATTACACATGTCCCGGGTTCGGAGTTCCCACATTCTGTGGAGTCCCCGTCTCACATGCCATGGATTCTGCGTCCGAAATTTCCGCAGTTCCCTTCCCACATTACCCGGGTTCCCCATCCCACATTCCCCGGGTTCCACATCCTACATTCTCGGGATTCTCCCTTTTGCATTTCCCGGGTTCTCCGTCCCGAATTCCCAGGGTTCCGCATCCCACATTTCCGGGGTTCCCATCCCGCATTTCTCCGGTTCCCCGTTACAAATCCCGGGGTTCCGCGTCCCACATGCCACGGGTTCCGCGTACCACATTCCCCTGGTTCCCCATCCCATAATCCCAGGGTTCCCCTTCCTACATTCCCCGGGTTCCCGTCCCACATGCCCCGGGTTCCGCTTTCCACATTTCCCGCGTTCCCGGTCCCACATTTACGGGATTCCTCATCCCACATGCCCCAGGTTTTGCATCCAACATTTTGGGGCTTCCACATTACACATGCCCAGGGGTTCAAAGTCCCACATTCCGCGGAGTCCCCGTCTCACATGCCACGGGTTCCAGGTCCGACATTTCCGCAGTTTTCCTTCCCACATGCTCCGGGTTCTGCGTCCCACATTCCCCGGGTTCCACATCCCACATTCCCGGGATTCCCCTTCCTGCATTCCCCGGGTTCTCCATCCCGCATTCCCGGGGTTACGTATCCCACATTTCCGGGGTTTCCCTTCCCGCATTTCTCCGGTTCCCCGTCCCAAATTCCCGCGGTTCCTGTCCCGCATTCTTTAGGGTTCCCATTCCTACATGCTTCGGGTTCCCCATCCCAAATTCCCAGGGTTCTTCATCCCACATGCCCCGGCTTCCGCGTCCCACATTCCCCGGGTTTCCCATCCCACATTCCCCGGGTTCCACATCCCACATTCCTGGGATTTCCCTTCCTGCATTCCCGGGATTTCGCTTTCCACTTTCCCCAGGTTCCCGGTCTCACATTTCCGGGATTCCCCGTCCCATATGCCCCAGGTTTTGCATCTAAAATTTCCGGGCTTCCGCATTACACACGCCCTGGGTTCGGAGTCCCACATTCCGTGGAGTCCCCGTCTCACATACCGCAGGTTCCGCGTCCGAAATTTCCGCGGTTCCCCTTCCCGCATTCCCCGGGTTGCCCATCCCACATTCCTCGGGTTCCACATCCCACATTCTCGGGATTCCCCTTCCTGCATTCCCGGGATTCTTCGTCCCGCATTCCCGGGGTTCGTATCTCATATTTCCGGGTTTCCCCTCTCGCATTTCTCCAGCTTCCTTCCCGCATTCTCCAGGGTTCCCCTTCCCACATGCCCCGGGGCTTTTTATTCCAAATTTCCAGGGTTTACCGTCCCCCATTCCCGGGGTTCCGCGTCCCACATGCCCCGGGTTCCCCATCCCACATTTCCCGGGTTCCACATCTCACATTCCCGGAATTCCCCTTCCTGCATTCCCTGGGTTCTCCATCCCCCATTCCCGGGGTTCTGCTTTCCACATTCCCCGGGTTCCCGGTCCCACATTTCTGGGATTCCCCGTCCCATAGGCCCCAGGTTTTGCATCCAACATTTCCAGGCTTCCTCATTACAGATGCCCCGGGTTCGGAGTCCCACATTCCGTGGAGTCCCCATCTCACAGGCTGCGGGTTCCACGTCCGACATTTCTGCGCTTCCTCTTCCTACATTCCCCAGGTTCCACATCCCACATTCCCGGGATTTCCCTTCCTGCATTTCCCGGGTTCTCCATCCCGCATTCCCAGGGTTCCCCATCCCACATTTCCCGTGTTCCACATCTCGCATTCCCGGAATTCACCTTCCTGCATTCCCCGGGTTCTCCATCCCCCATTCCCGGGGTTCCGCTTTCCACATTCCCCGGGATCCCGGTCCCACATTTCCGGGATGCCCCATCCCACATGCCCTAGGTTTTGCATCCAACATTTCCGGGCTTCCGCATTACAGATGCCCCGGGTTCCCCATCCCACATTCCCCAGGTTTTCCATCCCACATTCTCGGGATTCCCCTTCCTGCATTCCTGGGGTTCTCCGTCCCGCATTCCCGGGGTTCCGCATCCCACATTTCCGGGGTTCCACGTCCCATATTCCCGCGGTTCCCATCCCACATTCTCCAGGATTCCCCATTCCACATTCCCCTGGTTCCCCATCCCATATTCCCAGGATTCCCCTTTCCACATTCCCCGGGTTCCCGTCCCACATGCCCTGGGTTCCCAGTCCCACATTTCCGGGATTCCTCGTGCCACATGCCCCAGGTTTTGCGTCCAACATTTAGGGGCTTCCGCATTACACATGCCCCGGTGTTCAAAGTCCCACATTCCGTGGAGTCCCCGTCTCACATGCGTGGGTTCCGGGTCCTACATTTCCTCGGTTACCCTTCCCACATGCTCCGGGTTCCGCATCCCACATTCCCCGGGTTCCACATCCCACATTCTCTGGATTCCCCTTCCTGCATTCCCCGGGTTCTCCGTCCCGCATTCCCGGGGTTACGTATCCCACATTTCCGGGGTTCCTCTTCCCGCATTTCTCCGGTTCCCCGTCCCACATTCCCGCGGTTCCCGTCCCGCATTCTCCAGGGTTCCCATTTTTACATGCCCCGGGTTCTGCATCCCAAATTCCCGCGGTTCCCCGTCGCACATGCCCTGGCTTCCGCGTCCCCCATTGCCTGGGTTCCACATCCCACATTCCCGGGATTTCCCTTCCTGCATTCCCGGGGTTCCGCTTTCCACATTCCCCGGGTTCCCTGTCCCACATTTCTGGGATGCCCCGTCCCACATGCCACAGGTTTTGCATCCAACATTTCCGGGCTTCCGCATTACACATGCCCCGGGTTCAGAGTCCCACATTCCGTGGACTCCCCGTTTCACATGCCGCGGGTTCCGCGTCCGAAATTTCCACGGTTCCCCTTCCCACATTCCCCGGGTTGCCCATCCAACATTCCCCGGGTTCCACATCCCAGATTCTCGGGATTCCCCTTCCTGCATTCCCCGGGTTCTTCGTCCCGCATTCCCGGGGTTCCGTATCCCATATTTCCGGTGTTCCCCTTCCGCACTTCTCCGGTTCCCGTCCCGCATTCTCCAGGGTTCCCCTTCCCACATGCCCCCGGGTTTTCTATCCCAAATTCCCGGGATTTACCGTCCCCCATTCCTGGGGTTCCGCTTCCCACATTCCCAGGGTTCCGCTTTCCACATTCTCGTCCAAGATGGCTATAGCTAGTGAGGGTCCCCTTTCTGCAGCCCAGGAAATAAAAACAGCGTGGCTGAAAGATCCTCTGTCTCAGGGCTGATTTTCTTTGTAGCACTATTTCCAACGCTGTCGTCTCTCAAATTCATAGGTTAAAGCCTGAACCCCGAGGACCACAGAGTGTTAGGATGTCTAAAGAGGTAATTCGGGTAAAAATGAAATCATCAATATGGGCTCTAATCTGATATGACTGTTGCTGCACCAGAAGAGGGATTAAGACCCAGACATGCTTCCTGACTCCCAGATCCTGTAGGGATGGATGGACTTCTCCTTCAGCGTCTGTGCCTCCTCTTCTGTCTCTTAAAAGGACGCATGTCATTGCCTGTAGGGGCCTTTTTATACCGAGAATGAGGTTGAAAGAGTTCATATTATATGTTCACTTGACTGGAGCACGGGGTGCCTAGTTTTTGATTGAACGTTACTCTGGGGTATCTGTAAGGTTGGAGGGGAGGATCTGTCCGGCCCCTCTGAGCTCTGGGGGCTCCAGAATTTCTGGGCTTGTGGCCGCAGCACTCCACTCTGTGCCTCTGTCCCCAGGTGGACTTCTCAAGTGTCTGCTATAATCATCTCATCTTGACTTAATTCCATCCGCAAAGATCCTATGGCTAAATTAGGTCCCAGTCAGAGGTATTTGGAGTTAGGACGCTAGAAATAGAAATTCCATTTGACCCAGCAGTCCCATTACTGGGTATAGATCCAAAGTATTATAAATTGTTCCACGATAAGGACACATGCACACGAATGTTCACTGCAGTACAGTTTACAATAGCAAAGACCTGGAACCAACCCAAATGCCCATTGATGATAGACTGGACAGGGAAAATGTGGCACGTAGACACCAGGGAATACTATACAGCCATCAAAAATGAGTTTGTGTCCTTTGTAGGGACATGGACACAGCTGGAAACCATCATTCTCAACAAAGTGACACAAGAACAGAAAATCAAACACCACATATTCTCACGCATAGGCCGGTGTTGAACAATGAGAACACATGGACACAGAGAGGGGAGCATCACACACTGTGGTGTGTTGGGGGAAATAGGGGAGGGATGGGGGTGTGGGGACTTGGGGAGAGATAGCATGGGGAGAAATGCCAGATGTAGGTAATGCAGAGGAAGGCAAAAAAATCTCACTGCCATGTGTACATATGCAACTATCCTGCATGTTCTTCACATGTACCCCAAAACCTAAAATGCAATAAAATTATATATATATATATAATTATATATTACATAAGTATATAATATACAATTATATATAACACACACACACACACACACACACACACACACACACACACACACACATACATATATATGGCGGCTGGGGGTAGTGGCTCAACCCTGTAATCCCAGCACTTTGGGAGGCCGAGGAGGGTAGATTATCTGAGGTCAGGACTTTGAGGTAAGCATGGCCCACATGATGAAGCCCCGTCTCTACTAAAAACACAAAAATTAGCCAGGCATGTTGGTGGGTGCCTATAATCCCAGCTACCTTGGAGGCTGAGTAGAGAGAATTCCTGGAACTTGGGAGGGGGAGGTTGCAGTGAGACAAGATGGCATCACTGCACTCCAGCCTGGGTAATAGAGCAAAACTTCACCTCAAAGAGAGAGAGAGAAAAAAGAGTGAATGGCATATGAATGATGACCTCAAAGCCTTTCTTTACTATCTAGGTGCTTTTATAGGAATAACAAGTCTCCTATCAATTGCAGTTGGTAAGATAACCTTTCTGAGGTTTCTTACGTGATAATGATGCTCAATTTCTATTAAGTGCATAAATCTGCTTTGTAACATCTAAATTCTTTAGAAAGTCGCTGTCATTTCTGTTGGGTGGAATTGTTCAGGGTCTGCTCTGCTCCTCTTCATTATTTAAAACAGAGATTATGGTCGGGCGTGGTGACTCAGGCCTGTCATTTCAGCACTTTGGGAGGCTTAAAGGGGAGGGTCACTTGAGGTCAGGAGTTCGAGACCAGCCTGGGCAACACAGAGAAACCCCGTCTTTACTGAAAATTCAAAAAATTAGCAGGGCATGGTGCCTGTAATCCCAGCTACTCAGGAGGCTGAGGCAGGAGAATCGCCTGAACCCGAGAGGTGGAGGTTGCGGTGAGCCGAGATCGCGCCATTGCATTCCAGCCTGGGTAATAAGAGCGAAACTCCGTCTCAAAAAAAAAAAAGAAAAGAAAAAAAAGAAAAAGAAAAAGAAAAATAATATTAGCCGGACGTGGTGGCGGACACCTGTAATCCCAGCTACTCGGGAGACTGAGGCAGGAGAATCGCTTGAACCCGGGAGGCGGAGGTTGCAGTGAGCTGAGATGGCACCACTGCACTCCAGCCTGGCCGAGAGAGCGAGACTCTGCCTCAAAAAATAAATAAATGACACCGAGATTGTTGTGAGCCCGAATATCAGCCCCAAAGTGAGGTCCGGAGTGACAGACAGGCGGTTCTCCACCAATACTGTAGGAGGAAGCGCTGTTGCTGTTGCCTTTGGCGAGCAGGAATACAGGACAAGCAGGTCACGTACCCGGGTCCCGCGTCGCACATTCCGGGGGTTCCCCTTCCCGCGATCCCTGGGTTCCGCGTCCCCCATTCCCGGGTTCCCCGTCCCAGATTCCCCGGGGTCCGCATCCCACATTTCCTGGATTCCCGTTCCCGCGTTCACCGGGTTCTCCGTCCCACATTCCCGGGGTTCCGCATCCCACATTCCCCGGGTTCCCGTCCCAAATGTCCCGGGGTTTCTCGTCCCACATTTCCTGGGTTCCGCTTTCCACCTTTCCCGGGTTCCCCGTCCCGCATTCTCCGGGGTTCTCCGTCCCACATTCCCGGCGTTTCCCGTCCCACATGCCCCCGAATTCCGTGCCCCACATTCCCGGTGTTCCCCGTCCCATATGTTTCGGGTTCCGCATCCCACATGCCCCCGGGTTCCTTGTCCCACATGTATATTTAGTAGAGATGGGGTTTCACCATCTTGGTCAGGATGATCTCTGTCTCTTGACCCCATGATCTGCCCGCCTCGGCCTCCCAAAGTGCTGGGATTACAGGGGTGAGCCACCGCGCCCGGCCTGTTTTGCCTTTTTTGAAACAGCGTCTCACTGTGTCACCCAGGCTGGAGTGCAGTGGCGCGATCTTGGCTCACTGCAACCTCCACCTGCCCAGTTTAAGCGGTTCTCGTGCCTCAGCCTCCCGAGTAGCCCAGGACTGCAGGTGCCTGCACCACACACAGCTAATGTTTTTGTATTTTTAGCAGAGACTAGAGTTTTGCCATGTTGGCAGGCTGATCTCCAACTCCTGACCTCAAGTTATCCACCCGCCGCAGCCTCCCAAAGTGCTGGGATTAAAGGCATGAGCCACCACGCCCTCCTTGGCCAGAAACAGTTTTTAAAGAGCTGATATTTGTGGTGTGGCGTCGCGTGCCTTGAAGGTACACATTCATCATACACTCCTTTTAGAATTTAATGCTAGGAATAGGCCACTGGCCGTAGAATTGGCCTCGCAGTTCTTTTCAATAAGACAAGGAGAAGTATTTGAGCAATGACATTTTCCTCTGGCTCCGGAGATGCCCAGAGTTGATCAACTTGCTATACCGTCACCTTAACAATACTTCAAGGTGGCTGAAGGTTCATAGCTCTTGCTTCTTTCAGATATATATAAATACATTTTAATTTTGTGAATTAAGCACATGGTCTATGTATCGTAATGGAAGCTGTGAAAGGGAAGTATCCTCGGTCCCCAAAATCAAAAGCTAACAAAACAGTCAAGCTGGGACGTGCTCAAGGGAAACCTGCCTTCCATTCTGCGCAGTCAGCCCTGTGTTCACTGGGGTAGATGGATGTCTGACGGCCTCCTTTGGAAACACGAGTCAAAACCCAACAGAAGGCAACCATTGGCTGGGCATGGTGGCTGTCATCCTTGGACTTTGGGAGGCCGAGGCAGGCGGATCATGAGGTCAGGAGATTGAGACCAGCCTGGCAAACATGGTGAAACCCTATCTCTACTAAAAATACAAAAAACTGGCCATGCCTGTAGTCCCAGCTACTTGGGAGGCTGAGGCAGGAGAATCACTTGAACCAGGGAGGCAGAGGTTGAGGTGACTCGAGATCCTGCTACTGCAGTCCAACCTGGGCAACAGAGCAAGACTCCATCTCACAAAAAAAAAAAAAAAAAAAAAAGAAAAGAAAAAGAAAAAGAAAAAGAGTGCACCATTTCTATCTCACCCACCTGTGACCTGAAAGCCACCTCCCTGCTCCAGTTGTCCCTGCCTCTCAATGACTGTAGTTCTTTTTTTTTCTTCTGAGATGCAGTTTTGCTCTTGTAGCCCAGGCTGGAGTGCACGGCACTAGTGATTCTGTCTCAGCCTCCCCAGTAGCTGGGAGGATAAGTGCCCACCACCATGCCTGGCTAATTTTTTGTATTTTTAGTGGAAATGGGGTTTCACTATGTTGGCCAGACTGGTCTCCAACTCCTGACCTCAGGTGATACACCCAGCTCGGCCTCCCAAAGTGCTGGGATTACAGGCGTGAGCCACCGAGCCCACCCCAATGTACTTCCTACATATATTAATTCATGTCTCACATCTCCCTAAAGTAATAAAACCATGCTCTGCCCTCACCACCAGGAACATGTATCATCAGAATCTCCTGAGGCTGTCACGGGCATGCCTCCTTAAATTTGGCAGAATAAACTTTCTAAATTAACTGATTCCTCTCTCAAATTGTCGGGGTTCACAAAACCATCTCAGATGTATTTTGAATATCAGCATGATATTAATGCTAAATAAATAAAGACTAAAAGCGTAAAAGAATGTTTAATACATTCAAAAGGGTAAAAGAAACACTCTTTTATGCATTTCATATGCATTTCAGAAAAAGCATCAGTGAAAAGTCAGTGCAGATTCAGAGTCTTGCTGCATTGCCCAGGCTGGGCAGTCTTCATCTCGGCCTCCCGGGTTCAGATCCTCCTGCCTCAGCCTCCCGAGTAGCTGGGAAGAGAGGCACTCGCCATCATGCCTGGCTACTTTTTTTTAGTAGAGATGGCATTTTGCCATGTCGGCCAGGCTGGTGTTGAACTCCTGACCTCGGCTGATGCTCCCAGCTTGACCTCCCAAAGTGATGTGACTGTGCGGCTGGCTGGCTGAGATGAACATTTCACTCAGCAGACTTTGGGGTGTTTTTTTGAGACAGACGCTCACTCCTTCACCGAGGCTACATTGTATGGGAAGGGCCACAGGTCTCTGCAGCCTCAAACTACTGGGCTGAAGCCATTCTCCCACCTTGGCCCCCTACGTGTGGACATGACAGGCATATATTCACCTACTTTACTTTTAAACTTTTTTAATTTTCAATTTTTGAGATGGAGTTTCGCTCTTGTTGCCCAGGCTGGAGTGCAGTGGCACGATCTCGGCTCACCGCAGCCTCTGCTTCCTGGGTTCAAGGGATTCTCCTGCCTCAGCTTCCTGAGTGTCTGTGTATATGTGTGTGTGTGTAAATCTGTGTGTCTGTGTGTATCCCTCTTGTTGCCCAGGATGAAGTGCAATGTCATGATCTCAGCTCACCGCAGCCTCTGCCTTCTGGGTTCAAGCGATTCTCCTGCCTCAGCCTCCTGAGTGTCTGTGTGTATCTGTCTTTGTGTGAGTCTGTGTATATGTGTGTGCATATGCATGTATGTGTGTGTGTGTATCCCTCTCGTTGCCCAGGCTGGAGTGCAATGGTGCAATCTCGGCTCACTGCAGCCTCTGCCTCCTGGGTTCAAGCTATTCTTCTGCCTCAGCCTCCTGAGTGTCTGTGTATATGTGTGTGTGTATATCTGTGTGTCTGTGTGTATCCCTCTTGTTGCCCAGGCTGGAGTGCACTGGCACGATCTCAGCTCACCGCAGCCTCTGCTTCCTGGGTTCAAGCGATTCTCCTGCCTTAGCCTCTGCAGTGTGTGTGTATCCCTCTTGTTGCCCAGGCTGGAGTGTAATGGTGTGATCCCGGCTCACCACAGCTTCTGCTTCCTGGGTTCAAGAGATTCTCCTGCCTCTGCCTCCTGAGTAGCTGAAATTACAACTGTGCAGCAGCATGCCTGGCTAAGGTTTTTATTATTAGTAGAGACGGGGTTTCACCATGTTGACCAGGCTGGTCTTGAACTCCTGACCCCGTGATCCACTTGCCTAGGCCTCACAAAGTGCTGTGATTACAGGCATGGCCCACGAAGCCATGCTCCCGTGACAGATGCTGGGATGGCCACCCACATCCTCAATCAGGCAGGGAGAAGAGACGGGCCTGGGTGGGAATGGGTATGCCCGAGGTATATCCCCATGGGGACTTGAATGCAGTGCAGTGAAGAGCTGGTTAGTGATGTCCCACCCGTGTGATTTGATTCTGGCAGGGAAAGAATCAGCCGCGGTGGCTCATCCCTGTAACCTCGGCACTTTGGGAGTCTGAGGTCTGGTAAGAGCACGTCCTGGAACACAGCGGGGGCTCAGGGGTGCACGGGCTGGGGGCTCTACCAGCCTGTCCCCAGGCAGAAAACACACAGGCCCTGGCATCTGTGCTGCAGAGGGGGCTTCATGGCACAGCTGCGTGGGGCACCCATGTCTGTGCCAAGGCTGGGGACAGAGGACCCCCAAGTCGGAGGTGATCTCCTTGGAATCACTGGGTCCACACATGGTGTGACCTGTAAGCATCCGAGTTTCCCAGACAAGGAGGCTTTTCACCCTGGAAGCTCCAGGTCACCCATCTCAGCGTGAAAAACCGGGGAGAGGGAAGCAGAGGGGTTCATCCCGGACAGAGAATATGGTCCTCTTAGCTGCCCCAGGTCTCGTGGTGGTACCCACCCCGGCCACAGAGGAACCCAGGTCAGTCCCGGTCAGGGCTGCGTTCACCACTCCCATCCTGGACATGCCTTGTCCCCCCAGGGCAAGGACGCCCTGCCCAGCCTGCTCCTGAGCCCGGCTCCCAGGGGACAGACCCTCCACCCTGGCTCCCCAAATCCCTCGGGGCCTCCCCGGCTCTCCCCTGGGCAGGTGGCAGTGACAGGGTCAGGGCATCCTCCTTGAGGCCCGGGCTGGCTGCTCACTCCAGCTCGGGGCCCCTGTCTGTGCCTCCCGGCTTCTCTCTCCACCGCTGGCTTCTGTCTCTCTCACTCTGTCTCCCTTTGTCTCTTTCCATCTGTCTCTGTTCTCCTTCTATCTCTCTGTCTCCTTCTGTCTCTGTCTGCCTCTATCTCTGTCCCTCCAAGTCTCCCTGTCTCTGTCTCCTTGTGTGTTTCCCTCTGTGTGTCTCTGTGTCCCTCTGTGCATCTGTCTCCATCTCTGTTCTCTATCTCTCTTTCTCCTTGTCTGTATGCATCTATCTCTGTCCCTGCAAGCCTCCCTGTCTGTCTCCCTCTGTCTCTGTTCTCTATCTCTCCACCTCCTGTCTCTCTGTGACTCTATCTCTGTCCCTCCAAGCCTCCCTGTCTCTGTCTCTCTGTGTTTTTGACAGAGAGAGTATCTCCAGCCTGTGTGGAGATGAGTGGGATCTCGGCTCACTGCAGCCTCCACCTCCCGGGTTCAAGCGATTCTCCCACCTCAGCCTCCCAAGTAGGTGGAATCACAGTTCTGCCACCATGCCTGGCTAATTTTGTGCATTTTTGGTAGAGATGGGGTTTCACCATGTTGGCCAGGCTGGTCTCCAACCCCTGACCTCAGGTGATCATCCCACCTTGGTCTCCCAAGCTAGCTGGGATGACCAGCTCATGCCAGGATGCCCATCCTCGGAGGCTGAGGTGGGTGGATCACTGGAGGTCAGGAGTTCAAGACCAGCCTGGCTGATGTGGTGATACCCCACCTGTACTAAAAAGACAAATATTAGCCGGGCATGGTGGTGGGTGCCTGTAGACCCAGCTACTTGTGAGGCTGGGGCAGGAGAATCGCTTGAACCCGGGAGGTGGAGGTTGCCATGAGCTGAGACTGTGCCACTGCACTCCAGCCTGGGTGAGAAGAGCAAAACTCTGTCTCAAAATAGGTAAATAAAAAATAAAAATAAGTAAGTACTTCTCAAAAGTCTGTCCTCAAGCTGTACTTGTTACAGGCCCTGGGAACTGTCTTCCTAGCCCTGTTCAAGGCCTCACCCGAAGGCCAATCATCTAATTGGGAAATTAGCTGGGCACAGTGGCTCAGGCTTGTAATCCTAACACTTTGGGAGGCCGAGGCGGGTGGATTGCCTGAGCTCAGGAGTTCGAGACCAGCCTGGGCAACACGGTGAAACCCCATCTCTACTAAAATACAAAAAAAAGTAGCTTGGCATGGTGGTACATGTCTGTACTCCCAGCTACTTGGGAGACTGGGGCAGGAGAATGGCTTGAACCCGGGAGGCAGAGGTTGCGGTGAGCTGAGATCGTGCCACTGCACTCCAGCCTGGCGACAGAGCAAAACTCCATCTCTATAAAAGAAAAAAGAAGAAAGAAATCTTAAAACTACTGAATCTTCTTCTGATTACCTATGTGACTCTGTGTGTCATATGTTTGCCATGTCTGTTAAAAGAGCTCCATGTAACTGGCCTAAAAAAAAAAATAAGCACTTAAGACAAATACTTTTTTTTTTTTGAGACGGAGTCTCGCTCTGTCACCCAGGCTGGAGTGCAGTGGTGTGACCTCAGCTCACCGCAATGTCCCAGGTTCAAGCAATTCTCCTGCCTCAGCCTCCCAAGGAGCTGGGAATACAGGCACCCGCCACCACACCCAGCTAATTTTTGTGTTTTCAGTAGAGATGGGGTTTCGCCATATTGGACAGGCTGGTCTTGAACTCCTGAACTCAGGTGATCCACCTGCCTCGACCTCCCAAAATGCTGGGATGGGGAGCCCCAGTGCCCGGCCTGATCCTGTTTAAAAGGTGGTTTTATAATCAGCTGTAAAGCTCTAACAGATGCTCATGAATGCAGGTTTCTGACAACCTTGGAGATTGCCACATCAGAATAGAAAGGAAAAAAGTTTGGGATTTTTGAAAAGCTAAAATGTTCATTAATATCAAGCAGGACAGAAATGAACTGAATGGACTCAACTAATAGGAGACTGGGGTGATCTTTTTCACATTTTAAGTCTTCTTAATTTATGGCAATAAAGTTATTTGCATAAGTGCAATAACAATCTGCTTTCTGGCTGGGCTGGGTGGCTCACGCCTGTGATCTCAGCACTTTGGGAGGCCTGGGCGGGTGGACTGCCTGAGGTCAGGAGTTTGAGACCGGCCTGGCCGAGATGTTGAAACCCCATGTCTACCAAAAATACAAAAACTAGCTGGTTGTGGTGGCGTGCGTCTGTAATCCCAGCTACTCGGGAGGCAGGAGAATCACGTGAACCTGGGAGGTAGAGGTTGCATTGAGCCAAGATCACGCCATTTCACTCCAGCCTGGACAAGAGTGACATTCCGTCTCAAAAAAAAAAAAAAAAAAATCTGTTTTCTTTAGTAACAGGACACAACAGGAAAAACTGGTTATTTTGCCAAGGCTTTGGCTGGAATGGTATGCACCCCTCTAAAAAATCAAACTTGAGGCCGGGCATGGTGGCTCACACCTGTAATCCCAGCACTTTGGGAGGCCGAGGCAGGCAGATCACGAGGTCAAGAGATCGAGACCATCCTCGTCAACATGGTGAAACCCCGTCTCTACTAAAAATACAAAAAATTAGCTGGGCCTGGTGGCAGGCACCTGTAGTCCCAGCCTCTGGGGAGGGTGAGGCAGGAGAATCGCTTGAACCTGGGAGGCGGAGGTTGCAGTGAGCTGAGACTGTGCCACTGCGCTCCAGCCTGGGTGACAGAGCAAGACTCCATCTCACACACAAAAAGAATCCAACTTGACTTATGGAGCCAATAAAACTGTTGGAAACTGGCCTCATCTTCTGTGTACACAGTCACCGTACAGAGTCCCTGATCTGCGCTGTCACTTTCTCACAGGCCAGGAACCCCAAATTATCCTGAAACCTCAAGAGGAAGGGAATTCGCCCAACTCATAGGTATTTAATGGTGCAAACCCATGGTGGGCTCAGCTTTAAAAAGGTCCTGTCTGGGGCCGGGTACGGTGGCTCACACCTGTAATCCCAGCACTCTGGGAGGCCGAGGCGGGTGGATCATGAGGTCAGGAGTTCAAGACCAGCCTGGCCAAGATGTTGAAACCCCGTCTCTACTAAAAATACAAAACTTGACTGGGTGCAGTAGCAGGCACCTGTAATCCCAGCTACTCAGGAGGCTGAGGCAGAGAATCACTTGAACCCGGGGAAACGGGGGGAGCGGGGACGGAGGTTGCAGTGAGCTGAGATTGCACCATGGCACTCCAGCCTGGGCGACGGAGTGAGACTCCATCTCAAATAAAAAAAGGTCCTACCTTAGATTCTTTGTGAGGAACAAAGTTCCATCAAAGCCAATTTAAAGGGCCTATGTAAAAATTAATTTATTCTTGGCTGGCTGTGGTGGTGTCTCCTAAAGACAGAATAAAGTATCCGGGTGCGGTGGTGTGTGCCTGTAATCCCAGCAGGAGAATCGCTTGAATGGGGAGAGGGAGGGATTGGGAGATGGAGGGGGGTTGAGGTCGCAGTGAGCCAAGATCGCACAATTGCCCTCCAGCCTGGCGACAGAGCGGGAGTCCGTCTCAAAATAAATAAATACAAATAAAAAGTAAAACTATTATTCTTGCTACAGTGAATACAAATAATCCCAGCCCTGAGAGGCCGAGTCGGGCGGATCACCTGAGGTTGGGAGTTCGAGACCAGACTGGCCAACATGGAGAAACCCCCGTCTCTCCAAAAATACAAAGTTAGCCGGGCGTAGTGGCGCACACCTGTAATAGCAGCTACTCGGGAGGCTGAGGAGAACTGCTTGAACCCGGGAGGTGGAGGTTGCAGTGAGCTGAGATGGCACCACTGCACTCCAGCCCGGGTGACAAGAGCAAAACTCCGTGTCTAAATAAATAAAGTGAATAAAATAAAAATAAAGCAAAGCAGTCTTTCCATAATTATTCTTTCAATAAAATTGACAAAGCTGGAAAAAGAAAAATTATGTTTCAAAGCCTGTCGTCACACCTGCCGTTAGATTCTGGTCTTGTCTAGTGGATTTTGGTTTTTATTATTTTCTCCAGTTTGAATTCAATGCTAATTCTTCTGGCTACAAGCCTTCCAAGTAATGTTTTCAGGTTTTCTTCCTTTTTCTTTTAGCCATTTTGTTCTAACTGAAAACCACTGAAACCTAAGCTGTGCTTTCTCATACCTCTATGAATGAAAAACTAGATGTTTCAACGGGGGGATAACTGGAAGCCCTCCAAAAGAAGCAGGGCTACCGGGAACAAATCAGTCTTCTCCCCTCCAGTGCTCTCCTCCATGTGATCAGGCTTCCAGAAGAAGCAGACACCCACTGCCTAGGCGCCTGCCACCTACAATCAAATCTCCCCCACCCAGGGTTCCAGGAAACACTTCCCACAGGCCACCTGCAAAGTCAACCTTCAGCCACTAGGACCCACTCCATCCCTAGAAGACTTACGTCACTCTTCTCTCCCACATCCCTAGGAGTCCTGGGTCACTCTGCCCCCTCCCCCCATCCCTAGGGGTCCCGGGTCACAACCCTGCCCCATCCCTAGGGATCCTGGGTCACTCACCCCCTATCCCTAGGGGTTCCAAGTCAGTCTCCCCTCCCCCATCCCTACAGGTCCAGGGTCGCTCTCCCCTCCATCATCCCTAGGGGTCCCAGGTCTCTCTCCTCCCCCATCCCTAAGGGTACCGGGTCACTCTCACCTTCTATCCCTACGGGTCCCTTGTCAGTCTCCCCTCCCCCATCCCTAGGGGTCCCGGGTCACTCTTCCCTCCCCCATCCCTAGGGGTCCTGGGTCAGTCTCCCCTCACCCATCCATAGGGGTCCCAGGTCACTCTCCCTTCCCCATCTCTAGGGGTCCCAGGTCACTCTCCCTTCCCCATCTCTAGGGGTCCTGGGTCACTCTCCCCTCCCCCAATCCCTAGGGGTCCTGAGTCTCTGGGCCCAGCTGGTTGAGCCCCTCCGTCCCGGGTCCCCCGCCCCGCCCAGGCCCAGGCCGCACCGCGTTGCTGAGGATCTCCCGGCGGCGTGGAGAGGTGCTGGCCAGCACCACGCGTTTGTGTTGCAGCTTCCCGATAACCGGAAACAGCACCATGGCGACCACGCCGGGAGCCGGGAGGCCGCAGACTGGAGCCCGGAGCCGACGCGTGAGCAGCGCGGCTCCGGAAATACCGCGACCGGAGTTCCGCCTCCGCGAGGCCACGCCCAGACCACGCCTCCATCTACCTCCCGCGAGGTCATGTCCAAGCCCCACCGCCATCGACCTCGCCTCTAGGCCACGCCCAGAGCACGCCTCCATCGACCTCTCAGTGACGTCTCGCCCAAGCCCTGTAGCCAACGACCTCAGGTGAGGCCACGCCCATACCACGCCTCTATCGACCTCCCGTGAGGCCACGCGCAGACCACGCCTCTATCGACCTCCCCTGAGGCCACGCGCAGACCACGCCTCCATGGAATTCCCGCGAGGCCACGCTCAGACCACGCCTACATACACCTCCCGCGAGGTCACGCCTGAGCCACTATGACCTCGCCTCTAGGCCACTCCCAGAACACGACAGCATCGACCTCTCGGGACTTCTCGCCCAAGCCGCGTCGCTGTCGACCTCCCATGAGGCCACGCCCAGACCATGCCTCTCTCGACCTCCCGCGATGTCTCGCCTAAGCCACGCCTCCATTGACCTCCCGTGAGGCCACGCCCAGACCACGCCTCCATGGCAATAGAAAGTGTGTGCTGCAAAGAAGAGACACAGGAAATAAATCCCGCACAGGGGAGGAACTGGACGTGTGTCAACATTAGGAGATTAACGAGAAATGTGGCCTGCACAGGGGAAGAACAGAAAGTGTGTGCTTCACAAGGGAAGAAAAATAAGTGTGTCCTGCTTAAAGGAGACACAAGAAGTATGTCCCACACAGGGTAGGAGCAAAAATTGTGTCCTGCATAGAGGATAAACGGGAGATGTGTCCTGTACAGGGGAGACACAAGAAGTGTGTTCTGCACAGAAAAGAAACAGGAAGTGTGTCCTGCACAGATGGACAATAGAAAGTGTGTGCTGCCTAGGAGAGGCACAGAAAGTGTGTCATTCACAGAGCTGAAAGAAGAGCAGTGTCCTTCCCAGAACAAAAGCAGAAAATGTGTCTTGCACAGGGGAGGAACAGAAAATGTCTGTCTTGCACAGGGTAGGAATATGTCTATCTTAGGAGAGTGACAGGAAGTATGTCTGTCTCAGGAGAGTGACAGGAAGTGTGCCCTGCACAGGAGAAACACAGGAAGTGTTTTTTGCACTGAGGAAGAACAGGAGGTACGTCTGTCTCAGAAGACCAACAGGAAGTATGTCTTGCGCAGGAGAAACACAGGAAGTGGGCCCTGCACAAAGCAAGAACAGTAAGTACATCTGTCTCAGGAGAGAAATAGGAAGTGTGTACTTCACAGGAGAAACACAGAAAGTGTGTCCTGCACATAGGTAGAACAGCAAGTATGCCTGTCTCAGGAGACCAACAGGAAGTGTGCCCTGCACAGAGGAAGAAAGGGAAGTACCTCTATCTCAGGAGCACAACAGGAAGTGTGTCCTGCATGGGAGAAACACAGGAAGTGTGTCTTGCACAGAAAAAGAACAGGAAGTAGGTCTGTTTGAGGAAGCAACAGGAAGTGTGTCCTGCACAGGAGAAATACAGGATGTCTGTCCTGCACAAAGGAAGTACAGGAAGTACATCTGTCTTGGGAGAGTGACAGGAAGTGTGTCCTGCACAGGAAAAACACAGGAAGTGTTTCCTGAACAGAGGAAAAGCAGAAAGTACATCTATCTCAGGAGAGTAACAGGAAGTGTGTCCTGCACAGGAGAAACACAGGAAGTGTGTTCCGAAGAGAGGAAGAACAGGAAGTACATCTGTTTCAGGAGAGCAACAGAAAGTGTGTCCTGCACTGGAGAAACACAAGAAATGTGTATGGCAAAGGAAGAACAGGAAGTACCTCTGTCTCAGGAGAAACACAGGAAGTGTGTCCTACACAGAGAAAGAACAGGAAGTAGGTCTGTCACCTGAGAGCAAAAGAAAGTGTGTCCTGCACTGGAGACACACAGGAAGTGTGTCCTGCACAGAGGAAGAATAGGAAGCACATCTGTCTCGGGAGAATGACAGGAAGTGTGCGCTGCATAGAAGAAACACAAAAGTGTTTTTTGCACTGAGGAAGAACAGGAGGTACATCTGTCTCAGGAGAGCAACAGGAAGTACATCTTGCACAGGAGAAACACAGGAAGTGGGTCCTGCACAAAGGAAGAACAGTAAGTATGTCTATCTCAGGAGAGAAATAGGAAGAGTGTACTTCACAGGAGAAAGACAGGAAGTGTGTCCTGCACAGAAAACAAAAGTAGGTCTGTCTCAGGAGAGCAACAGGAAGTGTGTCCTACACAGGAGAAACACAGGAAGTGTGTCCTGCACAGAGGAAGAACAAGAAGTACGTCTGTCTTAGAGAAACAGGAAGTGTGTCATGCACTAAAGAAACACAGAAAGTGTGTCCACAGAGGAAGAACAGGAAGTAGGTCTGGCTCAGGAGAGAAACAGGAAGTGTGTCCTGCACAGGAGAAACACAGGAAGTGTGTCTTGCACAGAGGAAGAACAAGAATTAAGTCACTGTGAGGAGAACAAGAGGAAGTGTGTCCTGCACAGAAGAAACACAGGAAGTGTGTCCTGCACAGAGGAAGAACAAGAAGTGCGTCGGTCTCAGGAGAGCAACAGGAAGTGTGTCCTGCACAGGAGAAACACAGGAAGTGTGTCCTGCCCAGAGGAAGAACAGGAAGTACATCTGTCTCAGGAGAGCAATGGGAAGTGTTTCCTGCACAGGGGAAACACAGGAAGTGTGTCCTGCCCAGAGGAAGAACTGGAAGTACATCTGTCTCAGGAGAATAACAGGAAGTGTGTCCTGCACAGAGGAAGAACAGAAAGTTGGTTTGTCTCAGGAGAGCAACAGGAAGTGTGTTCTGCACAGGAGAAACACAGGAAGTGTGTCCTGCACAGAGGAAGAACAGGAAGTACATCTGTCTCAGGAGAGCAACAGGAAGTGTGTCATGCACAGGAGAAACACAGGAAGTCTGTCCTGCACAGAGGAAGAACAGGAAATAGTTCTGTCTCAGGAGAGCGACTGAATGTGTGTCGTGCACAGGAGAAACACAGGAAGTCTGTCCTGCACAGAGGAAGTACAGGAAGTACATCTGTCTCTGGAGAGCAACAGGAGGTGTTTCCTGCACAGGGGAAACACAGAAAGTGTGTGCTGCCCAGAGGAAGAACTGGAAGTACATCTGTCTCAGGAGAATAACAGGAAGTGTGTCCTGCACAGAGGAAGAACAGAAATTACATCTGTCTCAGGAGAGCAACAGGAAGTGTGTCCTGTACAGAGGAAGAACAAGAAGTGTCTATGGGCCTGGTCTGGAGGCTCACGCCTGTAATCTGAACACTTTGGGAGCCTAAAGCAGGCAGATCATGGGTTTTGGAGTTCGAGACTAGCCTATCCAAGTGGTGAAACACCATCTCTACTAAAATACAATAATTAGTTAGGCGTGGTGGTACACATTTGTAATCCCAGCCACTAAGGAGGCTGATGTAGGAGAAGCTCTTGAATCCAGAAGGTAGAGGTTCCAGTGAGCCAAAATTGCACCACTGTACTCCAGCCTGAGTGACAGAGAAATCTAAAAATATCAACAACAACAACCAAAAAAAAAAAAAAAAAGAATTGTGTCTGTTTTAAGACAGTTACAAGAATTCTGTCCAGCACAGGACAGGAACAGAAAGTGTGTCCTTCACAGGGGAGGAATGGGAAGTTTACCCCGCACAGGCAAGAAACAGGAAGTGTACCCTGCACAGCAAGAAACAGGAAGTGTGTCATGCACAGGGGAGACAGAAAAAGTGTCTCATTCACAGGGGAAGAACAGGAAGTTTGTCTTTCTCAGGAGAGTAGCAAGAAGTGGTCTTGCACAGGACAAGAATGAGACATGTGTAATGCACAGGAGAGACACAAGAAGTGTGTCATGCACAAGGGAAGAACACGTGTGTTTTTCTCAGAAGAGTAACAAGTAGTGTGTCTTGCACAGGACAGGAACAGAAAGTGTGTAGTGTAATGCAGAGACAGGAAGTGTGCCCTGCCAAGGGGAGACACAAAGAATGTGTTCCTCACAGGGGAGACACCAGAACTATGTCATGAATAGAGGAAGAGCAGGAAGTGTGTCCTCAGAAGAGTAACAAGGAGTGTGTCTTGCACAGGACAGGAACAGAAAGTGTGTCCTGCAATGCAGAGACACAGGAAGTGTGTCCTGCATAGGGGAGACACAGAAAGCGTGTTCTGCACAGGGGAGATGAGGAAGTGTGTCCTTCCCAGGGAAGAAACAGGAAGTTTGTCTTGCATAGGACAGAAGTGTGTCATGCACAGGGGAAACACCAGAAATGTGTCATGCACAGGGAAAGAACAGGACGGGTGTCTGTCTCAGGAGAGTAACAAGAAGTATGTCTTGCACAGGACACAAACAGAAAGCGTGTGCTGTGTGGGATAAAAACAGGAAGTGTGTCCTGCAGGGGAGGCACAGGAAGTGTGCTCTTCACATGGGAGAAGCTGGAAGTGTGTCTTTCAGAGAGGAAAATTAGAAAATGTTTCACAAGAGAAACAGGAAGAGTGTCCTGCACAGAGAAGTACAAGAAAAGTCTGTCTGAGGAGAGTAACAGAAAGTTTGTCATGCGCAGGAAAGATACAAGGGAAGAAACTAAAAGTGTGTCTGTCTCAGGAGAGTAATCGGAAGTGTGTCATGCACAGGGTCAACACAGAAAGTGTGTCCTGGATAGGGGAAGAGCAGGAGGTGGTGACTGTCTCAGGAGATTAAGTGGAAGTGTGTCATGGACAGAATAGAAACAGACAGTATGTATTGGACAGGGCAGAAACAGAAAACGTGTCTTGTGAAAAAGGGACACAGAGCATGTGTACTGCCCAGGGGAGGAACAGAAAGTGTGTGCTGCATAGGGAAGACACAGAAAGTGTGTCATTCACAGAGCTGAAAGAAGAAGCATGTCTATCACAGAAGAGATACAGGAAGTGTATCTTGTATAGGGGAGGAACAGAAAGTTTGTCTGTCTCAGGGGAGTAACAAAGTGCATCCAACACAGAGGAGAAACAGGTGTATTTTCCACAGATGTGACACAGGAAATGTGTCTGTGTCAGGAGAGTGACAAGAAGTATGTCCTGCACAGAACAGGAACAGAAAGTGTGTCCTTCACAGGGGAGAAACATTAAGTGTGTCTTGCACTGGCAAGAAACAGGAAGTATGTCATGCACAGGGAAGAACAGAAAGTGCGTCTGTCTCAGGAGAGTAACAAGAAGTATGTCCAGCACAGGGGAGACCACAGGAAGTGTGTCATGCACAGAGAAAGAACAGGAAATGTGTTTGTCTCAGGAGAGTGACAAGAAGTATGTCCTGCACAGAACAGGAACAGAAAGTGTGTGCTGCACAGGGTAGGAATAGGAAGTGTGCTCTTCACAGGGGAGAAATGCTAAATGTGTCTTGCATAGGCAAGGAACTGGAAGTGCGTCATGCAGAGGGGAGACACAGGAAGTGTGTCATGCACAGGGGAAGAACAGGAAGTGTGTCTGTCTCAGGAGAGTAACAAGAAGTATGTTCAGCACAGGGGAGACATGGGAAGTGTGTCATACACAGAGGAAGAACAGGAAATGTGTTTGTCTCAGGAGAGTGACAAGAAGTGTGTCCTGCACAGGACAGGAACAAAAAGTGTGTGCTGCACAGGGTAGGAATATAAAGTGTGTTCTTCACAGGGGAGAAACATTAAGCGTGTCTTGCACAGGCAAGAAACTGGAAGTATGTCATGCACAGTGGAGACACAGGAAGTGTGTCATGCACAGGGGAAGAACAGGAAGTTTGTCTCAGGAGAGTAACAGGAAGTGTGTACTGCACAGGAAGGAACAGAAAGTGTGTGTTGCATCAGGGAGAAACAGGAACTGTGTTATGCACAGGGGAGACACAGGGCATGGGTTCTGCACAGAAGAGGAACAGAAAGTGTTTCCTGCACAGAGGATAAACAGATGTGTCTTTCATAGGGGAGAAACATGAAGTGTGTCCTGCACAGGAAAGACAAAGAAAATGTGTCTTTCTAAGGACATTAACAGAAAGTGTGTCCTGCACAAGGCAGGAACAATGATTGTGTCTCTCTCAGGAGAGTAACAGGAAATATGTCCTTCACAGGTAAGACACAGGAAATGTGTCCTGCACAGGGGTGAAACAGGAAGTGTGTCTGTCTCAGGAGAGTAACAAGAAGTCTGAACTGCACAGGGAAAGACCAGAAAGTGTATGCTCCTCAGAGGAGGAACAGATAGTGTGTTCCACAAGGGGAGACACAGGAAGTGTGTCTTCCACAGGGAAGGAACAGAAAGTATGTCTCTCAGGAGAATAACAGGAAGTGTGCTATGCACAGGGGAGACACCAGTAGTGTGTCCTGCAATAGGTAGACATAGGATGTGTGTCCTGTGCAGGGGAGGATCAGGAAGTGTGTCCTGCACAAAGGATAAACAGAAAGTGTGTCCTTCACAGGGGAGAAACAGGAAGTGTGTCCTGCACAGGAGAGACACAAGAAGTGTTTCTAAGGAGAGTAACAGGAAGTGTGTCCTGCACAGAGAAGAAACAGGAAGTGTGTCATTCACAGAAGAGAAATAAAAATGAGTGCTGCACAGAGGAGGAACAGAAAATGTATCCTTCACAGGGGAGACAGAAGTGTGTTCTGTACAGGGCGGGAACAAAAACTGTGTCTCTCTCAGGAGAGTAACAGGAAGTGCATTCTTCACAGGAAAGACATAAGAAGTGTGTCTTGTACAGGGGAAGAACAGGAAGTGTGCCTATCTCCAGAGAGTTACAAGAAGACTGTCCTGCACAGGGAAATATCAGAAAGTGTATGTCCCACAGGGGAGGAATAGGAAGTGTGTCCTGCAAGGGGAGACACAGGATGTGTATCTTGCACAGGGCAGGAACACGAAGTGTGTCTTGCACAGAGGATAAACCAGGAAATTTCTCCTGCACAAGGGAGTCATAAGAAGTGTGTCCTGCACAGACAAGTTTGTCTTTTACATGGAAGAAACAGGAAGTGTCCCATGTTGGTCTCGAACTTGTGGACTCAAGGGATCCTCCTACCCCAGCCTCCCAAAGTGCAGGAATTACAGGTGTAAGCCACTGTGCCTGGCCCTCAGATCATTTCTTTATGGCCAGTTTTTACAAGGAAATGCGGGTGGAGGGAATTTGAGTCATATTTTTAGGTTTTATGCCTGGCTTTGGGGAAAAGGTGGTCTTGTTTCTAGGACCCATCTTGGGGAGGAGGGATTCTAGTTTCTATGGTGACTTGGGGGAGAATGGGACTGAGATACTCAAGATGGCAAGTAGAGTGATGTCTGATCGTCCTCCCTGCTGCACTCCCACCAGTGCCATGACACTTTGCAAATGCATTGGCAACATCAGGTAATTATCTTATATGGTCTAAAAAGAGGAGATTGGAATAATCAACCCACTGTTTAGCATATCAACAAGAAATAACATAAAAATGGTCAACCAGCAGCCCTCAGGGCTGCTCTGTCTATGGAGTAGCTGTTCTTTTGTTCCTTTACTTTCCTGATAAACTTGCTTTCACTTTACTCTGTGGACTTGCCCTGAATTATTTCTTGTGACAGATCTAACAATCCTGTTTGGGGGCTGTTTACTGGACCCCTTTCCTGTAATATTTGTTCAAAATAAATCTCTTCAAATATTTTACAGAGTTTGACTCTTTCATGGACATTCCTATGAGTCAGGGGTGAAAAAAATCATAACGTTTTAGGGAAGAGAATAATATGTGTTCCTAATAGAGTACAGGGATTTGTTTTCTGCCTCTAGTCCTGGGCCTGTTGACTTTTTAAGTAGAGCTACCCCAGGTGCTTGTGTGAGCTCTCTCTCTCTCTCTTTCTCCTTTTCTTTCTCTCTGTCACTCTTTCCTTCACTCTCTCTCTCTCATACACTTTGACCCCCCTTCTTTCCCCCACTTCCTTTGTCTCTCTCTTTTCTCTACCTGTCTTCCTTCCTTGTCTCTCCTTTCTTCTCTCCCTCATCTTCTCTTTTCCCCTTGGTCTCTCTCTCTCTCTCTCTCTCTCTCTCTCTCTCTCTCTCTCTCTCTCTTTCTCCTTCCTACCCTCTCTCTTCTCGCTCTGTTTCACACTGCATTTCTCATATTCTCTTCTCTCTCTCCACTCTCTCTCTCCTTTCTTTCTTACTCTTTGTGTCTCATATCTCTCTCCTTGTTTTCTTCCCCATCTTGTCCTCTTCCTCCTTTCTTCTTTTCCTTCTCTCTTGTCTTACTCTCTCTCCCTCCTGTTTTCCCTCTCTTTTCTACCTGTCTCTCATTTTTTTTATTCTCTCTCTTTCTGTCTATCTGTATCTCTCTCTCCTGCCCACCTCTCCTTTTGCATTAAAGTCTGCAGACATTTCCCATCTCTTCTAGACATTGAGATTTGTAGACATTACCAGGGTAGCTCACATATACCCTAGGATATGATTGCCCATTTGGGCCGTTGAAGGAGTGAATGAGGTGCCTTCCCAAAATATGCCGGATTGGTATCTTGCATATTTTGAGTCAAAAACACTGGAGAAATTGTAGTTTCAGAAAGGGCTAGCCAACCTGTCTCTTCCTGGGAGGGGACTCCTCTCCACATCAGCATGAGAAAATAGCTTTCATCACCAGAGGCTGGGCTTTGCGACCTGCAGTGGACCTCAACAAGTGCACTTCCCATCGATGATAGACTGGTCTGGGAAAATGTGGCACATATACACCATGGAATATTATGCAGCAATCAAAAATGATGAGTTTGTGTCCTTTGTAGGGACATGGATGAATCTGGAGAACATCATTCTCAGCAAACTGACACAAGAACAGAAAATGAAACACCACATATTTCCACTCATAGGCGGGTGAGAAAAATGAGAACACATGGACACAGGGAGGGGGGTACTACACACTGGGGTCTATTGGGGGGAATAGGGGAGGGACAGTGGGGGAGTGGAGCTGGGGAGGGATAGCATGGGGAGAAATGCCACATGTGGGTGAAGGGGAGGAAGGCAGCAAATCACACTGCCATGTGTGTACCTATGCAACTGTGTTGCATGTTCTGCACATGTACCCCAAAACCTAAAATGCAATAAAAAATTAAAAATTAAAAAAAAGAAACAACAGAAAAAAACAAATGCCCTTCCCAAAGTAAGAGTTTTCCACTAGTTTAACCCCTCCTATCTATATATCTCCTTGTGACTCCCAGAAATTCACTGCCCCTGGCCAGATCCCCTTTGTTTTTCATTTATTCTCAAATTTGTCATTCTTTGTCTAGAAAGTATAAAGGCATCTCGGTTTCATCACCTCTTTGAACATCACTCTTGGGAAGATTCCCATGGTCCGTGTTTTTCTTTGTTAATCTGTCTAGCATCAACTTGGTTTCTAGTTGCAGCTACAGAGCTCACTAAGAGCTAAAGGGCGTTGAAGGGGATGTCTGGCTCCCCTCCCTCACACCATGCACACAGGGTTGCTGACCCACTGACCCCCTGGATGCCTCATGGACAGCTCATCGGGACAGGAGCTCCAGAGGTTATGTGGTGTTTATGCAGATCCCAGTGGCTTCCTGGGAGGAACAGGATTCAGCAGATCACACTCTTCCAGCATCTGTGACAGTCTGAGGCCATCAGGAGTGAATGAAAATAAAGACTCTCAACCCAGCCCCAGGTGTCATGAGCATTCACAGAGGAGGAAAGGAGCTGAGAGTATTGAGTCTCTGGAGAGGGCACAGTGGAAAACAGCTCCAAGCACAAATTGCTGGCATCTTCACTTCTTCTCTTCCTTCTTCTCCTCCTCCTTTTTCTTCTTCCTCTTCCTCCTCCTCCTCCTCCTCCTTGTTCTTCCTCTTCTTAAGACAGGGTCTCACTGTGTCACTCAGGCTGGACAATCATAGCTCACTACACTTTTGACCTCCTGGGCTCAAGCAATCCTCCCACGTCAGCCTCACAGGTACCTGGGACTATAGGTATGCGCCCCACACCCAGCTAGTTTTTGTATTTTTTTTGTATAGATCTTGCCCTGTTGCCCAGGCTGTTGTTGAACTCCTGGCCTTAAGTGATCCTTCTTCCTCGGCCTCCCGAAGTGCTGGGATTACAGGCATGAGCCACCACGCCTGGCAAGGATGTCTAGAATCCTAAGAGCTGGTGGACAGGCTCTAAAAAGAAACCTCCTTTCTTTTCTGGCACCAATTGCCACAGGTCCCTTTTCACAGGACTTACATTTCTGTCCTTGGCATTAATGGTTTCCACTTTGTGAGGGGTGAGGCTATTTTCCTCCCAACCATATGGGAATATGCATGTTAAGACTTTTCATGGTGTAAGGGGTAATGGGACTTTTCAAGTAAGAAAAAGTTCATTAATCTCAGGATTTTAGTTTCGTTGTTAACCCTTTTCAGGTTTCTGTGGGGTGGTGAGGTAGGAGGGATGTCTCATTTTCCCCTTAATTTTTGAAACTATCTTTTCTTCATTTTAAGGATGAGCATTCACAGATCATAAAAGCTTCCATGCAGCATGAGCAAGGTGAGTCAGGGCCTTGTGAGTGTCTGTAGTCACCAGCGTTGACTGAAGTGAGTGGAGGGAGAGTAAGAGCACCTGTCTTCAGCCATTACCACTCCATTCTGGAAGCGCCATTTTATTTTCCAAAAATATACTCCATAATTCATTGGTCCCTTCTCTGCTGGAGTCTTGCAGTATCAAAACATAATTCAATATTTCTGTCACTGCAGTCCATAGTCTCATATGAAAGAAGGCAATTTCCATCTGCCCATGAGTTTGTAAAATCAAACACAAGTTAGTTACTTCCAAGATAAAATGGGAGTATAAGCATTGGGTAAATACTCCCATTTCAAGAGGGAGAAATCTGCCAAAAGAAAGGAGGTGCAGCTCCCACGCAAGTCTGAAACTCAGCAGGGCGGTCATCAAATCTTAAAGCTCCAAAATAATCTCTTTTGACTCCATGTCTCTCATCCAGGACACCCCAGTGCGAGGGGTGGGCTCCCAAGGCCTTAAGCAGGGGAGTTCTCAGAGAAAAAACAATCCTGCAGTCACCCCTCTGTATGAATCAAAGACATGAGATATTTATTTCACTTTTTTCTAATTTTGTCATCACAGACCTTATTCTAAAGCTGTGAGATCAATACTGGTTTGCTGTGTGGGAAAAAGAAGAAGACCCCTATCAGTCGACATGCTTTACAGGGACTGCTTATGGAGCCCATTGCTATTCTAACCACCCCGAAGGTAGGATCTCAGTGGAGGGGACACTTGGAAAAACAAATCATTATTCTTTCTTATTCATGCTTGTGTTTTGTATGAATAATATTTTTGTTTTACTTACAGGATTTTTTTTAATGTGGCCTTACCTATGAAGCCATTTATAATGTGTTAGACATTCTCGTTCAATGGGAAGTCTGGCGTATAGGACTCAACAGTAGTTGCTCAAGAAGGCACACTTAATAGTGTGTCAGAAGTCAGTGAGAAGCCAGGTGTCTTCCTCCCCCATGGAGAGACACAATTCCATGCAGTTACGTCCTCTTTTTCATGTCTAGGGAAGTCACAGATATATATATATATATATATATATATATATATATATATATATATATATATATATCCACTTCTAAAATACTAGACTTTGGGTTTCTATTTAGAAGAAGTTTTTATAGCTCAAGAAAATTGTAAAGGCAGTCTCAAAATCAACATCTTAGGCATGTCAACCTTTAAAATGAGGACCTTAAGTTGTAAAATGTCAGACTCATTCGACTTATAGCCATATATCTGTGT
Organism: Saguinus oedipus; assembly: GCA_031835075.1. Classification (NCBI taxonomy): domain Eukaryota; kingdom Metazoa; phylum Chordata; class Mammalia; order Primates; family Cebidae; genus Saguinus; species Saguinus oedipus. The sequence goes on from JASSZA010000040.1 coordinate 4,046,412, forward strand.
ATTTCAGACACACATGGGGAAGAGGGAAAGTACAATGTCATGGCTTCTGGAGTAATTCATTCGGGGTAAGAATCACCCAGTCCAAGAATTCCACAAAGCCTCTCAACCTTGTTTTCCCAAAGACCAATGTTGATGTGAACATGAAAATTAAGGCCGTTTCAGGGACTCACTATGGTGTAAATTGGGATCTGCTGCAGGCAACACTAAGGCCAGCATTCTGAACGTGCAACTTTGCTCTAAGCACATTGCATATTTAGGAATGTAATCTAAGGAAATACTTTTGGTTACGGGTGAAATTATATTTATTGTAATACTGTTGATAGCATTAAAATAATGTGAATATATGTCAGCGAGAGATTGTACAAATCACCTAGAATCCATATATACAACAGTATGTTATATAGCTGTGGAAAATGACTGACAAGGGATTTATTTACATGATCAAATGAAAAGATAATAGAGATCTGAGTAGCAAAGTATTTCCAAACAGTATCTAATATAATGTCTTTTATGTTAAAATTATGTGTTATTAGCCACGCTAAACGTTTTTCCAGTGAAATGATATATGCTGTTATAACTTAAGTTACAGGAATGTAAAGGGATGGAAAGGTTTACCTTTGTTCTTACTCTTTCATGTAGTCTGTATTTTATGTATGTATGTATGTATGTATGTATGTATGTATGTATGTATGTATGTATGTATTCATGCAGAGGCCGGGTCTTGCTATGTTCACCAAGCTGGATTCAAACACCTGGGCTCAAGCAATCCTCCAGCCTCAGCTTCTGGAGTAGCTGGAATTACAGGGGTGCACTGCACATAGCTATTTTTTAAAATCATAAGCATTTTTAACTCATTCATCTAAAACATAGTGAGAAAAGGACACAGAGAAGAATAATATTTGGAATACTGGGAAATAACGTCTGTCACTTCTGTCCTGTCTGCTGCTATTTTACAAAATCCCATAAGAACCAGCAATGTCCACATAGTTTTCAGGCACACAGACATGTATCTGCTACAAGACTATTTTTTAAATGATGCAATAACAGACACAGACACAGAGAAGAATCTTAACAGGCAGCCCGTGCTAAGTTCCCTCCCCCCAACTTTATTCACATCGGTTCATGCCCTGTTGTCCTCCAATCACACTTCCGCGTGACAGCACACAAAAGTATAGTTTTCTGACTGGTCCTGGTGGCTCATGCCTGTAATCCCAAGGCTTTGGCAGGCTGAGGCAGGGTGGATTGCCTGAGCTCAGGATTTCACCCTGTCTCTACAAAATATACATGTATCAATGAGCCGGGTGAGGAGGTGCACGCCTGTAGTCCCCACTGCTCGGGAGGCTGAGGTGGGAGGATGATTTGATCCCTGGAAGCAGAAGTCATAGTGAGCCAGGATTGCACCACTGCACTGCAGCCTGGGAGACAGAGCCAGACACTATCTCTCTCTATACGTAGTTTTTCCTGCGTCTTTGGGTATTAATCCTAAAAGCGCCTGTATCACACAAAATTTATTCTAAATAAATATGTATGCTTTCTCTTCTCTGGCTAATCCGTGTTTTCTTATCAGGGTCTCAGCCATTAACCTTGCAATAGGTGAGGAAAACATCTTACTTTTTATCTCCTACAATGTGCAGGAAGTAGGGAGTTTGTAAACCAGGCAACGAGACCACCGAGGAGACCCGAGGAATGGAATGCCCTGTGAAGAATTGCCTCAGAGGCAGAGACAGCAAAGAGCAGAACAGAATTGGGGATTGCAGGTGGGACGAGGGACACAGACTATCAGAGGCAAATGAGGAGGGAACTGGGTGCATGGCTTATCTAGAGAATTGCTCCCAGGGAGTATGTATTTTGGGGGAAGCACAGGGCTAACCAAGATTTGCACTCTTGGCAGCTCAGAAGGCTTTCTGGGCTCTGGGGATGAGGGACTCAGCTGAATGTGCGATGGCTGTCCTGGCTCCAGAAAGAGGCTGCATGTCCAAGTTCCTTACTGAACTCCTGGGGAATTACCAGGATCTGGCTAGAGACAGAATCTGCCCTTCCTGGGACCTTGAGACAGAATCTGCCCTTCCTGGGGACCTGGAGACAGAAGCTGCCCTTCCTGGGGACCCTGAGACAGAAGCTGCCCTTCCTGGGAACCTGGAGACAGAAGCTGCTCTACCTGGGGACCTTGAGACAGAAGCTGCCCTTCCTGGGGACCTGCAGACAGAATCTGCCCTTCCTGGGGACTGGACAGAAGCTGCCCTTCCTGGGGACCTGGAGACTCATTGCCTCCTAGTATTCTGCAGGACAGAAATGTGAGCTGCCTTTGTGTCTTGCAGTGTAGGGTTACTTTCTGCAAATTGGCTGAGATTGGAATGGCACCTCCTGAAACTTCATTTTGATGACTCTCCCCAAAGACTGAAATTCCTTAGCAAAGATAATTTTTCATGCAAACCATCTGCTTTAATGAAGAAAAAGAAAAAAACAGAAAAGGAAAAAGAAATCATGACCTCAGTTTTCTGCCAAACAGACGAATCCTTGGTTTTCACCAAAAGGCAAAGTGCTAATTAATTTTTAAAATGCTGACCTCCTTTGAATTATTTTAGCTCATTAGATTAAAAACATGTGTCACGATTGCATGTGTTTTTATTCTTCCACAGGCTCGAAACTCTGGATGTTTGGGGAGGCTTTCTACATGTCTGGAAGCCCTTCATGCCTCATTGTGAACTGGTATCTCAGGTGAATTTTCTCTTGAGTGACAGAACAAAGACCTGCATTGTGAGCAGGGGAGAGGCAAGGCTGAATTTTAAAGCATAAAGTGGTTAATTTAGAAGCAGCAGAGGTTGGAGTGGGGGAGACAAATTTACTTAGTTTATAAACATTTCTGGTGGGTGCGGTGGCTCAAGCCTGTCATCCCAGCACTTTGGGAGGCTGAGGCAGGTGGATCACAAGGTCCAGAGATCGAGACCATCCTGGTCAACATGGTGACACTCCATCTCTACTAAAAATACAAAGATTAGCTGGGCACGGTGGCGCGTGCCTGTAATCCCAGCTACTCGGGAGGTTGAGGCAGGAGAATCGCTTGAACCCAGGAGGCGGAGGTTGCGGTGAGCCGAGATCACGCCATTGCACTCCAGTCTGGGTAACAAGAGTGAAACTCTGTCTCAAAAAAAAAAACCTTTTCTGGAGCTGGCCAACGTATGTCAATTATATGACCAATTCAGGTAGAAATCAGACCTAGAAAAAGGAGAAAAACAATATACAAATGAACACAGGTGAGGTGATATTAGAGCTTTGGTAATGGGGGTTTAGGGGCTCTAGCTGCTTTTAGGAGAGTGTGTGTGTGTGTGTGTGTGTGTGTGTGTGTGTGTGTGTGTGTGAACTAGCTGAGACTGGGTAATTTATAAAGAATAGACGTTGAATTGGCTCACAGTTCTGCAGGCTATTCAGGAAGCATGGCTAGCGAGGCCTCAGGAAACTTACAATCATGGAGGAAGCTGAAGAGGAAGCAAGAGTCTTACACAGCCAGAGCAGGAGCAAGAGAAAGAGAGAGAGCAACTGCCACACACTTTTAAACATCCAGATTTTCTGAGAACTCTATCACAAAAACAGTACTTGAAAGATAGCACTAAACCATTAGAAAGGGCCCCGATGACCCAGTCACCTCCCACCAGGCCCCGCCGCCAGCTTTGGGGATTACAGTTGAATCTGAGATTTGGGCAGGGACATAGAACCAAGCCAAATCACTCACCAGGGTGGTGAGATTTGCAGTGAATTGAGATCGTTCACTGCACTGCAGCCTGGGCAACAAGAGTGAGACTCTGTCTCAAAAAAAAAAAAAAAAAAAAAAAAAAAAAAAAAAAAGAGAAACTAACACAGTTGCATTTTTCCTGGTTTTGCCTGCCGGCTTCATATTGGAGGGAAAAGTGGGTCCCCATGATTCCATCTCGATGGAACGTATAGTTCTCAGTTCTCCGCCTCCCTCCCACGTCACCTTCAGATGACATTATTTGTTTATTTATAGTTCCCTGCCTTTCCAGAAACCATGGTTCCGTGCCTCCTGCACCTGCACCGCTAAGCCCAGAACGTGGCCCTCCCTGAGTGAGGTGTTAGTCGGACTGAGCTCTGACACTCATCCCAGTACCTCTCAGCCACTTCCTGCAGGTGTCTGTCCTGGTCTGCGAACATGGAGACGGGGATATCTTTTGCCTGATGAAAACGCGCCCCAGAGAATGTCGCTGCTTAAACAGACTCAGCCTTCCCTGCGGCATCTCCTGGGCATTTCCCTTGCTGGGAATCCCCAGTTCTCTCTTTTGAATGAGGGGCGTGGGCTGAGCAGGGACTTTCTGTTTTCCTGCCCTCAAGTTTCCTCTTAGCTGAAAACAACTGTGCCTGTCTTTTCTCAGGGGAAAAAACGGGAGGCAGGAGACAGTAAGATATAAAGCTCAGAGACAGAATTTACATGCTGGGCTGGATATGGTGGCTCAGCCTGTAATCCCAGCACTCTGTGAGGCCGAGGCGGGCAGATCACCTGAGGTCAGGAGTTCGAGACCAGCCTGGCAAATATGGTGAAATCCCATCTCTACTAAAAATAGAAAAATTACCCGGGCGTGGTGGTGGTGGGTGCCTGTAGCCCCAGCTACTCGGGAGGCTGAGGTGGGATAATTGCTTCAACCCAGGAGGCGGAGGTTGCCATGAGCTGAGATTTTGCCACTCACTCCAGCCTGGGTGACACAGTGAGATTCCCTTAAAAAAAAATAGAAAAGCTCCAGTGCAATAGCTCACGCCTGCATTCTCAGCACCTTGGGAGGCTGAGGCAGGTGGATCACTTGAGGTCAGGGCTTGGAGATCAGCCTGGCCAACATGGTGAAACCTCCATCTCTACTAAAAATATGAAAATTAGCTGGGCGTGGTGGCCAACACCTGCAGCCCCAGCTACTCAGGAGTTTCAGGAAGGAGCATGGCTTGAACCCGGGAGGCAGAGGTTGCGGTGAGCTGAGATCCAGCCACTGCACTCCAGCCTGGGTGACACAAGAGCCCGCCCCCACACCTGCTGATTTTTGTATTTTTAGTAGAGACCATGTTGGCCAGGCTGGTCTCGAACTCCTGAGCTCAGGTGATCCGCCCACCTCAGCCTCCCAAAGTGCTGGGATTATAGGCATGAGTCACAGTGCCTGGCCTCTCTATGTATCTATCTATGTCCTATGTATTATAATCATTTATTATGTCAATGTTTCATCTGTCTTTTATTCTATCTATTTGTCACCTATGTGTCTACCTATCTTTCTATTATCTATCTATGTGTCTATCTATTCATCTATGTATCTATCTATGTATCTATCTTTCTATCTATCATCTATGTATCTATCTATCTATATATGTATCTATCATCTATTATTAATCTATCTATCATCTATCTATCTATCATCTATGTATCTATCTATCTATGTGTCTGTCATCCATGTATCTATCATCTATCAATCATCTATCATCTATCTATCATCTATCTATCTATCATCTATCATCTATTTATCTATCATCTATCTATCATCTGTGTATCATCTACCTATCATCTATCTATCTATGTATCTATCTATCTATCTGTCTATCTATCTACCTATCATCTATGATCTATCTATCTATCTACCTATCATCTATCTAAAAAATAGATCTAATAGACACTCCATCTAAAAGTAATAATAAGAAAATATTTATTTATTTGTTTTATTATTATTATTATTATTTTCCCTCAGATTCTTACGTGGCAAGTCAATGTCTCATTATTATTTTTTTAGATGGAGTGTCGCTCTGTCTCCCAGGCTGCAGTGCTGGTTATTGTTTTTTTCTTATTTTTTTATTTTTTTTTTTACTGGAGCTGATGTCTCTATTAAAAAAAAGGATTAAAAAAAGTTATAGTTTTTGTTTATACTTATTTATTTTTATTTATTCGTTTATTATTTATCTATTTTTAATCATTTATTTTTGACATGGAGTCTCGCTCTGTCTCCCAGGACGGACGGCATAAAAGTCACCGTTTTTGTTTTTATTCATTTATTTATAATTAATTATTTTTTTTGAGATGGAGGCTCGCTCTGTCTCCCAGACTGGAGTGCAAAAGTTTCTGTTTATCTTTTTATTCATTCATTTATTTGTATGTACTTATTTATAATTAATTAATTTATTTCTGAGACAGAATCTCACTCTGTCTCCCAGGCTGGAGTGCAGAAACGTCACCGGTTTTTATTATTTATTTATAATTAATTTATTTCTGTGATGGAGTCTCGCTCTGTCTCCCAGGCTGGAGTGCAGAAATGTCACCGGTTTTTATTTATTTATTTATAATTAATTTATTTATTTCTGAGACGGAGTCTCACTCTGTCTCCCAGACTGGAGTGCAATGGCGGGAACTCAGCTCACTGCAACCTGCACCTCCTGGGTTCAAACAATTCTCCTCCTGCCTCAGCCTCCCATGGAGCTGGGACTACACGCACCCACCACCATGCCCAGCTGATTTTTGTATTTTTAATAGAGACAAGGTTTCACCTTGTTGGCCAGGCTGGTCTCGATCTCCTGACCTTGAGATCCACACGCCTTGGCCTCCCTAAGTGCTGGGATGACAGGCGTGAGCCACCGTGCCCGGCCTAAGACTTCCAAATCAAAGGCGAGTCTCAGAGCAAAGGCTGGGGAGCTCGGGGCCAGGGGCCTGTAACATAATAAACTCTGCCCAGACCCTTTAACCCCGTTCATGCCGGAGGCCACAATCTTGTGAAAAACCAGACCTTGGCAGTGACCTTCAGCTGCACATCAATCACACCCACAAGCTTAGTGTTCCAGTAGTGGAACACCAGGCATACACTGGTTACTCATGAGCCCTCCATGCAGGAAAAGGTGAAGGCTCTGGTGCCACCTCTCCGCAGCCGACGACACACGTGACGGACGCCGGGATCGTCCGGCGCTGGGACACGGGGCCCCAAAATGTGTAGGTTGAGTTCCCAGCAGAGGGTCTCTGGCAATGAGACTTTATGTGGAAATACGGTTCTTGCAGACGTAATTAGTTTCAGTAGGAAGTTATCAGGGCCAGCACTCAGTTCAATACGGTAGCCGCATTCCTGCTAATAAGGAAACCTGAGCCCCGCCACATCCTCGGAATTCCAGGAACTGGGGCAGGGACGCCGTTAACCCTTCCTTCTCCAGATTCACTAGTGCTGAATCAGACACCCCAGGAGAGTGAACAGCAGAAAAGGGAGAGCTGTGACTTACCCTGGAATCCCTTGCCTCCAGCTCCACGGAAGAGTCTAGATTAGGCCGGGTGCGGTGCCTCACGCCTGGAACCCCAGCAGTTTGGGAGGCCGAGGCGGGCAGATCACCTGAGGTCGGGAGTTCGAGACCAACCTGGCCAACGTGGAGAAACGCCGTCCCTAATGAAAATACAAAAAATTAGGCCAGGTGCAGTGGCTCACACCTGAAATCCCAGCACTTTGGGAGGCCGAGGCGGGTGGATCAGCTGAGGTCAGGAGTTCGAGACCAGCCTGGCCAACATGGAGAAACGCCATCTCCACTAAACATACAAAAAATTAGACCGGATGCAGTGGCTCACACCTCAAATCCCAGCACTTTGGAGGCTGAGGTGGGCAGATCACCTGAGGTCAGGAGTTTGAGACGAGCCTGGCCAACATGCAGAAACCCTGTCTCTACCAGAAATATAAAATTAAGGCTGGGCATGGTGGCTCATATCTGTATTCCCAGCACTTTGGGAGGCCGAGGTGGGCAGATCACAAGGTCAGGAGATCAAGACCATCCTGATCAACGTGGTGAAACCCAATCTCTACAAAAAAAATACAAAAATTAGCTGGGCATGGTGGTGGGTGCCTGTAGTCCCAGCTACTCGGGAGGCTGAGACACGAGATCACTTGAACCCGGGAGGCGGAGGTTGCAGTGAGCTCAGATCGTGCCACTGCACTCCAACCTGGGGGACAGAGGGAGACTCTATCTCAAATAAATAAATGGGAAAACTGGTGTAAGAGTCCTGGTTGTATCAGGAGGTGTTGTGTGAACCGGAGTGACTCCTCATCTTGAATCGGGGCTGGGAAAGTGAGTGTCAGACATGCTGGAGTTGGCAGAAGATACAGACATCAAGATCTCACTGCTGAAAGCGGCTGCCATAAAGAAGCCAGATGAGGCCGGGCGCGGTGGCTCAAACCTGTAATCCCAGCACTGTGGGAGGCCGAGGCGGGTGGATCATGAGGTCAAGAGATCAAGACCATCCTGGTCAACAAGGTGAAACCCCGACTCTACCAAAAATACAAAAATTAGCTGGGCATGGTGGTGTGTGCCTGTAATCCCAGCACTTTGGGAGGCTGAGGCGGGTGGATCACGAGGTCAAGAGATCGAGACCAACCTGGTCAACGTGGTGAAACCCCGTCTCTACTAAAAATACAAAAATTAGCTGGGCATAGTGGCGCGTGCCTGTAATCCCAGCTACTCAGGAGGCTGAGGCAGGAGAATTGTCTGAACCCGGGAGGCGGAGGTTGCGGTGAGCTGAGATCGCGCCATTGCACTCCAGCCTGGGTAACAAGAGCTAACTCCGTCTCAAAAAATAATAATAATAATAAAATAAGAAGCGGGATGAAACCCAGGAGAAACAAGATGGCCACCAGCATCACCTCTGGCTGCCTCCCTACTGCACTCCCACCAGCAGCAGGACGGTTTACAGATGCCATGGCAAGGTCAGGAATTCACCCTCGATGGTCTGAAAAGGAGAGTCCTGAATAATCCACCCCTCCTTTAGAATATCATCAAGAAGTAACCGTACAATCGGGTCACAGCGGCCCTCCAGGCTGCTCTGCCTATAAAGTAGCCATTCCTTTTTGGGGAGGAAAGAGGAGTCTTGGTCAGTCACCCAGGTTGGACTGCAGTGGTGCGATCTCAACTCACTGCAACGTCTGCCCCCCAGGTTCAAGCGATTCTCCTGCCTCAGCCTCCCGTGTAGCTGGGACTACAGGCACCCACCACCCCAGCAGGCTAATTTTTGTATTTTTAGTAGAGACGGGGCTTCACCACATTGTCCAGGCTGGTCTCGAACTCCTGACCTCAGAGGATCCATCCACCTCGTCCTCCCAAAGTGCTGGGATTACAGGCGTGAGCCACTGTGCCTGGCCTTTTTGGTTTCTTTGTTCTGAGATGGAGTCTCTGTCGCCCAGGCTGAAGTAAACCGGTGCCATCTCAGGTCACTGTAACCTCCACCTCCCAGGTTAAAGCGATTCTCCCGTTTCAGCCACCACGCACAGCTATTTTTTTTTTTTTTTTTTTTGACGGAGTCTGGCTCCGTCACCCAGGCTGGAGTGCAATGGTGCAATCTCTGCTCACTGCAACTTCTGCCTCCTCAGTTCAAGCGATTCTCCTGCCTCAGCCCCCTGAGTAGCTTGGAAGGCACAGGAACCCACCACCACGCCCAGCTAACTTTGCATTCTAGTAGACACGGGGTTTCACCGTGTTAGCCAGGCTGGTCTCGAACTCCTTACCTCAGGTGATCCGTCCAGCTCAGCCTCCCAAACTGCCGAGGCTTGGGAAGCCAAGGTGGGTGGATCATCTGAGGTCAGGAGTTCGAGACCAGGCATGAGCCACCACGCCCGACTCAAATTATTCTACGTCATTTTTTCTGCATTGGGAGGCCCTAAAGTGGGGTGTAAAGAGAAGCTGTTTTTAATTTTTCTTCTTTGAGGCCATTCCTGGCTAATTTTTTTATTTTTAGTAGACACAGGGGTTCACCGTGTTGGCCAGGCTGGTCTCGAACTCCCGACCTCATGATCCGCCCACCTTGGCCTCCCAAAGTCCTGGGATTCCCGGGATGAGCCACTGTCCCCAGCAGAGAAGCTGGTTTTTATTACCGTATTTACCCAAATCCCGCAACCTTAAAGCCAACCAGTTACTCGTTTTCCCCCCCCCTGTGGACTCGACTGCCCCCTGCTGGCCAATTCCTGTGATTGCAGGCGTGCGGTGCTGGGAGAATCGGGCTTTGAGGTCTCATTTGCTGGCTGGGGACTTTTCTGGGGCAGATAGAGCAAAAGCGCCTTAAAACTACTAGAATCGGCCGGGCGCGGTGGCTCATGCCTGTAATCCCAGCAGTTTGGGAGGCCAAGGTGGGCGGATCACTAGGGCAGGAGTTCAAGACCAGCCTGGCCAATGTCGTGAAACCCCATCTCTACTAATAATACAAAAATTGGCCAGGTGTGGTGGCTCACACCTGTAATCTCAGCACTCTGGCATGATGGCAGGTGCCTGTAATCCCAGCTACTCAGGAGGCTGAGACAGGAGAATTGCTTGAACCCGGGAGGTGGAGTTTGTGGTGAGCAGGGGTCTTGCCACGGCACTCCAGCCTGAGTGAGAGAACAAGACCCCATCTCAAAAAAAAAAAATTAGCCGGGCACGGTGGCTCAAGCCTGTAATCCCAGCACTTTGGGAGGCCAAAGTGGGTGGATCACAAGGTCAGGAGTTCAATTCCAGCCTGGCCAACCTGGTGAAACCCCATCTCTACTAAAAAAACAAAATTTACCCGGGCGTGGTGGCAGGCGCCTGTAATCCCAGCTACTCAGGAGGCTGAGGCGGGAGAATCGCTTGAGCCTGGTAGGTGGATGTCGCAGTGAGCCGAGTTCGTGCCATTACACTCCAGCCTGAGCAACAAGAACAAAATTCTGGTTCAAAAAAATAAATAAATAAAAAATAACCTATTTATGCCTAGTGTTCCATTATTGGAATGCTAAGCTTGTGGGAGTTATTTATATCTTACTGCTCAAGGTCATCGTCCAGGTCTCATTTTTCTTTTCTTTTCTTATTTTTTTTGAGACTGAGTCTCGCTCTGTCCGCCAGGCTGGAGTGCAGTGGTGAGATCTCAGCTCATGGCAACCTCTGCCTCCAGGTTCAAGCGATTCTCCTGCCTCAGCCTCCTGAGTAGCTGGGACTACAGTCATCTGCCACCACGCCTGGCTAATTTTTGTATTTTTAGTAAAGACAGGGTTTCAACATATTGGTCAGGCTGGTCTCGAACTCCTGACCTCAGGTGATCCATCTGCCTCGGCCTCCGAAAGTGCTGGGATGGCAGACGTGAGCCGATGCACCCGGCCAGCCAGGTCTGATTTTTCCCAAAACGATTTGCAACCTCTGGCATAAATAAATTTATTTTAATTTTATTTTCATTTTTTATTTTTTAAGAGTCTTCGGCTGGACTGCAGAAGATCTCAATTTACTGCAACCTCCCCTCCTGGGTTCAAGCAATTCTCCTGCCTCAGCCTCCTGAGTAGCTGGGATTACAGGTGCCTCTCACCACATCCGGCTAATTTTTGTATTTTTCATGGAGATGGGATTTTGCCATGTTGGCCAGGGTGGTCTCGAACTCCTATCCTGGGGTGATCCAGCCTCTGCCTCCCAAAGTGCTGTGATTTCAGGCATGAGCCACCATGTCTGGCACAAAATCGGTTTATTTTAATTTAATTTATTATTATTATTATTGTTGTTATTTTTGAAACAGAGTCTCTCTGTCGCCCAGGCTGGAGTGCAGTGATGCAATCTCGGCTCACTGCAACCTCCCCCTCCTGGATTCAAGCAGCTTTTCTGCCTCAGCCTCCCGAGTAGCTGGGATTACAGTTGCTGGAATAATTTTTGTATTTTTAGGTCGGGCGCGGTGGCTGACGCCTGTAATCCCAGCACTTTGGGAGGCCGAGGCGGGTGGATCACGAGGTCAAGAGATCGAGACCATCCTGCTCAACACGGTGAAACCCCGACTCTACTAAAAATACAAAAATTAGCTGGACATGGTGGTGCGGGCCTGTAATCCCAGCTACTCAAGAGGCTGAGGCAGGAGAATTTCCTGAACCCAGGAGGCGGAGGTTGCGGTGAGCCGAGATCGCACCATTGCACTCCAGCCTGGGTAACAACAGCAAAACTCCGTCTCAAAATAATAATAGTAATAATAATAATAATAATAATAATAATAATTTTTGTATTTTTAGTAGAGACGGGGGTTTTTCCACGGTGGTCAGGGTGGTCTCGAACTCCTGACCTCAGGTGATCCACCCGCCCCCCACCTCGGCCTTCCAAAGTGCTGGGGCGACAGGCGGGAGCCACGTCGCCCGGCCACGCATGGGTTAAAGTGTCCGTGCTGAAGTCATTGACCTGCAAGACCCTGTCACCCGCCACGCCCCCCACCCCGCACCACGCCCACCCGCCCCTCCGGGAAACACACCTTTAATTTGGAAGTTTCAGACACTAGGGGGCAAAAGCGTCCTCTGCAAAGTCAGCCCTGGCAGGCTCAGCCCCCGGTAATGAAGGGGTTACAGGAGAAACTGGAAAACCTGGTCTAGGGGGTCGGGGTTGGGGCTGGAGCCGGGCTGCCTCTGCAGCCTGAAAGGCACCCAGCAGGTTGGCTGAACCCCTCCTGTGGGAGGCGCTGAGCTGTGGAAGGAATTTGGGGTGAGGGAACCTGGGGATGCCCGCGTCTCCTTCTGCCAGAGATGCCCCTGAGGCAGAAGCTGCCATCAAGGAACTCTGTTTCTGGGACCTCCCTCCGTGTGGACCGAAGCCCAGGAGAGTCTGTCTTGGCATTTCTGGGTTTTATTCACTTTGAGATGCCGAGGCGGGCGGATCACCTGAGGTCGGGAGTTCGAGACCAGCCTGGGCAACATGGGAAAACCCCATCTCTACTAAAAACAAAATACAAAAATTACCCGGGCCTGGTGGCAGGTGCCCATAATCCCAGCTACTTGGGAGGCTGAGGCAGAAAAATATCTTAAATCTGGGAGGCGGCAGTCCGGGAGCTGAAACTTTACCCAGAGCTGCTTAGGAGGAGGCTGTGGTTCCAGAAATTCAGTCTGAACTGACAAGCTGGACAGGGAACCTCTGGCCCCCTGAAACCCCGACAAGACCCCCTCTTGACTCACAGGCCCTGGGGGTATCTGAAGCAGGGATGAAAATCTAGGTAGGTTATTTTTACTTTTTTTTTTTGAGACTGTTTCACTCTCGTCACCCAGGCTGGAGTGCAATGGCGCGATCTCGGCTCACTTCGACCTGTGGCATAAATAAGTTTATTTTGATTTAATTTTCTTTTTTTTTTTTGAGATGGAGTTTTGCTCTTGTTACCCAGGCTGGAGTGCAATGGTGCGATCTCGGCTCACCGCAACCTCCGCCTCCTGGGTTCAGGCAATTCTCCCGCCTCAGCCTCCCTAGTAGCTGGGATTACAGGCACGCGCCACCATGCCCAGCTAATTTTTGTATTTTTAGTAGAGACGGGGTTTCACCATGTTGACCAGGATGGTCTCGATCTCTTGACCTCGTGATCCACCCGCATCGGCCTCCCAAAATGTTGGGATGACATGTGTGACCCACCATGCCTGGCTAGTTTTTGTAGTTTTAGTAGAAACGATGTGGGGGTGTTGTTCACCACATTGGCCAGGCCGGTCTGGAACTCCTGACCTCAGGAGATCCACCCACCTCGGCCTCCCAAAGTGCTGGGGGGACAGGCGTGAGCCTGGTAGGTAGCTTTCTTTTTCTTTTTAAATCTATTTCTTGCTGGTTGCAGAACCGGCTCTTCAAGTTAAAACTCTGGGAAACCTTATCTGCTGGAATTCTCACCTCAGTTGCTGCCTTGGAAACCCCCTTCCCGCCTCCAGCGCTGGGCTGGAAACAAATCTTCACAAGAAAAGAGAAATCCGATGCCTTCAGGAACAGGCCAGCGGTGGGGGGGATCTCTGGTTTGCTAAGTTTTGAGTAAACTTCCGGGGCTGGGAGGCCGGAAAACGGGGGCAAGTCCCAAGCGCCAGGTGGGGGAGTCTCCCAGTATCTTTGCTGGCAACACCGCCCCCTTGGCCCCCCGCTGTTTTCTCCAGTGCGGCTCTGCCCCAGCCCTCAGGACAGACTCCCACACCCTGAAAGCAAGTACTGAGTGTGGGATGAGTCAGCTGGGAACGGGAGGGGTTGCAGCGTTTTTTAAACTTTTTTTTTTTTTTTTTTGAGACAGAGTCTCCCTGTGTCCCCCAGGCTGGAGTGCAATGGCACGATCTCGGCTCACCGCAGCCTCCACCTCCCGGGTTCAAGCGATTCCCCTGCCTCAGCCTCCCGAGGAGCTGGGATCACAGGCTCTCACCAGCACACCCGGCTAATTTTGTATTTTTAGTAGAGATGGGGGGGGGTGTTTCTCCGTGTTGGCCAGGCTGCTCTCTAACACTTCACCTCGTGATCCACCCGCCTCAACCTCCTAAGTGCTAGGGTGACAGGCCTGAGCCACTGCGCCTGGCAAACTTCTTTTTTCTGAGATGGAGTGTGGGTAACACTCCACCATGGGCACCGAGGAAGGCGAACTGTCCAGACCCCAGGCACAATGAGGGCCTGAACAGTATCTTAGTTTATAGTGTCATGGCTCAGCTATTTCCTTTATATAATCCTTCATATATAATCATATATTAGTTTATACAATTAGTGCCCGAAGTATGACTTACTGCTTACGTATATGTAGCTTACATAATTATACTTAATACTTGTACCTACTGAGTTCTATATAATCATATAACTTCCTGCTGACTATACTAGCTTATATCTAGCACACTTAGTCCCATATAATCCTTCTATATAATCATGTAATAACTTCCTGCTGACTATACTAGCTTATATATTTCTAGCACACTTAGTCCCATATAATCCTTCTATATAATCATATAATAACTTGCTACTTACTATACTAGCTTATATATATCTACGATACTTAGTCGTATGTAATGTTTCTACATAATCATATAATAACTTACTGCTACTGTGCACGGCACAACTCTCTGCCCAGGTGACACAATGGGGTGGCCCCCTCGCTTCTGACTCATGTGATTATGTATGCCCTATTACTAAGCCTGTAGATGATGACCTCATGTACGACCCTGCCCCCTGCTTGTACCTAATAAATACAGATGCTCTTGGGCATTTGGAGGCCTGGATGATCTCCGCTCACAGGTGGCATGGCCCCCCGAGTCCAGATGCTCTTCACCGGTTCTTCAGTGTCCTGTCTCTTTACTTCTCTGATCCTGCACCTCAACGCAGCATAAGGGACACTCCACGACCCTGGTGACTTCCTCCTGGGCCTCAGGGTCAAAGCAGAACAGTGAGGACAGGGTGGCTGCCCTCTGGAAAGCGTCAGCAGGGAGGCAAGGGAAGAGGAACCGGGTGACAGGCTCAGAAAACGGGAAGAGTCCCACAGAAATCATGCTGAGAAAAAAATAATGCTTCCCTAGGGAAGCACATGGACGGAAGAGACGGACTGAACACCCAGGGATGCTGAGCACAGAGAGGGAAGGGGACAGCACATTCCCAAGGGACAGCTGTAGCCAGGGAGCCTAGCCTGCCACAACAGTGGTGATCAAGACTCAGGTGCCATCTGGTCCCTTTCTCAGGGGTAGCCGAACACCACCCCCATCCCTACTGACCTGGTGATGCCATTCTTCCTAGGGCCACTCACCGCTGCAGCTGCTTTTCTTTGACTTCTTCTCACCTGACCACAGATCAGACCTTGGCTGTCTGCTGCCGCCCAGGGAGAGTGCACTAATGTGCGCACTAACCCCACTGCCCAGCACACCCAGGAGAGTGGGGCAGCTGGGAGAGCTGGAAAACGGAGCCCTTACGTAGCCACCTCGGGCTTCCCCGCCAGCAGCCAAATGTGAGTATCCAGCTCATTAGGTGAGTTCTAGTGCTTCAAACAAGAGGCCACAGGAGGAAGAGCAGCAACTCGCCATCCCGGGGATCCTCACTCATGGTGTAAAACCACTCCCAGCAGGTTCTGGGGTGTGCGGCAGAAGTCGGCAACCACTCTTTGGGGAAGGAACTCAGGAGGGGATGCCAACATGGATGGGAATTGGAACTGGTGATCTGAAGGTCCCTTGCTGCCCTGAGGCTTACATCCCATAAAGAGAGACCCTCTCATCATCTCCAGCATTCCTGCTTCATCATGTTTCCCCAAGGAGAAGTAAGTGCATCTCACTAGAAAAGACAAGAAAGCAGCCCTTTGCTGATTCAACACTTACTAAGCAGATACGGTGTCCTGGGCACCCAGTTTCAGAAATGACTAAAACACCATCCTTGCCTTCAAGGAACTCAGAGAACATGCGGCAGCCACAGACTCTTACAGCACAATTACCACCCGGAGTTCCAAGAGCCTAATGTGGGGTGGGGAGGGGAGAGGTTAAAAATGCTATCAGAACTGGAGACCAAAGTCCCTAACACTGCAATGGGACTGTGGAGTTGACGTTAAAATTGTGCCTTGAAGGAGGCCAGGAGTGCGCCAGGACAAGGCCGTGGGATCCGCCACTGCAAAGCAGCGAGACCTGGGGCAGCAGGCTGATGGCGACCTGTGAATAAACTGCACAGCGTGAACCCAGGGAGTGTTCGGCTTAAGGGTGGAGAGAGCTGGGCCGACTCCTTGAGCTGTTGGGACTTCAGCCTGAGAAGGCCTGGCAGGGTTTTCACTAGAGGATTGCTAGGGACAGATTTGTGACTTAGAAACTAAACTGAAAGAGTGTGGAGGACAGACTCAAGGGAGGAAAGACAGAGGCCTCCACGTTGGTCAGGAGGCTCACGGAATAGTGCAGGCTCCAGACCACGACGCCTGAACTCAGGAAGTAGCAGCGGGGATGCAGGAAGAGGAGCAGTTTGGTCTCATCAGGAACTTCAGAGGCACGGACCTGGAACTCGGTTATGAAGTCAACGCGGGGGACTGGGTAAGCGGAGGGACAGAGGAGCACAGCACGGTGGCGCTGCGGAACCTGAGCCCTGACTGAGATGGAGAAGAGTTTGAAAAGCAATTTCGGCAGGGAAGTTGGGCTGTGTGTTGGGCGACTTAGGTCGGAGGGGCGGCAGGACATGGAGAGTGGGAATGTTTCTCGTCACCTGCAAAAGAGGCGTGAAAAAGACAGTCCCTCCAGACCCCATTGGCAGGCACTGACAGAGCCGCTGGGACACAGGAAAGCAGGCCTGGGGGGGGGCTCAGTCCTGCAAGACTCAGCCTAGAGCTGCGGGGACCCCAGACAAGTGTTCCCGTCCTTCTTGCTGCTTCCATGCCCTCTGGAGGTAGACTCTGAGGGTGCAGTTAGGTCGCTGGGGGCAAGCTTAGACTCTTGCCTAAGGGTGCAGCACAGAAGTGCCTCAGCTTCCTCCTCCAGCTCCATCCTGCTCCTCAGGCTGCACAGCCTGCCTTCTCCCACAGCTCTGCCCACAGCTTCACCCCAGTTCTGCTCCGCTCCACCAGCGTCTCCACCATCAGCTCTTACTCCTGCAACTCCGCCGAAGCTGCTTCTCCCACAGCTCCACCCTAGCTGTTCCGCCCCCGCCCCCAGCCCCCTCCCCAGCGGTTTCTCGAAGCCCCGCCCCACCCTGCTCCTCCCAAAGCCCCGCCCCCATTCCCTCCCCAGCGGTTTCTCAGCACCGTCCAGATTCCCGCCTCTCCCCCAGCCCCACCCTGCCTCTCCTGAGGGTTTCCAAAGCCCCGCCCCCAGCCCCTTCCCCAGCGGTTTCTCAGCCCCTCCCCTCCACAGCACCGCCCTGCCTCTGGCTGTGTCCAATGCCCTGCCCCCGGGGTTGCTCTCGCCCCACCCCACCCCAGCTCCATCCTGCTCCGCTGGCTCTTCCCAAGGCCCCGCCCCCAGTCCCCTCCCCGGTTTTTCAGCCCCACCCCTCACAGAGCCACACCTCTCCCCAGCGGTTTCTCTGAGCCCTGCCCCGCTTCCAAAGACCCGCCCCCAGCCCCTCCCCAGCGATTTCTTTCAGCCCCACCCTCCTCCTCTCAGCGGCCCCCTCCCTCCCCGCGCTGGTTCTCAGAAGTCCGCAAGCACCTCCTGCAGCCTGGCTCAGATTTCCCCAGACTCCACCCCAGCGATTATCTCAGTCCCGCCCTTCCCCTCCCCAGCTCCGCCCTCCTCCTCTCAGCCCCGAGCCCCCGACCCTCCCCCGTGGTTTTGCCCAGCTCCTCCCTGCTGGTGTCGCAGCTCTGAGCTTAAAACTCCTGCCTGGTGGCCTTGTCCCGCCCCTCTTCTTTTTTCTCTCTGGTTCCTTTTCCTCCTTCTGGTTGTTTGTCCAGGCTGCCAGTCTCCAGCTCCCCTGATGGCCTGGTGGGCTGGCGGGAGCCAGGACTGGTAAACTCAACAGCGTCTCCTGGCGGCCAGTGCGTGCTTAAGTGCGTGATGACGTCATGCGTGGCTTCATGAAGAGTGGATTTCTAAAGACTTGGCTGTCTATAGGCAAGGCTGAGTACGTGCCTCCTGCGTACGTGCGTGTTACGTGCCGCCGTACTTCTTCGTGAAAGGGGAATGACGGGAGCTGCATGAAAGCGGGAGATACGGACTGTGAGCACCTGTCACTAACCCCCGTTTTCCCGGAGTCAGTGGTAGTGAGCGACCTTGCAGCCCCGACAGGAGCCTGGAGCTCTTTGTTCTCACCGCGGCCCACGTCTCCTCACTTGTGAGCCCGTCGTCCTGGCTCCGGTGGCCTCGCTGGGTCGCGGAGAGGCGGAGGACTGTTCTTCTGTTACCAAAAGCCAGAATCGGCCCTGGACGCGACGACTCTCAGGGTCCGGAGGCCGTAACACTGGCCCCCGCTGAAAGGTACGGGACCCTGTTTGCTGGCCCTCTTGCGGACAGCACCTGAAGGCTGGGGTTTCCCTGGATGTTTGGGAACCCGTGTGGGGTGCGCCCAAGGCACCCTTTCCTGTCCCCTGCTCTCGCCAGGGTCTCAGCCCCGCTCCTTCTAGGCGTGTCTACTCGCGGCATGCGTCTTCGAATAGAAATCCGATCCCGTGTGTTCGGGCCGGGCGCGGTGTCTCACGCCTGTAATCCCAACACTGGGAGGCCGAGGTGGGCGGATGATCGGGAGTTCTAGACCAGCATGACCAACATGGAGAAACGCCCGTCTCTACTAAAAATACAACAATTTTAGCCAGGCGTGGTGGAGCATGCCTGTAATCCCAGCTACTCCGGAGGCTGAGGCAGGAGAATTGCTTGAACTG
The DNA here is from genome assembly GCA_031835075.1 of Saguinus oedipus. Classification (NCBI taxonomy): domain Eukaryota; kingdom Metazoa; phylum Chordata; class Mammalia; order Primates; family Cebidae; genus Saguinus; species Saguinus oedipus. The sequence goes on from JASSZA010000040.1 coordinate 4,065,415, forward strand.
GGAGGCAGAGATTTCGGTGAGCCGAGATCGCACCATTGCACTCCAGCCTGGACAAGAGCGAAACTCTGTTCAAAAAAGTAAAGCCCTGTGCTGCTCCACACACACCGACTCCATCTCGGCCCGGTCTTCCCTGCCTCCGGCTTGCACCCTCTGCTGTGAGCTTGCCTGGACCTGAGGCCAGGCAGTGCACAGCTCTGTGGCCTGTGGCATCATGCTCAGCGTGACCTACCCAGAATTAAGCTGAGGGGAATGGGATGTAGGACCCCCAAACCCTCGCCCAGTGACAATGGGAGGGGAAGTGGCATTTTTCTCCCCTCGGATGAAGCGTGCTCAGTTGTAGGAATGCCACTCAACTTACTGAGATGATGTTCTGCCCTGCGGGCCAGTGCACCCTGTGGTCCTTGACCTAGACAGGGGCCGAGGGTCCCACTGCTGTGATTAGCAGAACCAAACTGAGTGAGGTGCACAGGTGTGTTACTCATAAGACTGGCCCTCCCAGCTCTTCTTGGTTTCCAGTGCCTTGTACTAAGTAGATGACCTTCCTAGGGCCGTTAACCAGCCTTGCTGCTTTGCACTTAATGACCTTTCCTCCTTATCTTCTTGTTATGCAGGTAAAGAAGCTATGTGGAAGAGTGTTTCCTCTTCAGGCCGCAAAGCAGGTACTCTCTGCAGCACCAGGTAGCAGGGGACTCAACCCCTTGTTGCCTTTCCAGTTACATGAGTTCTTACTAGGGATTCCACACACATCCAGTTCACATTTGTTGTGATTTTGTGGTGGTGATGAGAAAAGGGTTGGCTAAGAAAAACTGAGCTGTGGAAAAGAGGCAAGTGTTCACTGTAGCCACATATCCCAATGGGTGTGGCCAGGCCCCGTGGGGGACATTCAGCCTCCATCAGAAGTAATCCAGAACCAAGGAACCTGGCAATATTTTTGTCACCGATCAGCAGAATGATGATGCTCAGAGCCACAAGTGTGTGAGGAAATGGCACCATGGATGGATTGGTGGAATGTACACGGGTAAGTCTTCGTGGAAGGCCATTTGCTGGCAGATATCAGCATCTTAGATGGGCGTGCCAGGTGGCCGAGGCATTCTCTTCAGCAGGCCTTCACATGAAATGTCATTTCTAGTGGCAAAAGTGGGAAGCAGCTTGCAACTCTCCATCAGTGAAGAATGGTCAGGCAAATTATGGGACGACCAAAAATGGGATATCACACAGGCAGTGAAAAACAAGGTAGATGAAGATGGGCAGATGGAAAGAATGGGCTTGATGTGCTGTTAAGTGGAAGAGTCATGCCCTATCCTGCAGAGATGTGTTGGGAACAGCAGTTTGCCAAGATGGCTGAAGCAAAGGACCATAAAGGGGCTGGCTTAAACTACAGACATTCGCTGTCTCCTAGTTCTGGAGGATGGAAGTCTGAAATCCAGGTGTTGGCCGGGTTCGTTTGTTCTGTGGGCTGTGAAGGACAATCTGGTCTGTCCCTCTCTCTCAGCTTCGGTTGGCTGGGCGGCACTCCTTGGCTTGTAGAAGCATCTCCCTTGTCGCTGCCTTCGTTTTTGCATGGCGTTCTCCCTGTGTGCATCACTGTCTCTAACATCCCCCTTTTCATAAGGACGCCAGCCACGTTGCATGTGGGTCAACCCTAATGACTTCAGTTCTGCTTGATCACCTCAGTAATGACTCTGTCCTTATGTATAAGGCCACATTCTGACGTGCTGGGTTTAGGACATATGGATTTTAGGAGAACACAATGCAACCCATCACAACGACAAAAGCCCTGAGGTAGAAACAAGCTTGGCATGTTCCCTCAGTGGACGGAAGGCCTGAGTGGCTGCGGGTTCCCTCAGTGGACTAAGGCCTGAGTGGCTGCGGGTTCCCTCAGTGGACAAAAGGCCTGAGCGGCTGCGGGTTCCCTCAGTGGACGGAAGGCCTGAGCGACTGCGGGTTCCCTCAGTGGACGAAGGCCTGAGCGGCTGCGGGTTCCCTCAGTGGACGAAGGCCTGAGCGGCTGTGGGTTCCCTCAGTGGACGGAAGGCCTGAGCGGCTGCGGGTTCCCTCAGTGGACGGAAGGCCTGAGTGGCTGCATGTTCCCTCAGTGGATGAAGACCTGAGTGGCTGCATGTTCCCGAAGGCCTGAGCGGCTGCGGGTTCCCTCAGTGGACGGAAGGCCTGAGCGGCTGCGGGTTCCCTCAGTGGACGGAAGGCCTGAGCGGCTGCGGGTTCCCTCAGTGGACGGAAGGCCTGAGCGGCTGCGGGTTCCCTCAGTGGACGGAAGGCCTGAGCGGCTGCGGGTTCCCTCAGTGGACGGAAGGCCTGAGCGGCTGCGGGTTCCCTCAGTGGACGGAAGGCCTGAGCGGCTGCGGGTTCCCTCAGTGGACGGAAGGCCTGAGCGGCTGCGGGTTCCCTCAGTGGACGGAAGGCCTGAGCGGCTGCGGGTTCCCTCAGTGGACGGAAGGCCTGAGCGGCTGCGGGTTCCCTCAGTGGACGGAAGGCCTGAGCGGCTGCGGGTTCCCTCAGTGGACGGAAGGCCTGAGCGGCTGCGGGTTCCCTCAGTGGACGGAAGGCCTGAGCGGCTGCGGGTTCCCTCAGTGGACGAAGTCCTGAGCGGCTGCGGGTTCCCTCAGTGGACGAAGGCCTGAGCGGCTGCGGGTTCCCTCAGTGGACGGAAGGCCTGAGCGGCTGCGGGTTCCCTCAGTGGACGGAAGGCCTGAGCGGCTGCGGGTTCCCTCAGTGGACGGAAGGCCTGAGCGGCTGCGGGTTCCCTCAGTGGACGGAAGGCCTGAGCGGCTGCGGGTTCCCTCAGTGGACGGAAGGCCTGAGCGGCTGCGGGTTCCCTCAGTGGACGGAAGGCCTGAGCGGCTGCGGGTTCCCTCAGTGGACGAAGGCCTGAGTGGCTGCGGGTTCCCTCAGTGGACGGAAGGCCTGAGTGGCTGCGGGTTCCCTCAGTGGACGAAGGCCTGAGTGGCTGCGGGTTCCCTCAGTGGACGGAAGGCCTGAGTGGCTGCGGGTTCCCTCAGTGGACGAAGGCCTGAGTGGCTGCGGGTTCCCTCAGTGGACGGAAGGCCTGAGTGGCTGCGGGTTCCCTCAGTGGACGAAGGCCTGAGTGGCTGCGGGTTCCCTCAGTGGACGAAGGCCTGAGTGGCTGCGGGTTCCCTCAGTGGACGAAGGCCTGAGTGGCTGCGGGTTCCCTCAGTGGACGGAAGGCCTGAGTGGCTGCGGGTTCCCTCAGTGGACGGAAGGCCTGAGTGGCTGCGGGTTCCCTCAGTGGACAAAGGCCTGAGTGGCTGCGGGTTCCCTCAGTGGACAGAAGGCCTGAGTGGCTGCGGGTTCCCTCAGTGGACGAAGGCCTGAGTGGCTGCATGTTCCCTCAGTGGACGAAGGCCTGAGTGGCTGCATGTTCCCTCAGTGGACGAAGGCCTGAGTGGCTGCATGTTCCCTCAGTGGATGGAAGGCCTGAGTGGCTGCGGGTTCCCTCAGTGGACGGAAGGCCTGAGTGGCTGCGGGTTCCCTCAGTGGACGGAAGGCCTGAGTGGCTGCGGGTTCCCTCCGTGGATGGAAGGCCTGAGTGGCTGCGGGTTCCCTCCGTGGACAGAAGGCCTGAGTGGCTGCAGGGTGGTGAATAAAGGGGAGAGGAGAGGACATGGCTGGGGCGGGAAGCCTCTGAGGCATCTCAAGAGGCTATGACTGGGCTGATGTTCTGGCTTCCAGCCCATGGCTCCTTCTGAAGCACAGGGCTGTACTCCATGCAGGAGGAGGGGACCCTCTCCCAAGGTACACACACAGGAGGCAGGGACCCAGACAAGCGGCGTGAGAAGTCAGAGCGTGTGACTGTGGGCCGGCGCCTCATTCTCCTCAGCCATAGACTGGGCCTCACGGTAGCACTGACCCTGCTGGGTTACTTGAGGATTAAATTTGATGATCCGAGGATCATGCCATCCCAGAGGGTGGCACGTGGAAGGCGTGTGTGTGTGTGAGGAGTGGCTGTTGTTCTGATTCTCATTCTTTATTCAGCTCGGATCCGGGACAGGGGTGTCTGCTGACATGGAGTGCAGCGGTGGTGGAAAGGGCTTGAGGAAGGTGGGACCCAGAGGGGTGGGGAGGAGATGTCTGACTGAGGACCGCCTGAGGTCATGGTGCATTCTGAGAGCAGAGCTGAGATTGAATATCAACGATGTGGGCTCAGCAGCCCTGCAGTAGGAGCCTGGAAGGTCAGTGCCTTGGTGGCAGCAAGGCCAGAACACTGAGAGTACTGGCGGGGCACAGTAGGGGGAACAGAAGAGAAGCAGAGCAAGGGACTGCCCTTCTGTGCTGGAAGATGGCTAACACCAGCCCCACCTCTCCACTGTCTAGGCCGAGGGAGCCCTCTGTCCTCTGTGTGAGGGTGGTGAGTGGAGAGCGGGGCTGATGTGGGTGGTAAGTGGGGAGCGGAGGAGTCGTGGGTGGTGAGTGGGGAGCGGGGGTGATGTGGGTGGTGAGTGGGGAGCAGGGGTGATGTGGGTGGTGAGTGGGGAGCGGGGGTGACGGTGGTGAGTGGGGAGCATGGGTGACGTGAGTGGTGAGTGGGGAGCGGGGGTGATGTGGGTGGTGAGTGTGGAGCGGGGCTGATGTGGGTGGTAAGTGGGGAGCGGGGGATACATGGGTGGTGAGTGGGGAGTGGGGGTGATGTGAGTGGTGAGTGGGGAGCAGGGGTGACGTGGGTGGTGAGTGTGGAGCGGGGGTGATGTGGGTGGTGAGTGTGAAGGGGTGATGTGGGTGTTGAGTGGAAAGTGGAGGTGATGTGGGTGGTGAGTGGGGAGTGGGGGTGATGTGGGTGGTGAGTGGGGAGTGGGGGTGACGTGGGTGTTGAGTGGGGAGTGGAGGTGACATGGGTGGTGTGGAGTGGAGGTGATATGGGTGTTGAGTGGGGAGTGTGGGTGATGTGGGTGGAGAGTGTGGAGTGGAGGTAATGTGGGTGGTGAGTGGGGAGTGGGGGTGATGTGGGTGGAGAGTGTGGAGTGGGGGTGGTGTGGGTGGTGAGTGGGAAGTGGGGGTGATGTGGGTGGTGAGTGGGGAGTGGGGGTGATGTGGGTGGTGAGTGGGGAGTGGAGGTGGCGTGGGTGGTGAGTGGGGAGTGGAGGTGACGTGGGTGGTGAGTGGGGAGTGGGGGTGATGGAGGTGAGTGGGGAGTGGAGGTGGCGTGGGTGGTGAGTGGGGAGTGTGGGTGACGTGGGAGGTGAGTGGGGAGTGGAGGTGGCGTGGGTGGTAAGTGGGGAGTGTGGGTGATGTGGGAGGTGAGTGGGGAGTGGAGGTGGCATGGGGTGGTGGGCAGGGACTGTGGAGTTATGCCAGCTGTGCTGAGTAGGGGATTCGGGGCTGAACTGTGGGCTGTTTATAGGGGGATATAGGGTTATGCTGGGGGTCGTGAGAATGGTCTGTGCTTTCACTTACCAGTGTGTTTTCAGCGTCAGGCTGGGAGTTCTAGAAACGAACGACACAGAATACAAGGCTCAGTGTTCCGGTTTGTAACCCACTTCAGACGGTGCACACAGGCCCTCCCTTTGTGTGGGCACCGAATGGGTGAGCGTCCTGAGTACCTGCAGGCAGCTCTCCCTCCACAAACCCCAAATCTACAGGACACAGAGGTGAGGAGCTGCAAACACAATCCCCACCGGCCAGGGGCCTTCCTGCAACCACAGATGCTGACCCACCCACTCAGGCCCCAGTGGCCTTGGGACAGGGTCCCCTCCTGTCTACACTTGGTGGAGGCGGGGCAGGGTCTCCTCTTGTCTGCACTGGGTGCAGGTGGAGGTGGGGCAGGGTCCCCTCCTGTCTACACTGGGTGCAGGTGGAGGTGGGGCAGGGTCCCCTCCTGTCTACACTGGGTGCAGGTGGAGGTGGGGCAGGGTCCCCTCCTGTCTACACTGGGTGCAGGTGGAGGTGGGGCAGGGTCCCCTCCTGTCTACACTGGGTGCAGGTGGAGGTGGGGCAGGGTCCCCTCCTGTCTACACTGGGTACAGGTGGAGATGGGGCCGGGTCCCCTCCTGTCTACACTGGGTGCAGGTGGAGGTGGGGCAGGGTCCCCTCCTGTCTACACTGGGTGCAGGTGGAGGTGGGGCAGGGTCCCCTCCTGTCTACACTGGGTGCAGGTGGAGGTGGGGCCGGGTCCCCGCCTGTGTACACTGGGGGAAAGTGGAGGTGGGGCAGGGTCTCCTGTCTACACTGGGTGCAGGTGGAGGTGGGGCCGGGTCCCCTCCTGTCTACACTGGGTCCAGGTGGAGGTGGGGCAGGGTCCCCTCCTGTCTACACTGGGCCCCGGGTGCTTGCACCCACCTCTTTGCACACGTGCAGCTGGTACCGGAACTCCAGGTAGTGCAGGCGCTGGTGCGTCCTGGGCTGTTTCCAGCGCACCAGACACTGCGTCTTGTTACAGGTCACGGTGACATTGCTGGGTGGATCGAAGCGTTCTGTAACGAGGGTGCCGGACTCACCGCTGAACCCGGGGCCCGCACTCCCACCCGCTCCCTCCCAGACGAAGTGGCTCGCGCCTGTGATTCCAGCACTTGGGAGGCCGAGGCGGGCAGATCACCTGAGGTCAGGAGTTCAAGGCCAGCCTGGCTGATATGCTGAAACCCCATCTACTAAAAATATAAAAGATTAGCTACCTGGGAGGCTGAGGAAAGAGAATTGCTTAACCCCCAGAGGCGTATTGTTCATGGACAGCCACGGAAGGGGAGGCTGTGGGAGCCAGGCAGGATGGACAGGCAGGTGCCAGGCACAGCAGAGACATCCATGGGGCAGGGCCCCAGGTCGGAGCTGGGGATGGTCTGGGTTAGCGTCCAGGGCCTCAAGAGGCTGGAGGCGTCCAGGGGATGAAAGAGGCTGTGGGTGGGGTGCAGCGGGCTTGGGAAGAGGACAGGGTGTCAGTTTGGGGGTCACCTAAAATACACCAGCCTGGAGAAGGTGCTGCTGAGGAAGGAAGGAAGGAGGAGAGGGAGGGAGGAGGAATGGAGTGAAGGAGAAGGGAGGGGAAGAAGGAATGAGAAGAGACGGGGAGAGATGGGGGCACACAGTGGCGTCATCTTGTCTCACTGCAGCCTCCACCAAGATTCAACCGATTCTCCTGCCTCAGCCTCTCAAATAGCTGGGATTACAGGCACCTGCCACCACATCCGGCTAATTTTGCATATTTATTAGCGACTCGGTTTCTCCATGTTGGCCAGGCTGGTCTCGAACTCCCGACCTCAGGTGATCCGCCCGCCTCGGCCTCCCAAAGTGCTGGAATCACAGGCGTGAGCCTCCGCGCCCGGCCAATTACATAGATTTTAAGGCAAATTTTTTCTCACCTATAAAAAGGAAATCGTATGATTTATTTCTTTCTCTTTTTTTTTTTTTTTTTGTCAGCATTTTTGCAAGCTAGTTATTCTCACCGATTTTGTTTGTGTCCAAAAGCGAATCGAAGAACTGGATCCCGGCTTCTCGGCTGGTTCCGGTCACCAGGAAGTAATTGCGGGAGGTTAACCCCGTCCGGTTCGTCAGGTGACACCCCACGTGGGTCCCCGCGTCCTGCATGTAATAAGGACACCGAATGTCCCTCCTTCCCCTGAAGGATTGCAAAGTGTTCAGAGACCAGGGGGAAAACCACACAGAACAAAAACACAAATCCACACAGCAACACCACGAAAACACAAAACACGAACAGAAAACCAGCACTTTGAGGAGCCGAGGCGGTTGAACCAAGAGGTCGAGATCGAGACCATCCTGGCCAACATGGTGAAACCCCTTCTCTATTAAAAATACAAAAAATATTAGCCGGGAGAGGTGGTGCGTGCCTGTAATCCCAGCTACTCAGGAGGCTGAGGCAGGAGAATCGAATGAATTCGGGAACCGGAGGTTGCAGTGAGCCGAGATCGTGCAACTGCACTCCAGTCTGGCGCCTGGTTACAGAGTGAGACTCTGTCTAAAAAACATACAAAAATAACCTGGGCGCGGTGGCTCAGGCCTGTAATCCCAGCGCTTTGAGAGGTGAGGTGGACGGATCACTTGAGGTCAGGAGTTCGAGACCAGCTGGCCGAGATGGTGAAACCCCGTCTCTAGTAAAAATATGAAAATTAGCTGGGCGTGGTGCTGTGCACCTGTAATCCCAGCTACTCAGGAGGCTGAGGCAGGAGAATCGCTTTAACCGGGAGACGGAGGTTGCAGTGAGCCAGGATCACACCATCGCACTCCAGCCTGGGCGACAGAGCAAGACTCTGCCTCGAAGAAAGAAAAAGAAAAAATGAACAGCATTATTTTCCCCCCATCCCTGCCTTCCTCATAATTGTTCACATGACGTGAACACTTACTTTGAGTCTTGTATGGACAAAACATACTGGACATTGCGGGGGGCGGTCGGACCCCTCGCCCAGCTGCAGTTCATGAAATCCGCACTGTAGATCAAGCAGGAAAAATTCCGGGCAGCGGTCCCCTCCCTACCTGAGGAGAGGCAGAAACAAGACAATTTTCACTCAAAAGTTAAACGGGGCCGGGCACGGTGGCTCACGCCTGTAATCCCAGCACTTTGGGAGGCCAAGGCGGGTGGATCACGAGGTTAAGAGATCGAGACCATCCTGGCCAACATAATGAAACCCCGTATCCACTAAAAATCCAAAAAATAAATAGATGGGCCTGCTGGCAGGTGCCTGTAGCCCCACCTACTGGGGAGGGTGAGGCAGGAGAATCGCTTGAACCTGGGAGGCGGAGGTTGCAGTGAGCCGAGACTGTGTCACTGCACTCCAGCCTGGGCAACAGAGCAAGACTCCTTCTCACGCGCGCGCGCGCACACACACACACACACACACACACACACAAAATCCAACTTGATTTATGGAGCCAATAAAACCATTGGAAACTGGCCTCATCTTCTGTGTACACAGTCACCGTACAGAGTCCCTGATCTGCGCTAAGACTGTCACTTTCTCACAGGCCAGGAACCCCAAATTATCCTGAAACCTCAAGAGGAAAGGAATTCGCCCAACTCATAGGTATTTAATGGTGCAAACCCATGGTCGGCTCAGCTTTAAAAACATCCTATCTGGGGTCAGGTGTGGTGGCTCACACCTGTAATCCCAGCACTCTGAAAGGCCGAGGCGGGTGGATCATGAGGTCAGGAGTTCAAGACCAGCCTGGCCAAGATGTTGAAACCCTGTCTCTACTAAAAATACAAAACTTGGCTGGGTGCAGTAGCAGGCACCTGTAATCCCAGCTACTCGGGAGGCTGAGGAAGAGAATCACTTGAACCCGGGGAGGGGGGGCGGAGGTTGCAGTGAGCTGAGATTGCGCCACGGCACTCCTGCCTGGGCGACAGAGTGAGACTCCGTCTCAAATAAAAAAAGGTCCTACCTTAGATTCCTTGTGTGGAACAAAGTTCCATCAAAGCCAATTTAAAGGGCCTATGTAAAAATTAATTTATTCTTGGCTGCGTGTGGTGGCTCAGACCTGTTATCCCAGCACTTTGGGAGGCCGAGGCAGGCAGAGCACCTGAGGTCAGGAGTTCGAGACCAGAGTCCCAAACATGGTGAAACCCTGTGTCTCCTAAAGACAGAATAAAGTGGCCGGGTGCGGCAGTGTGCGCCTGTAATCCCAGCTACTCAGGAGGCTGAGGCAGGAGAATCACTTGAATGGAGGGGGAGGGGTTGGGAGATGGGGGGATTGGGGTCGCAGTGAGCCAAGATCGCAGAATTGCCCTCCAGCCTGGCGACAGAGCGGGAGTCCGTCTCAAAATAAATAAATACAAATAAAAAGTAAAACTATTATTCTTGCTACAGTGAATACAAATAATCCCAGCACTGAGAGGCTGAGTAGGGGGGGAATCACCTGAGGTTGGGAGTTCGAGACCAGACTGACCAACATGGAGAAACCCCGTCTCTCCAAAAAAATACAAAGTTAGCCGGGCGTAGTGGCGCACACCTGTAATAGCAGCTACTCGGGAGGCTGAGGAGGAGAACTGTAATAGCAGCTACTCGGGAGGCTGAGGAGGAGAACTGGAAGCGTGTCAACATTAGGAGATTAACGAGAAATGTGGCCTGCACAGGGGAAGAACAGAAAGTGTGTGCGTCACAAGGAAAAAAAGGTAAGTGTGTCCTGCTAAAAGGAGACACAGGAAGTATGTCCCACACAGGGTAGGAACAAAAACTGTGTCCTGCATAGAGGATAAACGGGAGACGTGTCCTGTACAGGGGAGACACAAGAAGTGTGTTCTGCACAGAAAAGAAACAGGAAGTGTGTCCTGCACAGATGGGCAATAGAAAGTGTGTGCTGCCTAGGAGAGGCACAGAAAGTGTGTCATTCACAGAGGTGAAAGAAGAGGAGTGTCCTTCCCAGAACAAAAGTAGAAACTGTGTCTTGCACAGGGGAGGAATAGAAAATGTCTGTCTTGCACAGGGTAGGAATATGTCTGTTTTACGAGAGTGACAGGAAGTGAGTCTAGCACAGGAAAAACACAAGAAGTGTGTCCTGCACAGAGAAAGAAAAGGAAGTACATCTGTCTCAGGACAGAAACAGGAAGCGTGTCCTGCACAGAGGAAGAACAGGAAGTACCTCTGTCTCAAAAGAGAAAGAGGAAGTGTGTCCTGCACAAGAAAAACACAGGAAGTGTATCATGCACAGAGCAAGAACAGCAAGTACGTCTGTATCAGGGAAGCAACAGTAAGTGTGTCCTGCACAAGAGAAACACAGGAAGTGTGTCCTGCACAGAGAAAAAACAGGAAGTAGACCTGTCTCAGGAGAGGAACAGGAAGTGTGTCCTGCACAGAAGAAACACAGGAAGTGTGTCCTGCACAGAGGAAGAACAGGAAGTACCTCTGTCTCAGGAGAGAAAAAGGAAGTGTGTCTTGCACAGGAGAAACACAGGAAGTGTGTCCTGCACAGAGGAAGAAAGGAGGTATGCCTGTCTCAGGAGGGTAACAGACAGTGTGTACTTCACAGGAGAAACAAAGGAAGAACAGTAAGTACGCCTGTCTCAGGAGGGTAACAGACAGTGTGTACTTCACAGGAGAAACAAAGGAAGAACAGTAAGCATGTCTGTCTCAGGAGGGTAACAGGAAGTGTGTCCTGCACAGGAGAAACACAGGAAGTGTGTCCCGTGCAGAGAAAAAAGGAAGATGGTCTATCTCAGGAGAGCATCAGGAAGTGTGTCCTGCACAGGAGAAACACAGGAAGTCTGTCCTGCACAGAGGAAGTACAGGAAGTAGGTCTCAGGAGGGTAACAGTGTGTCCTTCACAGGAGAAACAAAGGAAGAACAGTAGGTATGTCTGTCTCAGGAGAGCAACATAAAGTGTGCCCTGCAAGGAGAAACACAAGAAGTGTGTCATGCACAGAGTAAGAACAGCAAGAACGTCTGTCTCGAGAGCAACAGGAAGTGTGTCCTGCACGGGAGAAACACAGGAAGTGTATCGTACACAGAAGAGAAAGGTCAGTCTCAGGAGAGCAACAGGAAGTGTGTCCTGCCAGAGGAAGAACAGAAGTATGTCTGTCTCAGGAGAGCAACAGGAAGTGTATCCTGCACTGGAGAAACACAGGAAATGTGTCCTGAACAGAGGAAGAACAGGAAGTAGCTGTCTCAGAAGACAAACAGGAAGTGTGTCCTGCACAGGAGAAACACAGAAAGTGTGTGATTCACAGGGGGAGAACAGGAAGTAGGTCTGTCTCAGGAGAGCAACAGGAAGTGTATCCTAAATGAGAGAAACACAGGAAGCGTGTCATGCACAGAGGAAGATGAGGAAGTAGGTCTGTCTCAGCAGAGCAACAGAATGTGTGTGCTCAATGGGAAAAACACAGAAGTGTGTCCTGCACAGAGGAAGAACAGAAAGTACCTCTGTCTCAGGAGGGAAACAGAGAGTGTGTCTTACATAGGAGAAACACAGGACATGTGTCCTGCACAAAAAGAACAGAAAGTACATATTTCTCAAGAGAGCAAAAGAAAGTATGTCATGCACAGGAGAAAGACAGAAAATGTGTCCTGCACAAAGGAAGCACAGGAAGTACATCTGTCTCAGGAGAGAAACAGGAAGTGTGTCCTGCACAGAGGAAAAACAAGAACGTCTGTCGTAGGAGAGCCAAAGAAACTGTGTCCTGCCGGGTGCGGTGGCTCAAGCCTGTAATCCCAGCACTTTGGGAGGCCGAGGCGGGTGGATCACGAGGTCAAGAGATCGAGACCATCCTGGTCAACATGGTGAAACCCCGTCTCTACTAAAAATACAAAAAATTAGCTAGGCATGGTGGCGCGTGCCTGTAATCCCAGCTACTCAGGAGGCTGAGGCAGGAGAATTGCCTGAACCCAGGAGGCGGAGGTTGTGGTGAGCCGAGATCGCGCCATTGCACTCCAGCCTGGGTAACAAGAGCAAAACTCCGCCTCAAAAAAAAAAAAAGTGTGTCCTGCACAGGAGAAACGCAGAAAGTCTGTACTGCACAGAGGAAGAAAAAGAAGTACGTCTGTCTTAGGAGAGCCAAAGAATGTGTGTCATGTACAAGAGAAACACAGAAGTGTCTTGCACAGAAGAACAGAAAGTACATCTGTCACAGGAGAGCAACACAAAGCGTGTCCAACACACAAAAAAAACACTGGAAGTGTGTCATGCAGAGGAAGAACAGGAAGTACATCTGTTTCAGGAGAAAAACAGGAAGGGTATCCTGCACGGGAGAAACACAGGAAGTGTTTCCTGCAAAGAGGAAAATCAGGAAGTAGGTTTGTCTCAGGAGAGCAACAGGAAGTGTGTCCTCCACAAAGCAAGAACAGGAAGTACGTTTGTCTCAGGAGAGCAACAGAAAGTGTGTCCTGCACAGGAGAAATACAGGAAGTGTGTCCTGCACAGAGGAAAAACAGGAGGTATGTCTGTCTCAGGGAGACACAGGAAGTGTATCCTGCACAGGAGAAACACAGGAAGTGTGTTCTGCACAGTGGAAGAACAGGAAGTACGTCTGTCACAGGAGAGACACACAAAGCATGTCCTGCCCAGGAGAAATACAGAAAGTGTGTCCTGCACAGAGAAAAAACAGGAAGTACATCTGTCTCAGGAAAAGACACAGGAAGTGTGTTGGGCACAGGAGAAACACAGGAAGTGTGTCTTGCACAGAGGAAGAACAGGAAGTAGGTCTGTGTGAGGAGAGCAACAGGAAGTGTGTCCTGCACAGATGAAGAACAGTAAGTACGTCTGTCTTGAGAGAGCAACAGAAAGTATGTCCTGCACAGGAGAAACACAGGAAGTGTGTACTGCACAGAGGAAAAACAGGAAGTAGGTCTCAGGAGAGCAACAGGAAGTATGTCTTGCACTGGAGAAACACAGGAAGTGTGTCCTGAACAGAGGAAGAAGAGTAAGTACGTCTGTCTCAGGGGAGCAACAGAAAGTGTGTCCAGCCCAGGAGAAACACAGGAAGTGTGTCCTGCACAGAGGAAGAACAGGAAGTATGTCTGTCTCAGGAGAGAAACAGGAAGTGTATCCTGCACGGGAGAAAGACAGGAAGTGTGTCCAGCACAGAGGAAGATCAGGAAGTACATCTATCTCAGGAGAGACAAAGGAAGTGTGTACTCCACAGGAGAAACACAGGAAGTGTTTCCTGCACAGAGAAAGAATAGGAAGTATGTTTATCTCAGGAGAGCCAAAGAAAGTGTGTCCTACACAGAAGAAACACAGGACGTGTGTCCTGCACTGAGGAAGAACAGGAAGTATGTATTTCTCAAAAGAACCAAAGAAAGTGTGTCCTGCACAGGAGAAACACAGGAAGTATGGCATGAACAGAGGAAGCACAGGAAGTACATCTGTCTCAGGAGAGAAACAGGAAGTGTGTCCTGCATAGAAGACACACAGGAAGTGTGTCCTGCACAAAAGAACAGGAAGTTTGTCTGTCCTAAGAAAGCCAAAGGATCTGTTTCCTGTACAGGAGAAACACAGAATGTGTGTCCTGCACTGAGGAAGAACAGGAAGTATGTCTGTCTCAGGACGGCAACAGGCAGTGTGTCCTGCACAGGAGAAACAAAGGAAGTATGTACTGCACAGAGGAAGAACAGGAAGTACATGTCTCAGGAGAGCAAAAGGGAGTGTGTCCTGCACAGGAAAAAGACAGGAAGTGTGTCCTGCACAGAGAAAAAACAGGAAGTACATCTGTCTCAGGAGAGACACAGGAAGTGTGTCCTGCACAGGAGAAACAAAAAAGTGTGTCCTGCACAGAGGAAAAACAGGAAGTACATCTGTCTCAGGAAAGACACAGAAAGTGTGTCCTGCCACGAGAAACACAGGAAGTGTGTCCTGCACAGAGGAAAATCAGGAAGTGCGTCTGTCTCAGGAGAGCAACAGAAAGCGTGTCCTGCACAGGAGAAACACAGGAAATGTGTCATGCACAGAGGAAGAACAGGAAGTAGGTCTGTTTCAGGATAGCAACAGGAAGTGTGTCCTGCAGAGGAGAAATACAGAAAGTGTATCCTGCACAGAGGAAGAACAGGAAGTAGGTTTGTCTCAGAAGAGCAACAGGAAGTGTGTCCTGCACAGAAAGAGAACAGTAAGTACCTCTGTCTCAGGAGGGTAACAGAAAGTGTGTCCTACACAGAAGAAACACAGGACGTGTGCCCTGCACAGAGGAAGAACAGGAAGTATGTCTGTCTCAGGAGGGTAACAGGAAGTGTGTCCTACACAGGAGAAACACAGGAAGTGTGTCCTGCACACAGAAATAACAGCAAGTATGTCAGTCTCAGGGAAGCAAAAGGAAGTGTATGCTGCACAGGAGAAACACAGGAAGTGTGTCTTGCACAGAGGAAGAACAGGAAGTAGGGCTGTGTGAAAAAAGCAACAGAAAGTGTGTCCTGCATAAGAGAAACACAGAAAATGTGTCCTGCACAGAGAAAGAACAGGAGGTATATCTGTCTCAGGAGAGTAACATAAAGTGTGCCCTGCACAGGAGAAACAGAAAGTGTGTCTTGCACAAAGGAAAAACAGAAAGTAAGTCTGTGTGGAGAGCAACAGGAAGTGTGTCCTGCACAGAAAAAGAACAAAAAGTAGGTCTCAGGAGAGCAATAGAAAGTGTGTCATACACAGAACAGGAAGTAGGTCTCTCTCAGGAGAGGAACGGGAACTGTGTGCTTTACAGGAGAAACACAGGAAGTGTGTCCTGAAAAGAGAAAGAGCAGAAAGTATGTCTGTCTCATGAGAGCAACAGGCAGTGTGTCCTGCACAGGAGAAACACAAAGTCAGTCCTGCACAGAGGAAGTACAGGAAGTAGGTCTGTCTCAGAAGAGCAACAGGAAGTGTGTCACACACAGAAAAAACACAAGAAGTGTGTCCTGCAGAGGAAGAACAGGAAGTACGTCTGTCTTAGGAGAGCAACAGGAAGTATGTCTTGCACAGGAGAAACATAGGATGTGTGTCCTGCACGGAGGAAGAACAGGAACTACATCTGTCTCAGGAGAGCAAAAGGAAGTGTGTCCTGCCCTGGAGAAATACTGAAAGTGTGTCCTGGATAGGGGAAGAAAAGGAAGTACATCTGTTTCAGGAGAGCAACAGAGTGTCCTGCACAGTAGAACAGAATTTATGTCTATGTCAGGAGAGCAACAGGAAGTGTGTCCTGCACTAAAGAAACAAGGGAAGTGTGTCCTTCACAGAGGAAGAACAGAAAGAAGGTCTCTCTCAGGAGAGAAACAGGAAGTGTGTCCCGCACAGAAGAAACACAGGAAGTGTGTCTTCCACAGAGGAAGAACAAGAATTAGGTCGTTGTGAGGAGAGCAAGAGGAAGTGTGTCTTGCACAGAGAAAGAACAGGAAGATAATCTGTCTTAGGAGAGCAACAGGAAGTATGTCCTGCACATGAGAAACACAGAAAGTGTGTCCTGCACAGAAGAACAAAAATTACCTCTGTCTCAAAAGAGCAACAGAAAGTCTGTCCTGCACATAAGAAACACAGGAAGTGTGTGCTGCACAGAGAAAGAACAGGAGGTACGTCTGTCTCAGGAGAGCGACATGAAATGTGCCCTGCACAGGAAAAACACAGAAAGTGTGTCTTGCAAAGAGAAAGAACAGGAAGTAAGTCTCTGTGTGGAGAGCCACAGGAAATGTGTCATGCACAGAAAAAAAAACACAAAGTATGTCTGTCTCAAAAGAGCAATAGGAGGTGTGTCCTGAACAAGAAAAACACAGGAAGTGTGTCCTGCACAGAGAAATAACAGGAAGCACGTCTGTTTCGGGAGAGTGACAGGAAGTGTGTCCTGCACAGGAAAGACACAGGAAGTGTGTCCTGCAAAGAGAAAGAACAGAAGGTACGTCTGTATCAGGAGAGCAACAGAAAGTATGTCCTGCACAGAGGAAGAACAGGAAGTATGTCTGTAATAGGAGAGCCAAAAGATGTGTTTCCTACACAGTAAAAACACAGTGTATCCTGCACAAAGGAAAAACAGGAGGTAGATTTGTCTGAGGAGAGCAACAGGAAGTTTGTCATGCACAGGAGAAAAACAGGAAGTGTATCCTGCACAGAGGAAGAACAGAAAGTATGTCTGTCCTAGGAGAGCCAAAGAATGTGTTTCCTGCACAGGAGAAACAGAGAACGTGTGTCTTTCACTGAGAAATAACAGGAAGTACATCTGTCTCAGGAGGGGAACAGGAAGTGTCCTGCACAGGAGAAACAAAGGAAGTGTGTCCTGCAAAGAGGAAGAACAGGAAGTACATCTGTCTCAGAAGAGCAACAGGAAGTGTATCCTGCACAGAAGAAACACAGGAAGTGTGTCTTGCACAGAGGAAAAACAGGAAGTACATGTGTCTCAGGAGAGACACAGAAAGTGTGTACTGCACAGGAGAAAAACAGAAAGAGTGTCCTGCAAGGAGGAAGAACAGGAGGTACGTCTGTCTCAGGAGAGTAACAGGAAGTGTGTCATGCAAAAAAGAAACACAGGGAGTGTGTCCTCAGAGAGAAAAAACAGGAAGTACATCTGTCTCAGGAAAGACACACCAAGTGTCTCCTGCAAAGGAGAAACACAGGAAGTATGTCCTGCACATAGAAAAAATAAAAAGTAGGTCTGTCTCAGGAGAGCAACAGGAAGTTTGTCCTGCACAGAAAAAACACAGGAAGTGTGTCTTGTGCAAAAGAAGAACAGGAAGTAGGTCTGAGGAGAGCAACAGAAAGTATGTCCTGCACAGGAGAAACACGGGAAATGTTTCCTGCACAGAGGAAGAACAGTAAGTACGTCTCTCTCAGAGAGGAACAGAAAGTGTGTCCTGCACAGGACAAACACAGAAAGCATGTCCTGCACAGAGGAAGAACAGGAAGCAGGTCTGTCTCCTGAGAGCAAAAGAAAGTGTGTCCTGCACTGGAGAAACACAGAAAGTGTGTCCTGCACAAAGGAAAAATAGGAAGTAGGTCTGTCTCAGGAGAGCAACAGAAAGTATGTTCTGAACGGGAGAAACACAGGAAGCGTGTCATACACAGAAGAAGAATAGGAAGTAGGTCTCTCTCAGGAGAGCAACAGGAAGTGAGTGCTCTACAGGAGAAACACAGGAAGTGTGTCCTGCACAGAACAGGAAGTAGGTCTGTCTCAAAAGAGCAACAGAAAGTGGGTTCTGCACATGAGAAACACAGAAAGTGTGTCCTGCACAGAAAAAGAACACAAAGTAGGTCTGTCTCAGGAGAGCAACAGGAAGTGTGCCCTGCACAAGAGAAACACAGAAAGTGTGTCTTGCACAGAGAAAGAACAGAAAGTAGGTCTGTGTCAGGAGAGCAACAGGAAGTGTGACCTGCACAGAGAAAGAACAGGAAGGATATGTGTTTTGAGAGTGTCAGGAAGTGTGTCCTGCACTGGAGACACACAGGAAGTGTGTCCTGAACAGAGGGAGAACAGTAAGTACCACTGTCTCAGGAGGGTAACAGAAAGTGTGTCCTACACAGGCGAAACAAAGGAAGTGTGTCCTGCACAGAGGAAGAACAGAAAGTATGTCTGTCTCAGGAGGGTAACTGAAAGTGTGTCCTACACAGGAGAAACACAGGAAATGTGTCCTGTACTGAGGAAGAACAGGAAGTGCATCTGTCTCAGGAGAGAAACGGGAAATATGTCCTGCACAGAAGAAACAAAGGAAGTGTGTCCTGCACAGAGGAAGAACAGAAAGTAGGCCTGTGTCAGGAGAGCCGCAGGAAGTGTAAATTTTTTATTGCGACGGAGTTTTGCTCTTGTTACCCAGGCTGAAGCGCAGTGGTGCGATATCGGCTCACCACAACCTCCGCCTCCTGGGTTCAGGCAATTCTCCTGCCTCAGCGTCCTGAGTAGCTGGGACTACAGGTGCACACCACCATGCCCAGCTAATTTTTGTATTTTTAGTAGAGACGGCGTTTCACTATGTTCACCAGGATGGTCTGGATGTCTTGACCTCGTGATCCACCGGCCTTGGCCTCCCAAAGTGCTGGGATTACAGGCGCCTGGCCTACTTTTTATATATATATATATATTTTTTTTTGACATGGAGTCTCGCTCTGTCACCCAGGCTGGAGTGCAATGATATGATCTCAGCTCACTGCAACCTCCACCTCCTGGGTTCAAGTGATTCTCCTGCCTCAGCCTCCCAAGAAGCTGGGAAAACAGGTGCCTGCCACACCAAGCTAATTTTTGTGTTTTTAGTAGAGATGGGGTTTCGCCGTGTTGGACAGGCTGGTCGTGAACTCCTGAACACAGGTGATCCCCCTGCCTTGACCTCATAAAATGCTGGGATGGGGAGCCCCAGTGCCTGACCTGATCCTGTTTAAAAGGTGGTTCTATAATCAGCTGTAAAGCTCTAACAGATGCTCGTGAATGTAGGTTTCTGACAACTTTGGAGATTGCCACATCAGAATAGAAAGAAAAAAAGTTAGGGATTTTTGAAAAGCTAAAATGTTCATTAATATCAAGCAGGACAGAACTGAACTGAATTGACTCAACTAATAGTAGACTGGGGTGATCTTTTTCACGTTTTAAGTCTTCTTAATTTATTGCAATAAAGTTATTTGCATAAGTGCAATAACAATCTGCTTTCTGGCTGGGATCGGTGGCTCACACCTGTGATGTCAGCACTTTGGGAGGCCCAGGCGGGTGGATCACGAGGTCAAGAGATCCAGACCATCCTGGTCAACATGGTGAAACTCGGTCTCTATTAAAAATACAAAAAATTAGCTGGGCATGGTGGCACGTGCCTGTAATCCCAGCTACTCGGGAGGCTGAGGCAGGAGAATTGCCTGAACCCAGGAGGCAGAGGTTGCCGTGAGCCGAGATTGTGCCATTGCACTCTAGCATGGGTAACAAGAGCAAAACTCCGTCTCAAAAAAAAAAAAAACTAGCTGGTCGTGTTGGCGTGCATCTGTAATCCTAGCTACTTGGAAGGCAGGAGAATCACTTGAACCTGGGAGGAAGAGGTTGCACTGAGCCAAGATCATGCCATTTCACTCCAGCCTGGACAAAAGAGTGACACTCCATCTCAAAAACAAAATCAAAAAAAATGTTTTCTTTAGTAACAGGACACAACAGGAAAAACTGGTTATTTTGCCAAGGCTTTGGCTGGAATGGTGTGCACCCCTCTAAAAAAATCAAACTTGAGGCCAGCCACGGTGGCTCAAGCCTGCAATCCCAGAACTTTGGGAGGCCGAGGCGGGCGGATCACAAGGTGAAGTGATCGAGACCGTCCTGGCCAACATGGTGAAACCCTGTCTCTCCTAAAAATACAAAAAAATTAGCTGGACCTGGTGGCAGGCGCCGGGAGTGCCATCTACTGGGGACGGTGAGGCAGGAGAATCGCTCGAACCCGAAAAGCGGACGTTGCAGTGAGCAGAGACTGTGCCACTGCGCTCCAGCCTGGGAGACAGAGCAAGACTCCGTCTCAAAAAAAAAAAAAAAAAATTCAACTTGACTTATGGAGCCAATAAAACTGTTAGAAACTGGCCTCATCTTCTGTGTACACAGTCACCATACAGAGACCCTGATCTGCGCTAAGACTGTCACTTTCTCACGGGCCAGGAACCCCAAATTATCCTGAAACATCAAGAGGAAAAGAATTCGCTCAACTCATTAGGTATTTAATGGTGCAAACCCATGGTCGGCTCAGCTTTAAGAAGGTCCTATCTGGGGCCGGGTGCGGTGACTGACATCTGTTATCCCAGCACTCTGGGAGGCCGAGGCAGATGGATCATGAGGTCAGGAGTTCAAGACCAGCCTGGCCAAGATGTTGAAACCCCGTCTCTACTAAAAATACAAAACTTGGCTGGGTGCAGTAGCAGGCACCTGTAATCCCAGCTACTTGGGAGGCTGAGGCAGAGAATCACCTGAACCCGGGGAAGGGGACGGAGGCTGCAGTGAGCTGAGATTGCACCATGGCACTCCTGCCTCGGCGACAGAGTGAGACTCCGTCTCAAATAAAAAAAGGTCCTGCCTTAGACTCCTTGTGTGGAACAAAGTTCCATCAAAGCCAATTTATAGGGTGCATGTAAAAATTAATTTATTCTTGGCTGGGTGTGCTGGCTCAGACCTGTTATCCCAGCACTTTGGGAGGCCGAGGCAGGCGGAGCACCTGAGGTCAGGAGTTCAAGACCAGAGTCCCAAACATGGTGAAACCCTGTGTCTCCTAAAGACAGAATAAAGTAGCCGGGTGCGGCAGTGTGCGCCTGTAATCCCAGCTACTCAGGAGGCTGAGGCAGGAGAATCGCTTGAATGGAGGAGAAGGGGTTGGGAGATGGGGGAGGTGGGGTCGCAGTGAGCCAAGATCGCAGAATTGCACCCCACCCTGGCGACAGAGTGGGAGTCCGTCTCAAAATAAATAAATACAAATAAAAAGTAAAGCTATTATTCTTGCTACAGTAAATACAAATAATTAGGCCAAGTATCAGCCTTGGCCACGCGCGATGGCTCAGGCCTGTAACCCCAGCACTGAGAGGCCGAGTCACGCGGATCACCTGAGGTTGGGAGTTCGAGACCAGACTGACCAACATGGAGAAACCCCCGTCTCTCCAAAAATACAAAGTTAGCAGGGCGTAGTGGCGCACACCTGTAATAGCAGCTACTCGGGAGGCTGAGGAGGAGAACTACTTGAACCCGGGAGGTGGAGGTTGCAGTGAGCCGAGATGGCACCACTGCAGTCCAGCCCGGGCGACAAGAGCGAAACTCCGTGTCTAAATAAATAAATAAAGTGAATAAAAGAAAAATAAAGCAAAGCAGTCTTACCATAATTATTCTTTCAATAAAACTGACAAAACTGGAAAAAGAAAAATTATGTTTCAAACGCTGTCGTCACACCTGCCGTTAGATTCTGATCTTGCCTACAGTTTTTGGTTTTTATTATTTTCTCCAGCTTGAATTCAATTCCAATTCTTCTGGCTACAAGCCTTCAAAGTAATGTTTTCAGGTTTTCTTCCTTTTTCTTTTTGCCATTTTGTTCTAACTGAAAACCACTGAAACCTAAGCTGTGCTTTCTCATAGCTCTATGAATGAAAATCTAGATGTTAGAACGGGGGATAGCTGGAAGCCCTCCAAAATAAGCAGGGCTACCGGGAACAAATCAGTCTTCTCCCCTCCAGTGCTCTCCTCCATGTGATCAGGCTTCCAGAAGAAGCAGACACCCACTGCCTAGGCGCCTGCCACCCACAATCAAATCTCCGCCACCCAGGGTTCCAGGAAACACTTCCCACAGGCCACCTGCAAAGCCAACCTTCAGCCACTAGGACCCACCCATCCCTAGAAGACTTAGGTCCCTCTTCTCTCCCACATCCCTAGGAGTCCTGGGTCACTCTGCCCCCTCCCCCCATCCCTAGGGGTCCCGGGTCACAACCCTGCCCCATCCCTAGGGATCCTGGGTCAGTCTCACCCCCTATCCCTACAGGTCCAGGGTCGCTCTCCCCTCCCTCATCCCTAGGGGTCCCGGGTCTCTCTCCTCCCCCATCCCTAAGGGTACCGGGTCACTCTCACCTCCTATTCCTAGGGGTCCCTGGAAAGTCTC